>JAWMRA010000001.1:8458801-8470846 GCA_035584735.1 Pseudotriccus pelzelni | reverse complement strand
TCAGGTAGAAGATTCAAGAAGGACGTCTTTGGTTTCCTTCCACTCTCTGAATTCTTCTGCAGTCCTGAGCCTATCCCAAACAGGTTTCAAAAGCAAGCAGGCAAGCAAACAAAACCTTGTCCCAGGATCACAAAATCACTGAACTTTTGAGGTTTGGAGGGACCTCTCAAGATCTCCTAGTCCAGAGCCCTGGTCAAGCAGGGTCAGCTAGAGTAGGATTTCCAGGATCATGTCCAGTTGGGGTTTGAGCCTCTTCATCAATGGAGACTCCACAACACCTGAAGTGCGCAACCTGAGCCACCCTAGTCCCACAGCCTTCCTAAGGAGATGAGGGCCAAGTCAGCAGCATACTCTCAGGGACAGCTAATGAGGAGAAGAAGGAACTAAGACCTGCATCTGGGCAGGGAGCAAAAGGGAAACAAGGCAAAGCCCTTCTGGTCTCACTGAGAAGCTCTGATTTCCTTTTCCATGGGCTCTTATCCCTCCAGAGTGCCAGGGCCAGGACTCATCCCTAAGATCTCTCTGCCAGGATAGGCAGCAAACCTGCTGCAGGCTCTGCCCATCTCTTTCTCCCTTGCCTTAGAGCAGGAGGAGTTGCCCTGAGGGACAGAGCTGGAAACACACCAGAGAAGGGAGCAGGATGGACACTGCTCAGGGCATTTGTCCTCCTCTACTCTGCTCTCCTGATACCCCACATGCAGTGCTGCCTCCAGCCCTGAGTCCACAACATGAGAAGGACACAAACCTGTTGGGGTGGAGTCCAGAGGAGGCCATGAAGGTACTCTGAGAGCTGGAGCACCTCTGCTCTGGAGACAGGGTGAGAGAGCTCGGGGTGTTCAGCTGGAGAAAGCTCCGAGGAGAATTTAGATCCCATTCAAGTACCTGAAGGGCCTCTGGGAGAGTTGGAGATGGACAAGGGCATAGAGTGACAGGAGAAGGTGGAATGGCTTTAAACTGAGAGAGGGCAGGGTCAGACTAGATATCAGGGAGAAATTCTTCCCTTTGAAGGTGGTAAGGCCCTGGCACAGGTTACCCAAAGAAGCTGTGGCTGCCCCATCCCTGAAAGTGTTCGAGGCCAGGTTGGACATGGTTCTGAGCAACCTGGTCTAGTGGAAGGTGTCCCTGCTGTTTTGCAGGGGGATTTGGAACTGGATGATCCTTAAGGTCCATTCCAACTCAAAGCATTTTGTGATTCTGTGATATGTGGGAAAACCCCCTGAGCCTTTTATACCCGGGATGTGAGGCTTATGTATGGGGACAGTCCATGTGAAAGAAAAAAACACTTTTCATTCCATAGATCCAGGCCAATGTGTCCTCCAGCTGCCCCACAGTGACGTTCTGGACCTGTTTGTTCTCAGCAATGGCCGCCCAAGCACTCACGGTGTTGTTGGTCTTGCAGCAGGCACCAGACCAGATGTGGCTGGGTGTATTCACCCTCCCATTGCTGATGGAGGAGTTCCCAGGCACAGCCCCCACAATGACGTAGGTGGTTTGACAGTCCTTGCTTTTATTGGCCATTGTTTGCTGCTCGTAGTTTCTCCAGGCTTTTTGGTTGAGTGTTTTGTTCATGGGCACTATGTTGGTGAAGGTGAAGGTTGCATTCCTGCTGTTTGTGGTGTTGTGGTGGCCAATGGGGTTCAAATGGCCATGGTCCAAACCACTATTCTTATAGTCTCTGTTGACAGCCTGGCTATCCCTGATCTCCAGTGTGCTGACAATGTATTCTTTTTTGAGGGTCTGCACTGTTTGCATGTTTTTGGACAAATTGTCACATATCAGCTTGACAAGTAAAGAAGAGGAAAAGGTGTTACTATTGGGGATGGGAGTAATGGAGCAGGTTTCCCTGGAGCAGAAGTCTCCAGGTGTCAAGAACACATTTTTTCTCATCTCAGTCTATGTAAATATATGAATCTGAGAGAAATCTATAGCTGCCCCTTCTGGATAAACTTAAGAGCTTTTAAAAGAAAAGAAGCTCAGAATATGACTGCTCTCCTTCTGACCTGTGACCTTTGTTATCCAGCCTGCAGCCTGTGGTGGAAGTGTGACTGGATATATGAGAAAATGAGCATTTTCCACTCTGGCTTTGAAAGGAGAAAGGTCTTTGATGAGAAACCTTCCCTGACACAGCTGGTTCCCTTTCAACCTGTCTCCAAACCCACTTCTACCCCAGATCCTTCCACTCCCATTCTGTCATTCTTTGATTCCATCTGTGGCTGCTAGTGTACCACATTCCTGGAACACCAGTGTTTGCCTCCTGTTACCCCAGACACGAGATGTGTTGAGAAACCAGTCCTACAAGTGAGGTTTCCAAGGTGAGGGCTACAGATCACTGCAAGGCTGAAAGATTTTTTGGTCATTAATCAAAAAACCTCAATGCAAATGGGATCTGCCACTGCAGTCCTAATAATGTGTCTCAGAGATGATCTGGGTCAGGGAGTATCTTCTTCCGCCTCACTGAAAAGAAGTTAAAAATAATCAGCCTCTTCAAGACCTGATAATCCCCAAAGAGTCCTGAATAACCCAAGTACTGAAAAAGGACCTCTGGAGAAAGTTACCAAATCAAAGAGTTTGCAGGTGGCCTGGCTTGGTGGTCCAGGGGGAAGAGGGCCATGTTGGATGGGACTCTGAGCAACCAGGTCTAGTGGGAGGCGGCCCTTCCCATGGCAGGGCAGTTGAAATGAGATGATCTTTGATGTTCTTTCCACCACAAACCCCTCTATGATTCGATGATTCTATGAAATGAGAAAAGCTTTATTCCCCCTAAATGTGGAGGCTGCAGTGGTGCAATATCATATTAGTTGTTTGAGTTCCAGTGAGGACAAAGTGCAAATGTTGGTTTTTTTAGAACTCTAACACCTTTTTGTTCATCTTTGGGGAAACATTTATTCTCTTTCTAGAAAAGGGCACATGGCTTTCTTCTCTGGTTCATGAACACCTAAATTCCATCCTGCTACTCTGTCCTTAGCACTGACCTTCACTTCCTCTCTTTCTCTTCCCGAATTTCCTTGGTCTTTTTTACTGGAGGTCTGAGAGACATTTGGGAGAGCTCTATTGTTTGTGGAGATCTGTGTGTCTGGTGGATCCTTCTGAACCAAGCCTGAGGCAACAGTGCTCAGGGGCAACTGCCCACAGATGGAGATCAGCCCTTTCTGACTGGAATGGCACTGATGCTCCTCACATTTTACTGCCTGAAATATCCCTCAATAAATTCGCCAGTGTTCACCAAACCCTCTCATCACTCAGTGCCTGTGCAAGGGCTTTTTCCCTGGGCCATCTCACCCAATTCTGAGTTCTCCTCAGTTCTCTCAAGTCATTCACAAAGTCTATTTAACTGGCAGCAATTAAGCTCTGTTAGGGATGCAAAACAGCTCAGTGCAAAGTGAAGATCACAGCCCAGCAGGACTGCTGCGCCCCCACATTTAGCTGCTGCTGGATGCCTTTTCCCCATCACTGGGTCTCCCACCACAGCAGGGCACAGAGAGCGAGATCATTTGACTTTGTAATGGAGTGGAATGGAATTTGACTTGATGTTGCTCCCAGATCATTGCAGAAAAACTGGGCACCTTTGGCATAGGACTCATCTCCTCCTCCTGCTGATGTTTGAAATGGATCAGAGGATCCATGGGCTGCAGGTTTCTGAAGCAAGATGCGATGAATCCCACCCAGTGGGTCCATTTGCATATGTGTGTGTGTATGGGGGTGGGAGGAAATAAAGATGTTTGGTTAAATACTGCAATTCATCTCTTAGTAACTGCAGAGTGACATGCTGTAAGAGAGGACACTCACCTGGGGCTCAGCTGTCCCTGTGGGTTTTGTGGTCAAATTTTTAGGCTCATAGATGTAAGCAGAGTACATGGGAATACTCCTCTTTGTTGTGCAAGGTGGCAAAGAAAGGCTGTTTGTTTAAGGTCTGGCAGATCCAAGCTGGCTTCTGTAGCAGCAGGGCATTATTTGGGAGGGTGTTCTGGTAGAAAAGCTGTGGACAACTTGCAAAGGACGTCATCACCTTGCCTTGTCCCAGCCAGAGGCAGCTTGCCCAGATCTGCAGTAGCAGCAGCCACAGCATCTCAGGAGGGTTTCAAGTGAAGGGCTCTTGCTCCCCTGGAAAGCAAATGCAGAGGGACACTGAACTCGGAGAGAACTGGCCACAGCCTTGAGTCATTTTTGTGCTGGTGGGACACAGCTGGCAGAGGAGGGACTATGAGAGACCATGGAGGGGATAACTTCTGTCTTCCCGGCTGTGGAAAAATCACCAGGGCAAACAGGGTGAAATCTAAAATAGGGTTAAGGTGCCTACAGGAGGCAGTAGATTCATCTCATCTTATCCAAAGATTCATCTTATCTGAGGAGGGATCCAAACCTACCCCATATCCAGTCAGCTCTCACAGCAAAGTTATCTGAAACTGAGGCACAGCAGTGGGACAAGGTCACATTTTTCAGCCTGTCTGAGTTGCTCAAGAGCTCAGCTTTTGCACTGGCATTGGAGAAAAAAGCCTGAAGCAATCTAGGGCCTGGAAGCCCCTCTTTCTGAGCATCATCTCTCTCCCTTCTGCTCTGAGGACCTTCCCATAGCAGACACTCAGCTGACATTGGGAAACCTGTCCTGCTGCGCAGCTTGCATTGCCGTGGTATCCATCCCCAGACTATGACCTTGCAGACACACGGATACAGAAAATGAAAGGGCCAAGCAGATGGGAGCAGCAAACACAAGGGAGAACACCTTTATCTTATTTGCACTGTGGCTGCTGCAATGCAAATACTGAGGGGAAGGTTTTCCCATTCCAGATGTGGCTTCTCCATGTCAGTGTTCTCCTGATTTCCACCTCAGTTTTCTTTCTATCAGATGCTAAAGGCAGCCCCATCCAGGCTCCTCTCAGAGAAGGGGTTTAGAAATTAATGACCTTATGACTCAGCAGGAGGGCTTCTCTAATAAACTTTGTCTAAAGGCCTGCTGTCACTCACAACACATCTCCCCTTGAGAAAGGACACCTCTCAAAGTTACCCCTTGACACTGAAAGATTTCTTATTGTGTCAGATCCTCAGTAAGTAGACTGGGAATAAACACACTGACACTTTGAAACCTTAGTTAAGTGATATAAAGAATTGTTGCACATATTATCCTGTAGACATAAATCATTGATCAAGTCTGGAATTAAGTCAGGATTTAACCACATCTAGACTCTCATCTGAAAAGCAGTTTAGAATGCAAAGGGCTCCCTTCTGAACCCTATAACTCAACGGGAGTCTCTCCCAGACAGATCTTTCTGACCCTGCCCTCCAGCCTACTTTGCTATGGAACCCTGTTAAACCACTGCCACATGTGCTATCAAACTCCTTAAACCAGGATTTTAACCTGAGTTAAACTAGACAGAGTGGCTTCGATGGGCACCTGGCATCCAGCCAGGGTCAACTTAGCACGCTGCTGTTTTGTGAAGATTTTATGTTTGTTTCAGGTGGGGTTTTCTTGGTGGGGTTTGGTATTTTTTCAGTTTGATTACCCATGTGTTACTAGTTTATGTGTAGCACATAAACTAGTTTAGTCTAATTGTGTTTGTCATTTGACCTATTTTCAGTTTCAAATAAGTCTATTGTGTAAGTTTCAGGGATAACAGTTCCCAAAGATTTCATAAATGTTAGCAGCTGGTTAGAAAAGAAAGATTATATTAGTGCATCTTTGGAGAAAAGATCCAAAGAACTCAGCTGTTATTCATTTGTGTGTGGATGGTTGGTAATCTTTGCCAGAATACTGACTGACCCCTTAGCCAGTCTCTACAGGAGCTGTACAACAATTGTGTACCTCCTGTTTGGTGAAATAAAGACAGATATGGAAACGAGATAACTTGTAGGAGTCGGAATACAATCTGGGTTGAAGCAGTGTATGGAAATAACATGCGAGAATAAATCAGAGGATTATCTTAGAAGAAAGAGCATGTGTATAAGCAATCCACCTGTAGCTTATGAAAGTTAAATATGAATGAAATTTTCCTGCCCCATTTTCCTGCCTTGTCTTCTTTTGCTAATAAGGATTTTTAAACTTTGGGGAGAGATAACTGTTGTCATCTTGTCAGTGCTTTATACTGCATGTCAACAAGCATTAAGTGGTAAATATGAGGATGTCATAAAGTAATTGTACTGTAATTGGCAAAGGCGTCACCTAAACACTTGATTGGCCCTTGTCCGGAAATTCATCTGGACAAACTATTTTCAATCCCCAAGGAGGGGGACTTTTGCAAACCCATGACAGTAAGGTGTCTGCATTTGTGCTTTTTCCTCAAGGTGTGAGCAGGTTCCATTTGATGCATATCGTGTATTTGGGGATGTTAATGATAAACAGGGCTGTTTGAAAGGTAGAAGTTTCTGGGAAATCTGTTTTTAAGATTGAAACTTCTTCTAGCACAGGTTGTAACTTTTCAAGTGTTGTATTTTTGTAAAGAAAAATTGTCTGTAGTAGGTATTTTCCCAGAACACTCCTCTAATCAGGTAAAAATCCTCTTTAGGTAGCTGAGTGGTAACACAACAGTTCTCTTCAAAAGATATGGTGTTATTTAAAGGGATGTCTCATATAATTTCTATTGTTTACCTATATTATTAAAAATTAATTTGTAATGACTAATTAGTACACCTAAGTGCACTAGCTACACCTAGTACAGCTTTTATAGTAATAATATCAATAAGTAATAATTCTTGGTTCATCATACATCTATTGAATTCTTTTTCATCTTCTTGGAGAAATTGCTCTGTTTTTGGAGATAGAAATTAGTCTGGGCAAACTCCTGACTGTTTTCTGTTAAAGCTTGTCATTTAAAAGTGACAAAAGAGGCTTCTCGGTATCCTCAGGGTCTTTTAATGTCCTTAGGATGACAGTTTGAGTACAGCACCATAGGAGGGATAGAGATATAACACCCTTTTTAAGTTTGTTGTAGTGGATAATCTCAGAGCCGCTCGTCAGCGTCATTGATGTAGTCTTTCCGTTTCATGATTACTATCTCCCTTCTTTTGTTTGCTACTTTAATTACTGTTTGATGCTTATGGACAGTATGGATTTTCTCCCTGGAAGATAACAACCTTTTTCTCTTCTATAGTGCTTTCTGCTCTGTAGTCAGAAAACATCTTTCTTTCAGATGATCTCACTAATATATACAGTTAAACTTAATTGTTTGCAATTTGTATGCAGCTTTGAAATATCCTCTGTTTCAAATCTGAAGAGGTTGTGTGCCTGAAAGTCTGTTTTCTTTTCCTAATGTAGACTCTTTTTCTATAAATCTTGTCTTAGCTTGAGTGGAAATCTGCTTCTAACATGGATCATTATCCTAAATAAGATATTAAAATGTGATTGAAATAGATTCTATGATACAGCCTGGAAATCATCAGTCTGCTGCTTTTTTTTTTTTTTTTTTGTTACACCTTTAAGCTCACCCCATTCACACTGAGATGGCAAAAATTCAGTACAACTATTATTGCTTTGCTTTGCTTTAAAAGCAGTGAAATTAGGAAGCCATTTTATTAACATGTTCTAGAGTATAAAATTTGCTTAATGAACTTGCAACTCTTCATGGGCAGCTAAAATCTTAACATCGTCATTTTGTAAGCTTAGTCAGATAAAGGCAGTGAAACCCAAAATGCATATCTCAATTTAGAAAATCCAAATTTCTTGAACAGTCCTAACAAAAGGACACAGATGCTTGAACGTGCACGGAGGTAAAATTTAGGGCTTAATTTCAGTATTGTGAGTTTTAGAATTAGTAGTCCTCTAGCTCCTAAAGTCTTGAAGAGCATAAATTTCATTAGGTGAATATCCCTAAGAATCTAATATTGTTATTTATGTGCTTCACTAAACCAGCACTGCTTTGGCAGAACTGAATAGGTCAGCATGTTTCATGGGTTCTGAGCTCAGCTATCTGAATAGCACCAGAGCAACTCTTCTAGCAGTGTATGATATATTGGGATTTTTTTATTTTTAAGATTTTTAATTTTTTATTTTCATGAATAAGGGCCAGGGGACAGAACAGCTCTGTGTGGGAAGAAAAAATGAAGAGGAAAAGGGCTCTGCTGGCCTGCTGCTCCTGTGGGCCTGCTGACAAGGAGGTAGAGGGTAGCAGTGGCTCTGGGAGGAGCAGCCTCTCCTGGTTCCTACAGCACTTCCTGGAGGTGCCCAGGGCTCCAGCGCAGTGAGAGCTGTGGGGCCAAGGCCACTTGGACACAGGGAAATTTTCTGCTACAGGCCAGAACACCTCTTGTCCATGCAAAACTGTCAGCTCAGCCCAAAACACACCTCTGGGTCAGCAGGAGAAATGGAGGTGATGGAGATGCTGGTCATCTACTTTCTGTGTGATTACATATTAGCTACAGTACATAAACCAGTCCTTGGAGAAGAGTTGCAATTACAGTCTTCCCCTCTCAATAAGATGAACATTCTAATCATGGAAGCAAAGGGTTATGAACTGTTTTCCCTACAGTAAGGTCAGGGCTTTACACTGCCAGTGGGGCATGGTCACTATAATCGAGCAGAAGTTCAGTATTCACAGAGTAGAAGAATAAAGGCCACAAGGTCTACAATTCTGTGCTTTAATATTTTTTTCCCTATGTTAAATTAACAAGTTTTATATAGTAAGTGCAAACAAACATCAGGCCATCTGGAGGAATAGCAACCATTTGAAGAAAACCAAGATAGACATCAAACTTACTGTGCTGGAGATAGTTACAGATACTGCTGCTGATGGTATTTTGCAGCAGAAATAGCAAGTCCCACTCTTAGTGGCAGTGGGGAAAAAAGTACCAGTATCAACAAAAGCAAAGGAAATGGATTTACTATAGTTGGTGAGAATAGAAGAGCTTGACAACAGGTTGCCTTCATGAGATCTGAAAGACATTAATGTGCAGAGCCAATAGTTGTGGACAGGTATCCACAAGAAGTGAGAATTTTTTTGAAGTTTAGGCTACTTACAGTAACCTCTTCTGCTCTCATGGTGTTTTGTTTGCTTTCAAACCTTCTTAAAGCTGGGGGCAAGGCTGCAACAGAACCACTTTGGGAACCCTTTAGATTCCTCTTGATGGTTAAGGTCAAGACTGTAAGACATGTTCCTTTTTTTCCTGGAATGATAGATTAAGATCTACAAGGAATTTTTAAAAAATACTTGGGATTTATCTTGTTTATAGCTCTACCTCTAATTACCTATTTAAAATGATTTTTAGTTTCTGCAACGTATTGCTAGAATGTATGACGGGTCTGTTTCCACTCTAGTTAGCGAGATTGCTGTAATCTTCCAATCCATTTTTGTTTTGGCATTCAGTTTGTAGCCCTATTAAGTCTGTCAAAGCTTTTGACAGCCAACTCTGAGCATTTGCCAAGCTGGCTATCTTTAATTTGAGGAAGGAAGCACTGATAGAGATGGCTTTCACTACAAGTGTTGATGATTTTTTTTAAAAGGATGAGTTCCAGACAGTGACTCATGCATGTCTTTGGGAAGCAGCCTATACATCAAGTTAGCTGATGGAAGTTACTACTTTATCAGGAATCGGATGAAATCTAATGCTGCAAAACACCATCTCTAGATTTGTTTCTTCTTTTACTAGAGTGAGCAATGGTCTTAATTTTATGTGATAACACACATGCAATTGTACTATGGCTAATTAAATATGTCATCTTGCATTAGATAAATTTCTTTCATGTTGAGACTCATGATGTAGTTGATGTAAACTGGTTTTGATTCAATGGAGCTAATTTATACTGGTTAAGGGATCTGGTCAATTATATTCTGCTTATGTCATCTTGTAAGAGGGAAATAACAAGGAGTGAATTCATAACCTCATGTCTCATTAAATAAAGCATGAAACATAAAAAAAGATCATTAAATAATAATTCTATTTAACTAAGCAGGCTTGACCATGGTTAAAGGTATTGATAGAATGCACTCATAATTGACGAGACTGGAAAATAAATTACAAAAAGGGCAGGTCCAGCCTAACCTTAAGAAGGTGTTAGAATTCATTCAAACTCACCATTAGGTGTTTTGGGGGAATGTCTTCATTTTTACTTCAGCTGAGGAAATAAAGAATACACTAAGATAACTAAGCCAATAAAAAAGCCCTCATATTAACAAGTTGACCTTCAAAAAACTGTGTACAACAACTTCTATGTTTACTGATGGGGTTCTGCTTGTCACTCTCAATATTTTCATATTGACAGAATGTTTAATACCTAATAAAAGGAAATTTTTGGCTGGAATATGGTTTTTCTAAGCACAGATGATGGCAAAGTAGTGTTTTATTGAAGATTTACCACCATATACTTGTGATCATTTTCAGTATTTGAGATGCTAAATCCAAATGTTTTCGTGAATAAGACTGGAGTTAGTTAAGAGCTTAAAATCAAGCATATTATCAGACTTTGACGAGATCTTGCTAGGCAAATATGTAACCAGTATTTTTTCCTGTATTTTGTGGAAAGATATAGTTCTATTTAATTTTTGGACTGAGTTTTGTCATTCTATTTCTGCTCTTTGCCTAATGTCTGAAAACATTTGAGTACATTATTGTTGCTTAAAGAAAAAGGTAATATTTAATTAGAACTAGTTATTGGGAAAAAAATTAGTTAATTTTTAGAATTATTACCTAGCTATTTTGTGGCTAGTATTCTATGTTGTAGGTGTAAATTATATTTTTTTCCTGATTATAAGGTTTGCCAACGTGACATTCTGTTTTATGTACAATAGTATTTCTTCAGTACACTGGTCACTATGTTGCCATAGCTGGAACTTTGTCTGGGTTGACAGGTCTGCTCTAAATCAGCCTGAATTATTCTAAACTTTGCCTTTTGTCTATTGGATTATATATGCAGGAAATAACATAGTAGGGAATAATATAACTTTTCTAAGTTATTTAAAAGAGGGAGATTTGACTTAATAAAATGACCAGGGTTTTCAAGACCATTTCCTTTATGGCACAGATGTGCCTATATGCTGTATCTGTCACAAACTGTTTGCTAGTTGTAAAGTTAATTTATATTTCAGCTGCAGTGTCTGATTTTCTAATTTTTTGATTTTTTTTTTTTTAAATCTGAATAGATACAGGAGTACACATTGCCCAAGTCAGTGTTCTTCAGAGGCTGAGCCCAAATCCTCTCTACTTGCTACCACTCTAGTCTAAAAAATGTACATTTATTCATTCCTAGACCTATCTTCCTCACTAGTATGTATCTGTTCTGGTCTTCTTGTTCTCCCTTTTTCTTAATTATAGATACTTTTTACCATTACAGATTAAATTATCCAATAATATCTGGCTGTAGTGATCAGAATAATGAGCAAATGTTATTTTTAGCATAGAAAACTTTGGTTTTGAACTTCTATTCAAGCTAAATGGACTATTAAATTAAGCAATGATTGAATTTTGGGGAAAGCATTGTACCAACTCAATTTTAAACTGACTTTTAATGATGTATTTCTAGTAGCACTTTCTAAAGTTTATCTAATGTTCTTTAGGCATGTTGAGATTTTCTGAATCACCATAGATACACTAAATATGATTTTTGGCTGTTTATACTGGTGAACTTTTCAATATTGCTTCCTAAATAAATTGTGTGCCCTTGATTTGAGTTCACTTTGTGCTTTTTGTGCCATATTCTCTGCTGGAATATGGATAAAAAGCCTTGAATTTTTAGATAAAACTTACAGCCTGCTGACCTGTGGATAAGATTGCAATCTGTAAAAACCTGATTTCATATCTGTCTTTGCTTCTGACATTTTTCCTGTAGCCTTGTTTAAAGACAGAAAAACACTCTTCTATCTGTACAGCCTGAAACCTTTTTTTCTGAAGAATGTGGATTCTTATATTTTATTTGACTAATGGTTTTTGAAATAAATTGAAATGTATTCCTGGTTGAAAGATCTCACACCTTAAAGAAAAGGCAAGTCATCTGAGAGCACAGGTCGTGTGCTAGGACTTTGTATGGAAACTGCTTGTGGGGGTGATCAGGTTTATTGCTTTGTGTTTTTTCCCAAGGGCTATTGTGGGGGGGTGGAATCCAAAGCAGGAATTCAGAGTCGTTAT
>JAWMRA010000001.1:8405697-8458791 GCA_035584735.1 Pseudotriccus pelzelni | reverse complement strand
CTTTTCCATTTTCAGACGGGAAAAGTGAGGCAGGAGGAAGCCTGGAGACTGGCCCAGTGCCACAGCTGTGTCAGTCACTTGTCCAACAGCACTGACAGGGGTGCTGTACTTGAGAGCCAGACAAGGTATCTGTTTGGCCAGCATGCCACGAGCTGAACGGTGTCTACAGGTTCAGTGGGAGTTGACTCTTTTTTTTTTTTTTTTTACCCTTTATTCAGAAAAACTCTGAATGATCTTATCCAGCTTGCTGCCTTGCTAATATCAAGGAACACTAAAAATATGGAGCTTTATATACCCATCATCCTTCTTGAGAAAGAGACTGTGTATGAAACAAGCAGGCAGCTGGAGAATGCCAGCTTTTAGGAGCTGGGGACACTGTACAAGTCAGATGGATGTTGAAAAAATACATACAAGGGTTAATAAGGGCTTGCTAAAGCACAGCAGCAGGATAGAATGAAAGCAGGTGGGAACACGTAAGTCCATCTGGAGTCAAATCTCTCAAATTTTTAACTATGAACTGTTAGTATAGCTGTTAATATTATTGATAATCTAAAGTGCAATGCTGGTAATCAGGACCCTGAAAATGTAAGAAGGTACATCTCTAGAATGCAAAAGTGTTAGCAATGTCCTTCTAAATTAAAAAAAAAAAAAAGATTGTGTCATATTTGTCATTAAAGAATGAGACACTTTATTTTTACTCCCACTTGCAAGGACCAGTAGATGGAAAAGATTAGCAGTAAGCAGCGAAAGCTTGAGGGGGAAAATGACCAATGTCACCTTTCAAGCCACAAAAATCTGCAGCAACTGAATTTTTATGCTGCTTCCCAGCTCCCCGAGGTGACTTACAGTTAACATTTGCAGCACTGCACTGCTGAGAACTAAAGGCTTACTCAGCAGAAGGAACGTAAGGTGAATACACGGTGCTTGCTCGTACGGGGTCAGCGCGAGCTGAAAACGCTTCATGCTATGCTATCATCAATATTACCAGATAGGGAATGCAACCAAATGATAACAGGGCTGGCTGTGACCTTGGTGTAAGTGACAAACACCCTACGTTATAGCAGTTCACAAGTGGCAATAAGTAATAGTGCTCGGCAGAGGTGGCCATCAAATGTAAGTAATTAACTGAAGCAATGCAGGGAGGATACACGAGCCTGGGAAATGGTCCAAGAAAGAAGTATAAAAAATACCCAGACAAACTGGAGGAGAAAGACATTTTTGTTTTAGGGTGAGAGACTTATGAGGGTTGGTGACAGTGTCCTGGACTGGCTGGGAAGTGGAGATAAGTTGGGTGAACGCTGTATAAAAAAAATAAAATACCTTGCATGCCTTGGTTAATATCACAGTAGCAGAAATGGTAGTTTCTTTCCTGCTCACAGGCAGAGCAAATAGCAAACTAATACGCATCTCATGGGAGCGAGGTGGGAAGGGGATGTCCAGGCTAAGGCTCGAAACATAAATATGTTCAGGGCCAACATCCTGAACCTACAGGAAAAAAAAATAGCTTCCGTGTTTAATAGGTTTTTTTTTTTCTTATTCTCACCTCCGTGAAAAGGGATGAAGCTTGAAAGCATCTCCAGCATGTAATTGAAGTAGTGGTGTCTTCCTGAGTCAGCAGCTGAGGGGTGGAGTGGGGGAAAATGAAATGAAAAGCAAGACTATTCCAGTGCAAAGGTGCATCAGAACTACAGGTCACTTGGAAAGCATTAGTCCTGCAGGGGCATTTCTAGCAATTAAATATGCCTTGTACATTTTGCAAGTATGTGCAACCCTTATTAAAATATGAATTTGGAAGAAAGCTATTAGTATTAGCTTTGCCTCTAACCACCTATTTCTTTCCAAAGCTATGAAATCTATGCTGAGGTGGAAGCTCAACCTTCAAACTGTTTCAGTCTCACTGTGAGAGGACTGTGCTGTCTTGCAAATATCAAAAGCCTTTCATATTTTTTCGCAGTAGGTCAAACTTGATTAGCTGCCTTCATCACATTCTGCTTCCCACCTTTTCTGAAAACTGGGTGTTATAAAGTAGATAAAGAATATTTTCAGTTTCTTGCAGAAGGGAAGAGCCACCCACTGTACTGCTATTAAATCCAGGCAATTAATACCTCCATTTTGTGTAACCTCTGGAAAACGTTTATGTTGAAAAATAGTAGAAAAACGTAACATACTTCTTGTTTCCCCTCTTTGTGCTTTACAGGGGCAATTGCAAAAATAAAACGTGTTACTTCAGCCCTTTGGGTAATCAAGGGCTGGGGCAAATGATAAGAAAATTGTAAGTAGGTTGTTCATTTGTGACTTTTTTCTTTTTCTCTTTTTTTTTTTTTTTTAGCTGATCAGTCTTGTTTTTATAGAGGGTAACAAGAACTTGTGTATTGAACTCTTATTCTGCTTTGCTGTGAATTCCATAACTGGACAAGGAAGCAAGCAATATTGTCCCCTCTGTTACGCTTTCCCCTTCCAATTTAATAAACAGGGGCAGCCTTAAGCAGGTGTTATGGAAAAGAAACAACAATTGCTTCAGATTGTCCTGTGGCACGTATCAAAGGTGCTTCTGAAACTACATGACAAGCAGAGAGATTTGAGGGTGAGGCAGAAATAGAACTTCTTCAGATGCTACGATTGGAGAGAGGTGACCCAGGGAACGTTTTATCAATCCATGATCACAAAAAACTTGTTTCTTTAACCAGAGCAGGGAACTCCTTCCTCTATGTCAGAATTTATTTTTATTTTGCACAAGCAAATTTACAAGTGTCCAATGTTTGCAAAATGGTCAGAATTTCCTAAGTGCTCAGTATTCAGTATGCCAACTCTGTTTACAAAGATCTACTTTGCCGTAAGCCGAACCGGTTGAGCCCTCTCGAACGTCAAGCCCAGACTCCAGTAAAAAGTAAAGACAGTTTTGTCCTACATGCACCAGCATCATGATGACTTCAAATCCTACAAAGAAGCAGCACTTGCTGGTCTTCACTGTGGCGATTCCCAATGTGTCTTTAAGAAAGTAAAGAATAATAGTAGGGAGGTTGCCCATGAATAAATCCAGCAGGAGTTGAGAACTGGAAATAACTATGATCATCCTGTAGATCTTCAATTTTGTTATTTATATCTTTTCAGAAGTCTGTCAGTTATAAAGGAATATGCACTGGTGAATATCTTTGAATACTGATAGTTCAAAGATGCTTTATCAACAAGGCAAACACTTTTTGTGGTACCTCAATCGTGCTGTGAAGGACAAATATCAAATTCACTGGAGAATTTAAATAATACACTTTCAATGGACATCGGAAAATGGGATAGGTTTTCCTATACTTTTGAAAATATGCTTCTGAATAAAACTTTTAGAAGTGTATAAATCACCTAAAAAAGAAATTATGTGCAGTGTATCACATACAATTTTAAGGTAAAATCCATGAACAATTCTAGAGTGTTATCTACTTGCAGAATTGTAAATAATCCAATAATTATTGATGTATGTTTTTCTTTTTATTCTTCAGTAGCATCAAGAATGTACCATTCCTGAAAATGGCAAGAAAGCTTCTTTCTTCTTGAACACAATCCTAGCTGGAAATCATGTTGAAAACAGTAGAGTTGTCCTTGTCCGCATCATATGTGCTTATGTTTAGAAACTGGCTTGTCATATTGAATATTATTCTGGTAAAATTCTGTGGGAAACTTTGGAATCGCCACAGAATCCTTCCAAGGGAGAGCTGGTAAGTTTGCTGCAAGCACATAGTTTTCACTGGCTGCCTGTACTTTCCTGAATTTATGACTCTCTCTTCATTTTATCCAGCCTTTCCAAAATATAAGCTTTCCCTAAAATGGTAAGGTTTTTGTGGATCTGTACATATGGTTCTACCCAAGATAGGCACCATTTTAGAAGAGAGAAGAAACTGTTTCACTATGAAACCACCCAGAACAGTTGTTAGAACATATTTCCATTTACAGCTGATAGCCAGCTGGCAATGTCTTCTCCCTGGCTGCAGATATTTGCCAGAACTAAATGTGGTTTTGCTCTCCCCTCCTTCCAGTTTTGCTCTGTCTATTTTAATATTTCCTTTGTTTCTAATATTTCAGATTCATCTACCCTGTGGCCTCAAATTATTCTCTATTGGTTTTTTATTTTTTCCTTTTACCTGTGACCGATTCGGTGGTAAGAATTTTGATACCGGAGAATTTCCTCTGCATCTGCATTTGATTTATCGTTTCAAAGACATCAAGTTTTCACTGACTGACCCTTTGTAGGGACACCCCACTTCCTTCTTGAAGAGGGATTATTGGAGTAAAGCAAATATTTTTTAACTAAATTAGAACACATGAAACCAAAATTTGACACTCTATATCGAACTTTCTATACATTCAATTCAGGCACATTTCATGAGGAAGCTTCTATTGAAATGTTTATCAACTATCTCCCTAAATAATAGTCTATCTCAATAATATTGTTTAGAATATTGTAATTGAAATTTAAATCAATTGAAATTGTAATATTTATCTCTTGTCAGTTCTTTGGGTCACGTAATATACACAATATACAGAAATCATGGTATCTTTCAGGATTATGGACATTGCCAATAGCATTACTTAGAGCAAGAATCATGAAAGATTTTAGCACACAATTAAAACCAGGGTTCTTTTCCATCCCCTGGTACAAAACAGGAGTCTGGTTGCTAGTAGAAACTACAATTTTACAACTTTTGTAGGGAAGTAAGAGTTAATATATGATGATGTTGGAATAACTTCATGGGGTTTGTTTGTTTGTTTTCCTCTCTGAGTATTTCAGTTTTAAACCACTAAACAGCACTGCTGTACTAAATATAAATTCTATGTAATACAAAAAAGGTGCAGTTGTACTTCATATGTACGTTATATCTTGCATTGAAAGCAAAATCAGTCAGTGTATTATACGTATTACTTGGGCAAATTATGGCTTTTTGTTTGGTTGTTTTTTGCAGTATGCTAACTGAAGAAAATGTGAGTGCAAGTTTTCCATGTGTTAGACGTTATTTCACCTGATGTTGTTATCAATCTTAGTTATTAAAATTTGTCTTTTCAATCTGATGCCCAATTATCATAAGAGTCTCTTCGTAAATGTTTACATACAGCAAGAATGGAATAAAGAAAATCTTATGGAGAGCATCTCCAGAAAACTGTTACCATCTGTTTGCTTCGTAAGGAGCTCTGTATTCTTCAGTCACTCCCTGTACCTGCTTGATTATTTTTTTCTTGTCTGGACTTCACCTTTTCTATGCACTCTCAAATGTATATGGTTGAAAATAACAGAAGATTAGAAATCTGCTTTTATGAAAAATGCCATTTTTTTCTGTAGTCCCTTTTCACATAGGCCACAAAATGGTGCAACTTCAAGCACAAGGAGGTATCCATTCAACAGGATGCCTGATGTTGAATCATCTGCAATTATTTTTATTAGTTTTTTATTAATGTTCAACTCAGTTTTGAAATTGCTGTATTTCTAGGGAGTTCTCCAGGATAGAATTGGTGAAGAGAGAGCCTTCCCTTTCCTTATATTGCTTTCTTGTATTATAGTGCCCTTAAAAATGGGCATTTGCAATAGCTATTATGAAGAACTAACAAATACTGCAGTGTGCTGAACCTTGTCTTTGAAGCATGTTTATTACCTTTTAAATCAGTAGAAATATCTTATTTCAGGTTAATCCACTGGAATTTATTGCAGAAAACTGAACAGAAAATTACTATAAAGAACTGTTTTGTGCAATCTAGCAGTAGAGTGACTGTAATCTAAGCAAATGTTTTAAATTTCATATGAATTCCTTGAAATAATCATAAAATCAATGGAGTAGTATTTCTGGAAATTGCTATGGCTGATCACTGTCAATTATTTTTGAAACATTTTAAGCAGTTTTTTTTTGTTAAGTGTACAGAGCATTCAAATCCCTTTCCATGTGCTCTAATAATTTACATATCCCAAATGTCACCTAGATTAGAATCACAGATATCAGTTATGATGTGGTTTACCTTGAGTAACATTCACTGTCTAAATGTAAATCTGGGTAGTAGGTTTACAATAGATTGAAGAAATTGAAAAGATTTTTTTTTTACTTGCTCGTGATTAAGTCGGAGACATAAAAAATTTATACTCTGTCGTTATGTAAAGCCTTATCCTTGTTTTGCTGGGTGATTTTTGAGATGCTGCACATAAAGAGAGAGAAGCTTCAAGGCTGTTAGCCCTTTTTGACCCCTGAAATGAAAATAAAATAGAGGCAAAAAAGGTAGTATTGAATCTGAAAGTTGTGTGCAGCAGCAAGATGGAATTTCTTTTGAAGGGAAGGAGGATGGTAATGATCCTGAGAACTTGCTCTGTGTATGAATAACGAACTATCAAAAAGCAGTAAAGACAAGTGAGGAGAAGGAGGAGGAAGAAGAACGGTTATTATAAAACTAATAATAAATTATCAGCGAGGATTGATAATGATATGCCACAATAAGAGGGAGGAAATAAAGTATGATGGTGCAGGAGGAAAGAAAGGAAAGGTCAAGGCTTCCCACTCTCCCACACTGCATCTCCCATAAGTGTTGGTCTCTTTTCTGTCTCTTGCAGGTACATTGGGAAGCGGAGGCTTCATTTGTCCTGGTCTGGAGGCATCAGCTGGAGCTCCTTTCCGTCCCCATTATGTGTACATATCCTTCCTTACCCTGTATCTGCAGAAGTCTGACACTGCGAGACATTATATACACCTTTTTGGCAAACGTTCCACTGTTTGTTGGGTTGATGTCCTTAATCTCTGGACAGGCTGGTTTAATCTCTTCAAAACAAAGTGACTGCAATATCCTGCTACCACAGGATATATATATATATGCTTATATTTGTATATAAGTTATACTTGAAAACAGTGGGGGTTTCAGTAGTTTTATTGTTAATACTGACATATTTCTTGAATAAGGAGAGGACTGCTTCACAAACCCACACTTCTCTTTTTGTAACACGAGAGTAAACTTGTAATTCTCGCACAGTGGCCATGGAGTGATGACATGGAAGAAGACAGAGAGTATCAGACTTCGTATAGCAGCCTCTGGGCAGTTTGAAAATGGCAGATAAGAGTAAAACAGGAACCAAATCGAAGCGATAAAGTAAATACATTCATACATGTTTCCTCTGTAGTCCAACATAATGTCTATCTCCAAACATTCAACCTGTGCTTTCTTACAGGCTTGTTAAGATTTGGTGCTCACCAGTGAGAGTTTGAAACAGGTATATGCTCAGAAAGATGAAAATAATGATAAACATTTGAAAATGGAAAAAAAAAAAAAAGAGTAAAATGTTCACTATAAAAACTTCATCCTGTGTTATTGAAATTAACATTGAGGTTTGCTCAGTTCTCACTCATTGTGTTTGGCTTGTGTGGAGTGGTGATGATTACATGACACTGATGCATGGATGAATATTCTAATAGATTTTTAATTGAACTGAGAAAAATACTTGTGGGGTCAAAGTTTTTAATGAATGAACAGATTAAATGTCCCATGAAAGGTAGCATATGGTTTTTTAAAATCTGAAAATTAGTTGCAAAGTCACAGTTAATTTAATTATATGGTCTCTGTCTTGGGATAATAAAGTAGACTGAGAATTATAACAGTCAGAGAATGAAACCTTTGCTATTGAGAGGCATTTTGAAAACGAAACGTTTGGCTAACTGCTTTTAAATTAGTCTACTCATATTCATAGGAATATTATTTTAAAGATAATGTATTTAGGTCATAACACAATAATGATTGGTGGTGTGTCATCTTCTGAGTTGTACCTTCTTGCTGTGCTGGGTATCACAATTTCTGCATGCACATTTTGCTCGTGGTGAAGTAAAGGTAAGTGGGAAAACATGGGAAGAAAACATCTTGGGCCACTGATAACATTTCCTGTTTGTAAGTTATCTCTAACCTGCCTTTTCAACCGCTATTAAAGAACATTAACGACAGCACCTTGCCCTCCAATGCACCTGTAGCTGTCACTAAAATGATTTTTAAAAAGAAAAGCTTATGTATACAAACCAGGTACTGTCATAGTCTTTCTCAAGCAATAATATATTTTGATAATCCTTCTGCTTCTATATGTCATTTGTGCTTATAATTTTTGAAATTTTCAAATGTATATTCTTCTTTCCAACACAGTACTCCTTACCAGCTGTGATCATCACCAACTCCTTTGTTCTTTATTCTTGCTATTCAGATTCTATATCTGCATTGACTTCCTTCTTTCCAAGTGAATGATAAATAAAGTCAAGTCTTTAAATTGTTAATCTGAATACCTATGGGCATCATGGACCAAAGTTTATCTTGTGGTTAACAGACAAGACAGGACTGGTGTAAAGAATTAAAAGCAGATTATTCGTGGAAACAATCGTTCTTTATACCTGTGATTATTCTGCTTTAATGACACAGTGAAATCAGAAGTCTATTCAGCAGAAAAGTCAGTCACTGGTAAGAAGTAAAGCTGGTTTTGATTGCATTTTTTTCAAACATAAAGTAAAAGAATTCTTTCAAATTTAGGTTTCTTTTCATTCTGGTCAATTAACTTTGAGGATCTACACTCCAGGTGTGAAAGTATACAATCCACTTTTATATTCTTCTGAAAATGGTTCATTTATTTACAGAGTCTGACCCAGGGGAGCTTCAGAAATGTTATTAATAATTGTTAAATAAGTGAATACAATAATAGGAAATAAATTCGTTAGAAAAATAAATCTTAAAAATGTTTCATAAATGTAGATGCAGAAAATGTAAAAATTCACCTATCAGCAAAATATAAGATTATAATGCTTTTTTTTTCTTTACTAACAACTTCGTGAAGTCTGTAGATTTTCAAATAAATTAATGAGAATCTTTAATAAGTATTCACTCTGACTTCTTATACCAAAATGAAATGATAGGAAAAAGCTAGAAGTTATGTCATGCTTCAACACTTACTGAATAGAAAAAAACTGGTTTGAAGGAATGAATACTCAGAGGAAAATGGAGTAGATAACCGGAGTCATTAAACTACATTGTTAAGAGTGATTCAATTAATTTTTTTTCCTTATCTCACCCTATTTTCAGGGGCAGAGGGTTTCTATAGACTTGTGATACTGTCTTATATTAGCCAATTTCCACCTCAAATGTATTAGCTTTTCTTTTTCAATTGAGCAGTTTTGAGTACTTTCAGTCACAAGTGTTCATAGCAGGCTAATGTAGTTAATCCTATTGATTATACTTATGGTGAAGTATTTCCTATTTCTTGTCATATTATTAAATTATGCACCAGAGGAACTTTCATGACATAAGGGGGACTACGTATAGGAACAATTCTTGCTGATCTAAATGACTGTACTACTGAGTATTGAAATGCTCCTCTGTGGAAAATGGTTTTGTTAGATAGAAAACATTCCCTTTATATTTCTCCCAAAATTTCCCACTGAAGACATGATTTGAAGATAGATTGATAAGATTTTACCAAACAGTTTGATTTTTACCTCTGCACTTTAGGAGAAAAATCATTCTCATCTACCATTTGATTGAATCTCAGGTTCCTGAAACTTACACCTTGAAAAACATTAATACTAGGCACATGAAAAGATGAGACTGAAAATTGCAAAACCTTTTTGCATGAAGCTGGGTGGACACCTAGGGAAAACACTTTAAAAGATAATAAGTTTAAAAGGAGTGTTTTGACATGATTTCTAGAGCACTGGCTGCAGAGTTAGGGAGAAAAGAATAATGGTAGACTAGGTGTATCCAGCCCAGCTGTATCAAGTAAAGTGGAAAGCCCAAGTCTCCTATGGCTTGTAAAGGCTGAGGAGTACAAAAATCTGACCTAACTTACTGAGCTGACTTTGACCATAGCCTTGGTTTGGGGAACTGGGTTCATGACTCCAGTGCTTGGTCTCACTCAGAGCGTGCAGTACATCTTATACAGATTTGCTCTGTAAACACCTTTAACTTACAAATTGTTTTTAAACTGTAAGACTGAAGTAAAAGCAATTTTTAGACAGTGGCTCTTCAGTTCTGCACATCTTTTGATGTGGGTAGTGACTGTGACCGTTCTCACATTCAGTGCAATCTTTGGTTTGATGCATGCCATTTGCACCAGCTGGAAAGCTGGAAGTAGGTTTAAATTGAACAAAAATAGCCAATTGAGGTTTTTA
This sequence comes from Pseudotriccus pelzelni, assembly GCA_035584735.1. Taxonomy (NCBI): domain Eukaryota; kingdom Metazoa; phylum Chordata; class Aves; order Passeriformes; family Tyrannidae; genus Pseudotriccus; species Pseudotriccus pelzelni. The sequence goes on along the minus strand of JAWMRA010000001.1, from coordinate 8,448,643 downwards.
CCTGTGAAATACTATTTTTTTTGTAATAGCTGAAATCAGAGAGAAGTGTAGGCACTTGTTCCTACCCCGGGTGGTCTCTGTGAAATAAGAACAGAAGGGAAGAATATTTAAATATGGATTAGAAGCAGGTAAAATGTGATGAAAGCTCCTTGGTGGAGAAGAAGTGGAAAAAAAATTACTTTAATATTAATATATACTATGTGTCAATAATATTTGATATTGAATTACTATGAAAAACAAATGTTTGGGTTACTTATAATAATTTTATGGTAAATCTAATATAAATAATCTTTAAATCCTGGTTTTAAAATTAAACAAAATGAACTATGAATCAAAATTTAATCATTCAGCATTATTAAAAAAAACACATTCTTTTGCTCCATGTCAATTTTGGTATTTATTACATCTGACTGTATCTGCTGATAATAGGAAGATCAACCTTTCTGATATATGTTATTACAGTTGTTGCTTCTTTATACTGTCAGGTTTTGCTTGCTTAAATTAGACTTTGTGATGATTCATTCAGACTATAGATATCTGCAACTAAATGATTCCAAAAGAATCTGTGGGGTTCATGTGTTTTTTAACCAGTCTACATGATACCAAGTGCTCTGCCTATTACACAACATAACTAGTCATAATAAACTACTTATTGAAAAAACCCAAACCAGACAGTAACAATGAAAAAAGAGGCAACTGATATTATAAATCATTGCTGAAGAAGGAACTTGTGCTGGGGAAGTCAACAGGGCTGGCATAGATCTGTTATAACCAATAGTGAGAAAGAGGAGGGAAGTTTGTTCAAGCGGAAGTTTCTCAGCTGAAGAATAAAACAAGCTGATGAGAGAGGCAACAAGGGGGCAAGTCTTTGTCTCTTGGTGAAGTCATGCAGTCTTGACTGAAGAACAAGTAGAGGCAAAAAAAATTAATGAAAAACTATTCTGATTTCTGGACCTTTGCACGTCCAGAAACTAAGGGAACCGGTCTCTGACCAGTTACAGGCATGAAAGCAGCTTGGGAATGAGTGACTGGTGGGGACAGTACTGTTCTCATCTAAAGCGTTGTCCTTTCTGAAATACAGGGAGACTTCTTTAGAATTTGTATACAGTAGGTCTGGTTGCCACCTTTAATTCTTCTGATAGTAGCGTGAGAACTTATTCAGAAGCTTTTTTTAGTATCTGATCCTGAAAATATGAACACATATTTCTGCGTAAGAGTCACCCCACTACGCTTGACATCAATTCATGCTAGAACTGTTCTTGTGAACAAGAATGTGTGAATAGAAAGGTATTTTCCTCTAATTCCAAGATGACACTCCGTCAATCTGGATGAGGTAAATATTCATCCATTTCCCTTTGTGTGCGTACATACATATAACTGCCAACTGTAAATGCCCCAATCCCAAGAAAGTTGCAGTGGCTTCTATTTTTTTTCCTTTTCTCTACCCTTCTTGGTTAAAATATTTCCATTATTGATAGCAAGATAGGAAGATAAAGAAAAATTACCAAAAAAACCACAAAATCCAAACAACCTAAAAACAACCACAGAAACAAAAAAAACCCCCAACTCAAACAAAAAACCCCCCATATTTAAAACATATATAGCATTTGCATAAAATGTGTTTGTAAAAACATGCTTTGCTTAGGTAAGCGCTCTTGTGATTAACTACCCTATATTTTGTGATTTTTTTAATTTTTTTTTTTTGCTTTTCTTTAGATTGATATGCCTTTTCTTTCCCTTTAAATGGTCTCTGGTTTTCATTCATTGTCTGTTACTTGTGATCATTATGATGAGTTAACACTTCAATTAACCACTAAGTACATGCTGTTTAGTGTACACTATTCACACCTTCTTTATAATGCAGAATAATTGACAATTTCCACACAGATTTCTGGTACTTCTAAATATTTTGGTATTGGCTTAGTATCATTTGAAAGGCTAGTGTTTTTGTTAAGCATGTGATGAGCTGTTGTCTAGGTTTTCCTACTTCTGCTCTGGTTTTAGCTCGGGTAGTTTTCTTCACAGTGGCTTATATGGGATGGGGCTGTGGTTTGGATGTGTGCTGGAAACAGTGTTGATAATACAGAGATGGTTTTGTTATTGCTGAGCTTTGGCCTTACTTATTAAACTGGTTTTATCTCAACCCATGGGTGTTCTCACCTTTATTCTTCCAGTTCCTTCCCCCAAACCAACTTTGGGGGAGTAAGTGAGCGGCTGGGTGGTGTTTAGTTGCTGGCTGGGGTCCAACCACAACACTTCTCCTTTTTAAAAAAACCTCAAACAAAAAACAAACTAAATTTTATGGAGAGGGTTTAATTTCCCAAGTCTATTAAAAAAGCAAATGCAAAAGAAGTGACATTTCATATTTCACCTGCACAGCTGGAACGTACTAAAGCCATTATATGGATGTTTGCTACCAGCTCTAACAGGATAACTGATAAGAGTAGCAGCTCCCCATTTTTGTGTACAAACTGTTACTGGTATGCTTGGACATACTCAGCTGGTGCATTTCATAAATATTTGCTGATAGCTTCAGGCAAATGCTACAGTAAGCATCCCTTTGAAGCATATGAAGCGCATGTTCTGGCGGTTGCACATTTTAAATATTGTAATAAAGCTAAAATGTGTTGCATGGAAAATTGCAAGCTTAGGTGTGTTCATAATTTTTACACTCCTCTTCCCTCTTTATGTAACTCTTCTTTCATGAATACTCTACACCAATTTTGTACTACACAGGATCCTGTATTACTTAGGCTTTCCATGCCAGGAAGCTGAGGTAGGGCTACTGCTCTCTTCGATGTACCCCATGGTAGCAATCCCTGTGCTATCCCTTTCTGACTGTGTTGTGCATCCTAGGGATTCTGCCATAACCATACACATTGGTTTTCTTTTGCATGCCACTTTGGTCCAGTGACTGGCTGGGATGCACCTGGATTGTGCACGTGAACCTCGGAACTAGAAAGAAATCCTGGGTGTAGCAATTTAGACCTGTGTGGGAAGTTCAGGATTTCATTCCAAGCACTTGGATGTTTTCATTCCAACAATACGCTGTTGTGGCCACCTGTTTCTGTTGTCTTTGCTAACTGGAACTTGTTGTCTCTGCCTATTCCAGTCACCTTCTGTTCCCACCACTTCCTTGCTGGCTTCTGCAGCCCCATGTTTATAAGAGCAAATTAGAAGGTCCTTTGTTGTGCTCTTCAGCTTTCAGCCTTCCCTCTAAGGTTCTTCATTGCAGCCCTTGTTCCAGGATTTTTGCACATAGTCTCCTTGTCTTGATAGACCTCTCTTTTTTAGTCCCCTTCTTTCCTGCCCTTTTATTCACCTTCATTTAAGTATTGTCTGAAACTTCAGACACAAACCTGATCTTATGCTTGCTCAATTACTACCTTTTTTTTTCCTCCCAGTTTCCTATATTTACCAGATCCATGGATCTTTTCTCCCATCTTTTCACACCAACTGCCAATCCTGTTTTTCTTTTGATAGCTCCCATCCAAATCTAGTTTTTATTTGTTTACAACAACCACTTTTCTCTCTTATCACCCAAAGGGCTGTGGAACGTTTCGCAAAATGCGACTTTTGCAAATGAGGCTGTTGCTCCATTGTCCATTAGGATATTAATTTCTCAAATGCCTTGGAGATGCAGACAATTTAAGAGATCCCCAGTAATTATAACGTTGTTTCCTTTTTATCCCATTTATGGTGTTTCTGCTAGGTAAAGTGATATTGCTTGTGAAGAAAGTAACAATTTGGCAAGCTGGAAGCAAGTGGCAGAAGTGCATGGCTTGTTTCTGCTATTCTGTTTCATATCACACTGTCAGCATCCAAAGGCTATCTATTTTTTTCTTTTTTTGTTTTTTTTTTTTTTCTTTTTTTTGCAAAGTGTGGAGAATTGCCAGTAGCAGCTCCATATTTGCTGGCATTAGGATGACAAGGCTCAGCAGTGCTATGAGGCTGAGGCAGCTTTCCTATGCATTTCCAATTAATCCCAGCAGGTTGCCTCTTTGTGGCAGGATAACATATAAAGTGCACCGTAAGATTGTGGTACTTTCTCTTCTGCACATGGAAAAGGAACTGCTTGTATCTGTACTTCAGATACATAGCTAGACAGAGCCTGCCTGTAGTCTTTTATCCATGCATATATTTTGAACATTCTGGAGTGCACAGCACAATCCAGCAGGTGCTCCTTTCTCAGCTGAAGATCCTGTTACTTATTTTGAAAATCAAAGAGAAAACCTGCTTATGTACTGGCAAAATAGTGAGATTCTAAAAGCCAAACCAGATTAAATGATTCCTTCTAAAGTTACCACAGTAGACTGGCTTTTTTTTCTCTTGGCACATCTGTTATTGGATGTGTTTGCTGTGCAGGGTGTTATTCCTATAGATACACAAATGTATTGTACTGAGGTATCAGAATTGCTGGTAGATGCCCTACCTAGGTGATGAGTAAATGAAAACATTGATTCTTCTCCCTGCAAAAGAAGGGCTAGGTGATATAGTCACACACAGTGTCTTACAGTTCCTGTAAATGAATAATTACCAAAATTTGATTTTTTTTTAAATTAGACAGAGGGCTCATTAATCAACAGTCCTATACTGTCAAAGCCATTATTGAATAATATTGTATTATAACAGATTGTATTTCCTACAGAACGGTACTGTTCTGGAGACACTTTCAATTTCAAAAGTAAAGCTGCACGTCCTTGGGATCTGTTAATACATGCCAGATCAGAGCTAAATAGCTACACCAGCCACACAGATATAGCGTGGTATTTCTGAATTCTTTTGTTTTCTTTTGCAATCACGTTTGCAGAAGTGGAAACAGTTAACAAAGCAAACATTTTTCTTAATGATTTTGTCAGCTGTACCAAATCCCTTTTTACATAGGGGCATAAATATTTTTCCTGACTTTCATATGATGTTTAGGAAAATGTATGAGGATCCAAAATTAAGGTGTTCTTACATGTTTATATGTTCTACATATTCTTTCATATATGATTCAACTCTTTTGTTAACATTTGCTTGCCTGTGATTTAGATAAAAAAATTCCTGTTTCCTCCCCAGATCTGCTTATTTGCATTAAAACATATAATTGTCTCCTGGAATAAAATAGGAAACCACTTAATGTTTAACATGTTGGTGTTCTGTCAGATTAAAAAAAATAATAGCAAATGAAAAATGTTATTTTCAGACATAGTTAAAAATAATTTAAACCTTTCACTGCTATTAAAGTGTATGTACTTACTGCACATGGTTAGAAAAAAAAGTTTCTAAGAAGTACTGCATATTCATTAGTGAAATGTGAACCTAAGGTCTCATTTTGTAGTGAAAGTGTGTAGCAGGTGATTAAGCTTTAGAAGTGAAAACAAGATATTCCATTCAAAAGGAAAACTCCAGGCTTCAGTAAGGTGATAAGATAAATATTCTTGCTGGAACAGCAGGAAATGTTCTTTGATGTGTTCTCTGGCAGCTCAGTACAAATGGTCCTTATATGAACGCTGATGGAATTGGAAACTAACTAGAGGAGTCAGCCTCTAAAATATATCTCCTTACAATCCTGTTCTGGCAATAGAAATATAGTATTTTAAAAATAAGGAAATAAGTCAAGCTAACTCATTTTTTATTACCAGTGTATTAAAAGAATAATTTTCAGAAAATATTAAGATCTTTCTGGAAGAAGTATTTATCTTTAAAGGTAAAAATCATTGAGGTTTTTGAATAGTGAAATTATAATCTATCTAGAAACTAGTTTTTCAATAGGTGCACTGCTTTCAGAGAGGACAATAAACTAAGATTTATATTTATCACAAAAATCTAAAGATTTCTTGAAACTGTATTAGTAATATTTATTAAATTCTTAATATATAATTTATATAGTTCTTGAGGGGAAAAAGCATTTCAAATTAACAGAAATACAGATTGTTTTGGTGTCAACTTTCTAAAATGAATTGAAATATTTTCTCTGTTGTAATACTAACCTGTGCCTCCATGCACTTCCCTGGTATTTCACAACATATATTGAGCATTTCTGTATGCCACACTCAGTCCAGGTAGACTTTCCAGTACGTGTAACAGCCAACTTCCACCCCTCACATAGGCCAAGGAAGTTTCCCAGGCACCAGGATATAAGTTCATTAGCCAAAAAGAAGCCAAACTCTTTCTAAAAAGTGCCATAGTATATTAATGAAAAATTAGGTATCTAGTTGCAGATGAAATTTTTCTTCAACCTACAAAACGCTTTGTTAGTCTTTTCTAACAGATAGTCTCTAGTGTGATCATGCTTACTTTGGTACCTGGTTCCTTGGCCCCAAAAACTGATGGGAAGATGCAGGGCAAGCACTGGAGTGTTTCTGGATTGCTGCATCATGAGGGGCCTGGAGGGGAACTCCTCCCTGCTGGCAGGAGGCAAGGGCAGACAGGAAGGTCCCAGCTGGAGGTCGCTTTGTGGGGTTGTAACACTTCTTTTGGTCATTATGAAAGTTGATTGATGCAAGGGTGAAAGATCTCTCCCTCTCTGTTTGCAGCCACGTCCTGGGCTGCATCCAAAGCAGCATGGCCAGCAGGTTTAGGGAGGTGATTCTGTTGCCCTACAAGACCCCACCTGCAGTGCTGCACCCAGCTCTAGGGCCCCCAGCATAGGAAGGACAAGGACCTGTTGGAATGAGTCCAGAGGAGAGCCAGAAAGATGATCAGAGGGGCTGGAGCACCTCTCCTGTGATGACAGGCTGAGAGAGCTGCAGTCGTCCAGCCTGGAGGAAAGAGGGCTCGGGGGTACCTCATTGGGACCTTTCAATGCTTGACAAGATGTAGGACAACATGTAATTTTTCAAAGTAATAGAGGGTTGATTTAGACTCGATATAAGGAAGAAATTTTTTACAGTGAAGGTGAGAAAACTGGTACAGGTTACACAAAGAGATGGTAAATGCCTCGTTACTGGAAATAGGCAAGTTCAGCATGGATAGGGCTCTGAACAACTGTTCCTGCTCATTGCTGAGGGATTGGATGTGATGACCTTTAAAGGTTCCTTCCAATCCAAACTATTCTGTGATTCTATGACTCCATCCAAATACAAATGCAAGCTTGAGTGAGACCAATATACTTTACATCCTGTGTAGAATACATTATTTTTATTTATGTGTTTTGCTGGGTGCATAAACATACAAATGGAATGGCCTGGAATAATTTATTTGAAGGATAACATATATATGGTATTTCTAATTTATAAAAGATTATGTTGTACAAATAGCAAAAAGAGAGCATAGCCAAGTTGCTTGCAGTGAAAATTGAACTGGGAAATAAAATAGATGGACTTTTTTCCTCTGGGAGAGGTTTGGGTTCCACGAATGCTGTACTGCTTGAGAATGTTTCACTGAGAAAGATAGAAATTATCTTTTCCGGGGAAGCACCACAAGTCTCCAGTCTTTCCATTTCATAAAATTTCATATTACAGGGAGACACAAGAAGATACTGATGTGAATTCCACTAATTCTTGAAATAATCACTGCATCTAAATTGAAGTGTTTCAGAGAAGCTTAAGAGGCTGCTCTTGATTGCCAAAGGTGAGGTATTCTCAGTTACCTCAAGTGCCAGTGACCTCCACAGCAAGGATAGGAAGCCTCGGTTTTGATGCCCACCTGGGAAAGAGGTTTTTTGTAGACAGGGAATGGTCCTGGATTTGAAGTTTACAGATATTGAAAACAAATTGCCTTTATCAGATAGAGGAGCAATTTTGATTTTTTTTTTCATGGTTATGTGGATCATGTTTGAATCATAATGGCTGGAAGTATAAAGGTTACTAGACAACAGAATCTGTTCCCCTTAACTACAGTCTTTTTTGGTTTTGTATTTTGGCTCTGAAATGATTCAGGCTATTGAATAAATGCAACATACAATGGCTATTCTGAAGAAAAAAATACTGAGATGTGGGAACCGCTGATAGTAAAGAGGAAGAGATTTAGCAATTCTTTTTACTTCAGTATGGATTTCAGAACTGGTTACTAAATTTGTTCATGAAAAGAGTAGAAATGGCTAGAAAGGAGAATGAGCAAATAAAAGTTTAGAGGCTTATCTAAAAACAAACTCCTGTGTCAGCAGGTCTGAATGATGGCAGTTTTATACAGCAAGATATTTTAATGGAGCACTATTAATACAGTTAGTGTTTTCCTCACCATGGAGAAGTTAGAGTAAAAAGCTTCCCTCTGTCAATTTGTTTCAGTGTTTTGCCAGCTGGAATCCACTTAATTATACCTTAATTTGTAGTTTTAATGGATGCCGTGAAGTTGTTGCTTTTTTTTTTTCTGTTTATAGAGTACATACCAAGAAATGAAGTTACAGTGTGCTTTATACTAAAAAAAAAAGAATATTATACTATGTTGATAAATGGTGTATGCTCATAATCTATGCTTTAAACAATTGCTCTAAAGAAAATGTAAAAATTTTTGGTCTGGATTTTACAACTGGATTTCATATACAGATTAAACTTTGGTCCCACGAAAGTTGAGAATAAAATTCAGATCTTCTTCCAAAAGTCATGCAGAATGAAAAGACTAGTTGGTACATTAAAAGAAATAGAAAAAGTAAAATTAACACATTTTGTATATCTATAAAGTTATGTAGGTATGTATTGGCACATCTTTATAAAAAAAGATATATATATTTATATGATATTGGTATATAACTATGCATCTGTTATACTTTTACAAGATGTAAATTGTTTTATCAGTTTATTTTTTATAGCTGTTGATTCTGAAAGTATTTCTCTCAGTATTTTCTTACACTTTCTTTAGGGGGAAGGACAGCAACAAAGTTGAGGCAAGTTAATATCACTGAAATCAGCCCGCATTAAGTTTCATAATGTAAGAAAAATAGGAAGGATAAACAAGACTAACCTAGAGAGGTCTGCTATTTTCATCTGGTACCATACATTCCAGAAAAAGGTATGGAGGCATCAGAATTTATTTGCAGGGAAACAAATCATTCTTCTAATTGACGTTTACAGTTTCCTGTTACTATCTGATAAAAGAAAATATAGTTCCTTGCTTTAAAAGATTTGTAATATTCATTCACAGTGCAAATGGCTCCCAAATGATTATTTAAGCCAAACAAGGATTCGTTGTCACTGGGGGGTGGCAAGCAAGGTCTTCGGATTTGCATAATAATTGGCTTGAAACAAGTGATATTCCATACAGTACCATGTATGCGGAGAGTAATGACTATGGTAGCCACAGTCTGTGAGATCAGTATCAGGACTATAATGGAAGCTGAATATTTTTCAGTCTTTGGAGATTTTCAAACATCCATACAAGCTAATGAGCTAATTTAGATAAGCATTAAACATGAATTTAATCACATTACTGGTAATTATTAGCAGACACACAATGTGAAGGCCTTAGAGTTTTCTCCAAAAGTAGTAATGAAAATAAAAAAATAAAATGAAAAATAACTTATTTGACCTAATTCATTGCATATAAATGACACATCCAAAGACTTTTAGATTTAGTAAGATACATAGCTTAGAGTCATTTTTCCTTATATATTATTTAGCTGAAAGCAAAATTACTTACTGAAAAACCCAAACCCATTTCCTAAGAGTACACAGCATATCTTTATCTGATGCACCACCTCATTCCTGCATTGACTCCTACGCTGGTCATGAGTTATCAGGGAGAAATAGACTTCCAGTAATCTCCCCAACTCCTCTGAAATATTTAAAGTTAAGCATGTGAGCGAGAGTCTTGAAGTTCAGAGCAAAAGCTGTGCTCAAATCAGACTCGAGGTTTGCTTGGCAAACATCATGCTGGCAGGCATACCTGGCCCCAAAGGATTGAGAGAGAACAAGATTTCCTCTCTGCTACCTACCCCAGGCAAGAAGCTCCACTCCCCATGCGTTTCAGTGATTAAAATGTAGCGGTTGGAGTATGAAAAGAAGTACATAGAAATTTTCACAAAAGGATTCTGAAGTGAAGTTTCCGGTCCTAGAAATGTGTGACCAAACGAATATTTTTAGTTTGCTGGTTTTAAAGGAAAAGTAGCTGTTACACAAAGTCTTGAAGCTGAAGTACGTAGAGTTTGGTCCCTGAAGTGATAATTCGGGGCAGAAACACTTAACGATCTAATTTCAAGTGACGGAAGCGAACTGTTTTCTGAAAGCTGGCAAATGACTATGACTGCTCAATTTCTCTCAGGCTGAAGGAGAGGGCTTTCTTATTTAATAGAGTGGTGAACTCATTTGCTTTTTCATTTTTCAATGGACCATTGCTCAGGAGCACATCTTCCATGCCTTTGCTCGTGTTACCCAGAAGCCACATTTTTTCAGCAATATTGGAAAATGGAGATTTATATGAAAAGAGTTAAAATACTTTTTTTTCAATGGATTATCAGTGATATAAAATTATCTTTTTAGAGCCTTGTTGAAAGCAATTTTTTCACTGTAAAAATTGGTGGAGAAGCCATTTTCTGTATAATAAATTTTTCAGTAAAAGATGTTCAGCCAGCTCTCTGCGTAGCTGTGTTATCTGTGCCTGTGGGTAACCTGCAGTCTGTTTTTGGTCTCTAGCAAGTCAGCTGTCAACCTAAGCTAGAATGTGCTTTTGCACACAACAAAATGGGCAAAGGGGAATCAAGCCAAAGCTACGTTTTTCCTATCTGAGGAATGACTAACAAAATGAGCCACGTGTAATATCTTCCCTCCGGCATGCTTAAATCTCATGTGGACTCTAATGAAAACTCACTTCCAGCCCCCAGACCCCAGAATATTTGGCACAGAAACCAGGGGAATTTATCAGATAGAAGTGTAGTTAATTGACTGTAGGGTTGTAGGCATCAGTTAGAAGACAGAGCAATCAACAGGTTTTGAACACTTCTGCTGTGCAAAATTTTTCTGCTTCTTGCAGCTGTTACTCCTTCCTGTCCTTCACTCGACTGTTCTTGAGTCCTACTTGAAAACATTTTTCTCTCCTCCTTCCTCTCTCTTCCTCTGAAGTAGTCACCCTTTCTTCTTCTGTTGTTTTTCCAGCTGGGTAATCCATGCTAAATAGAGAATTCCTGAAATATTGTGGAGCTATAATAACTCCTGCAATTGCATTCTTCAATTTATTTATGTTATACATCTTTCTCTCATGCTATATTTATATAAGCAGCTACAACAGTGGGGAACGTTATCTCTGGACTAATTAGAATGTACTATAATAAACACAACTATTAATCATGACTTTAATTATTTTTTGCTGTAATAAACTGTTGATATAACCCAGGACAATGTCAAGAGAATGATCATTAATAACAAACACTTAGTATTTGCTAATTAATTAAAGCTGCTCATTTATTTATTTGAAGGATAAAGATTAAAGTTCCTGTAATTTACTGTAAATGAAGAACAAAAATATCTTCCCTTGGAATTGAAATTTTCATGAAACTTTGCATAGTGCATTAAGGACCTTGTGAGTGGAAAGCTACAGCTGTTTAAGGAATAAACTGCTTAATTTCCAGTCAGAGCACTCAGAAGCTGTATTGGTGTATGTGTGAAATTCTATTAGGCAAATAAAAAAAGGTATTCTCTTTCTCACACTGTCTGCATAGAAAGAATATCTCTTGCTTTGCTTTTTGTGCATTGTTTACAGCAAATGGAGATGTGACCTTCTCTCCCTGTCTCATTTTGGTGTCTCTTGGTTCTATTGCGATTAGCTAATATAATATAAACCCAGAAAATACCAACTTCTTACAAGAATATAAAATTGGACTGAGAAAGGGAATTTAACTTTTTCTCTTATTGCCTCAGGCACAGCTCAAATTACGTTTCACCCACCTCTATGAAACTCATTTTTCCAGCCTATCTGCTGGAGTTACCTTACACAACAATTAATGCCTTCCTTTGCTCATGCCTTTTACAGTCTGCTTTTGTAATAATCTAATTACACTTGGATGTACTCCTTCTGTTTCTTCACTATGACAAATGTAAGTATGAAGTTTCTAGCTTTTAAGTGCTACGTTTTAGTTAACATATGATGTTGTCTTATCTCTTTTAGAGTCTGCATCAAAAGTCCAAAGCATTTTATGTCCTGTGTTGATGAATTATTTTCCCCTAATTTTGATGTATAGCAGTAATACCATGAAAGCATGAAATGGAATGAGAACATGTGGCGATAACTCAAGAAAGGCTGTTAGAAAAACTACGTGTAGTTAGAACACTGTTATCTTTCCTGTTTTTAACAGTGACCATCTTTCATGGTGTTGAAGGGCTGCCTGTCAGTGTTGGGGTGCTGAGGATTCTTTTCAAGATTGTGGTGGAAAATGTACCCCTTCCAGAGCAGTTTTAACTTGGACACTTTGGATCCACTGCCTGCTGTGTGGAAATCCGCATCTAGGCTGTTGAACTTTGAAAACTAATTTAATTAAGATGTGTTGAAAGTACCGATGCACTAAATGACTTCTTTATAGTCTATTAAAGAAAAATTCTTTAACAAACTTCAGGAAGATTGTCTCAAACTATGAAACCAGTTTTTGAAATAAAAATGGGTGTCAGCTGAAGAAATACCTGTTTTTGTTCATTTCTTTCTGTTGTAAAATATTTTGTGCCCACTGTGTCCCATGTTTCCAAATTTCCAGAGGAAAGAGTCCGACCTTTATAGAATGTGTTTTGAAGATCATTGGTGTTTTGTGCCTTTGAATGCAAAATTATCTTTTCAAGCTCTAAAATTTGGATGTGGATTCATTAAGTAGTGCAATACACAGTAAAACTTTTTAAAAACACTCTTGGAATGCAATTTTTTCACATCCTTCATGGTGGGATTAGATCATTCTCCTGGATCATGGCGTGGGGAGCAGTGCACTTTCAGAAGTGTTTGAGATTTGTTGTAGAAATTACTTATTCAGTTGTGTGGCTTACAACTGTCATTTAAATATTTTATTTTTTATAAGCATAGGGGACAGGTATTCAACATTCATTTGTGACAGAACTATGTTAATTTATATGACATAATGATCTAAAAAAGTTTGAGGCAGTCTTTTTTGCCTTTTTTTGTTTGTTTGTTTTTTGGTAGGAAAGGCACTTCGAAAGCTATAGCAATTTTTTGGGGTGAATCAGCATGTGCTGTGAAAGGCAGAAGAAATATATAAATATATATACACACAGACCACACTTGCTGTCCTCCTTCTTCTTTGAATCATCAAATTAGAAAAAAAATTTTAAAAGGGTAATTTTGACCAATGTAGCTCCTTCAGTCTGTCAAGGTTTAAAAAAAAGCAACTTACTGAATGAGCAAAAAAATGATGTGCCTGCATGTCTGCGGAAGCAGGGTGTTCCAGTGGGATCTTGTTCATTCTGTGAGATTTTGTGACCTCTGGATGAGCAGAACACTGCACATGAATATGTAGGCCAGCACCAGCAAGGCAGATGTTACACTTACTGACCTTCACTCAGTGAAACTGGTAATCACTTTGGCTGTCATTCATTGTCCTTTCGAGGCTCTCTTGTAGCAAATGAATGCCAAGGAGACATATTATATCCCGGAGGTCCTGCCAGAAATTAGGTTTGGACTTGGATATTTTGGAATGAATCTGAGTTGAGTTTGACAACAAAGGGAAGGCTGCTGCAGTAACACGTGCAGATGATGCACTTCTCAATCTGTTTGTATTCTCCAGACGGGGAGAGATCAGGGCCCTTTCCTGCCTTTCGTTCAGCTGTGGATAGGAAGGCAAAGTATGCAAGAATGTCAAAACATGTAATCTATTTATTTATGCAGACAAACTGCTACTGAAGTTGCACTTATGTAACCTAATGAATGGACTATCGGTGTTCCACTTCATAACAGGTAAATAATTAATGATCAGTAGCAGAAGTCTTCAGCTTTGTAATTTGGAAATTAGAATGGGGTGAGAACACATGTATTGAATATTAAGATAAACCATTTCTTATACAGCTAATAGTGTCTTATATACTTTATCTGCCCACTAAGTAAACTGTGTTTGATTAAAAAAGCAAATTTTCTATCATTCTTAAGCAGTCATTTTTTTTTCTTTCCCAACATTTCATTAGTGGTTTTCAGAGGTTCTGCAAAGGGACATGAGAATGAGCAGCACTGCACCTGCATGTTCTGGATAGCAGGAATGTGGCAACAGATGCATAATAATGTTTAAGAATCAGAATATTTGTAAGACTTCAGAAGCTGCAGTGGGATAATAATAGAAGGTAGGTTTCTAGGCAAGTAGCTAACTAAAAAAATTATATATAAATACTGATGAAAAATTTCAATCAATATTATTTGGAACAATGTTATATGACAAGGAAACATATTCTTTGTCCCCTTCCTGAATAAAGGGGAGGTAGATACTCCTTAATTATTGCCTCTTTTCATCAACAAGTTATAGTTTCCCAGCCTTTGGGTCAGTGGTCACTTTTTCAGCATACACAACAGCAGAAATAACACGAAGCCATTTATTGGCAGCACAGGCTCTTCAGCCTCCCTCATGTTCTACCTGCTCTATCCTGTTTATTTCTTTGATGCTTGCCATTTCCTTCTAGATTTTAATCAGATTTGTAAGAGTACATGAAGTAGTAGTGGCAAACTGTATGGTGTTCTGCAAACGCAGGATAAAAACATAAGGTTAATGCCATAGCAAAGAAAGAATCCCCCAGGAATGCTGCAAATTCACAAGCACGTTTGGTCACTGGTTGTGTAATGCAAATCTGTTTTGTGCACACTGTGTGAAATACAGACCTTGATGTTTCCTATTAATTTTAATATGGTGAATATTTCATGCAACTGTATGCTTATATTCCAAGAACAAATTGCATCTTATTATTTCTTTTTGGAGGTTGTAGTAGGATACTGATACTGAGATGTAGAACTGCCTTGCCTTCCCCCCTTTTTCTATTGGCTGATTTCAACAGATAAAACAGATTTCTTCTGTTTCTGTTTAGTTATACTTCTCCTTAAGTGTATTGATAACCAAAGCACACCAATATCTGTTTCTTAAGACACCATTATCAGACTTCCTCTGCTTCCAGTGAAGAGTCCTTTTCTATGTTTTTGTTGTTCTTGGTACTTTTTCCTGGAGAAGCTTGGATTTCTGTGGAGTTAATGCTCTTCTATAAAAAAAAGATGCTGGGAAGGCAACAACCAAGAAGTTCAAAAATGAGTGAGCACTGGCCTTGAGGCTCATGTAGGCAGATGTTCTGGTACTGCTCCTTGGTTCAGCTCTCCCCTGCCTGCTGTAAACTCCTCCAGTGCTTGGTGTCACACAGTGATTTGTGGCTCACAACCATTCAGAAACTCAGAAAACCTAAATATGCTGAGTGTATCTTAAAAAATAATGTGACAAGAGAGACAACAAACCCTCCTGACTTAATCAGTGTTGTGCAAAGATTACGTTGGTACATACAGGAATGTACACTGCAAGGTTGTAATTGCAGCTTCCAGCTGAGGAGCATCCAATGCAGCTCGTCAGGAAAGTCAGCTTGGTCCTTGCTCAGTCTGCACTTTTGATTCTTCTGACAGAGCTGTACCTGTCCGGGAGGGCTGTGATGGACAGCAAAGAAGGCCTGGGCATGCAAAGCCCCTCCCTCTGTCTCTGTGATTGCTTAGAAGAGATCAATTGGAAACAGTGATATGATCTCAAGAATATAACGGTGATCCCTTGATTATTTTGGACTTCTATTGCCTTTCTATTACCAGAAATGCTCCACTAAAATGCAGGGTTGGGGAAAAGATGCAGAATCCTGTTTCCACAATAGTACAATGCACCTCTAAGGTAGCAGAGGTCCCTTTATCGCTGTGTTGACCAGTTGGCCTCTCAGTGGTACAAGGTCTTTGGGGTGTTTTTTGCCTTGCTATGTGAGTTTTACACCTGAGAGCTGAGCCAGAGCTGGCAATGCCCCGGACTGTTAATAGCACAGCACGCAATTTTGATGTTGCAACTTGAGTTTTTCGAGCACTCTCCAGTCATACAAGTTTCACTGCCATTTGCTAACCCAGGCTATTTCTTATTCCAGAGCTTTTAGCCTCTGTTTCCGTGTCACTGCTGAGTGCAGACATGATCCACGCTGGTTAAAAAGGTATTCAGAAAGATGAAAGGAAATAGCTTTTAGAGAAGATGAAATAGCATCTCACTTACTTGCATCCATGAATACATCTTTGACTTTGAGACTTTATATGAGGATTTCTTTTTTTTTTTTTTGGAAAAAGAACTCACTGAAGTTTTCTAAGATTTGTAAAAATGGACTTTAAAAACATTATTAATAATAAATGTCTTTTCATTATAAATACACTATCTATAATTCTGTATAGGTGTAACTAAGCCAATTTTCTTTTTAACCTAGCAATCCCATTTAAGTTCACTTTCCCCCATTCTTTTTTCTCCTTTTCCAGTTATGGGTTAAAACTAGGAAAACCTGCTGTCTTAACGGCAACTAAAATCTTAGCAGCAACACAAAACCAGCCCTGAGTGATACACAGCCACTGAATCCTTTGAATCCTGCCCTGCCTGAGACCTTAATCCTGGCTTCAGATTGAACACTTTTTTAAATATGGAAGACAATTCAATCTCTGAACAATCGTGATCCAAGGGCTTTCTGCAACACAGGCTCTCAGTTCTGAAGAGAAAAGGAAAAACCGGGAAAACATTTCAGTGTACATCTGAAAATTAGAAAGTAGAGTGATAACGGAAGAGTCTCAGTTTAAAGAATTCAAGAAGAAGAGGCAAATATTACTTTTCCAGGCTGTTTGGTTCAGAAAAAAAATTCCCTCAGTGCTTATTTATTCTCCATATATCAGGCTTTTCAGAGTGACATTTACTCTTGGTCACGAATGTGTGCAGAAGTTTGCTTTGTTTTGTTTATTTTGTCCGGGGAAAAAGCATTAGCTGAGCTGTACTTTACCAGAGGAATGTTATTCTTGGGCTTACACATGCAAGTAAATAAGGTATAAAGTGGCATAATGGCACCTATCAGCCAGTTCCTGTTTATTTGTTGAACCAACCATCATTAATGGCTGTGAATGGGTCTCATTGTACCGGTGTCATTGATGTTGTGTTCAGTCTTTTGAGCTCTGGGACAGTTGATTATGGCTAAGAAAAAAGCTAAATAATAGGACCTGAAACACTCTTCGCCAATTACCAAGGCACTGGTACTGAATAGTTGTTTAACTCTGGAGAGAAGGGCTTTTTGTCCAAGCAGAGACAGCAGAGGAACCTCAACCATCCTCAAAACTGAATGCACAGGATGCTTCTGTATGAGGTAGGTGAGTCTAGGAGCTGTGTAGCTAATTGTGTGGTGATGTATGATGTGCTATTTCCGAATTCGTGCTTCTGAGTCTTCACTGAACCGTGTGTTTTTAATATGCTTAAATCTCCTCCAACCTGAGTACCTGCTTTATTTGTGCTCCCCCATTGCACAGACTCTGTAGATCTCTAGGTATGCCAAAAGTGGTATGAATACAGTTAAGAAAAAGAACTCTCAGATCCTCTGCTGAAGAATTATTATTAAACAGATGGTATTTTATTTTAACTATTACTTATATGGATAGAAAACACACGGCATTGATGCAGTGATGCCATATAGGCCCTTGGTAGAGCAAAAGCCATTGCTGTCCTGGGGCCTTAGAAAGTGATGGGAAGGAGGAATGGATTGTCTCAGGTTGCTGCAGACAGAGCCTCAGAAGTGTGGGTTATTTGTCCTGCCTTAGTAGAAGGTGATCCTGGCCTTGAGACTCTCGTCACTTGTTTGGTTTTCCCGTGGCCTGACTCTTCCCTTGGGGCAGAGCAGTGCACAGGAGGAATTCAGAGTCTGCAGTTTTTGTGTCTGGTTCTGTGCAGCCGATGTAAACAACTGCATTGCAGTCAAAAGGGATCATATGGTAGGGAACTGCACCCTGGAGTGCCTCTTTCTCTCTTTACTGGGCTAGAGAACGTCAGTGGCATATAGATTTTCCTTTGTTACCAACGGTATGCTGTTCATACTTAAACTAATCATAATCCACTGAAATAAGTTATTGGGTTTTTCATTGCCATCACGAATAGCAGGAAGCAAAGGACTCGAAGAGGGAATCTGGAAAGGATAGAACTTTGAAAAGACCAGGAGGGCTATAGAAGGAAGTGTAAACAGGACCGGGATAATTTGATTTACAGAATACTTCAGCTGGTGTTACTAATGAAAAATAGCGGTACACCAGGAATGGCAATTTGGTACATTGTTATGGGAAACAATGTCTTTTGTTTCAGCACGAAATGTATGTTCTGGACAAAACAGAAACCTATGGGAAGGTGAGAAACTCCTATTTCCTGGCATCTTTGGGATTTAATAGAAAAGAGTGTCAAGGACAACACAGGACTGTAGTCACCACAACAGACCAGTACCATTAATTAATGGCCAGTCTTCGCGAACAAAGACCTGGGGAAGGTCTTTATGCCTTCGAGCCGGCGCATTGGATTTTTTTTAGGTGAGACACAGTGTGCGCGGAACTGAACCCACCCTCTAATCCTAAGGTTCATCTGCCGGGGCCAAGCGAGCTTGGACGGTGGCAGCGAGGTCCTTAGAACGTAGGTGGATTGCCTTACAGGGCTAACGAGCTCCACCTGCCCGGGGAGTATCCCTGGCTGGGAATGGAACCCGGGCCTCGGCGGTGAAAGCGCCACATTCTAACCACTAGGCCACCAGGGGCTCCCAAGACCAGTACCATAACAACCTAGAAAATAACTAATCTCAGCACCTGTAGTGGAGCATGCTCAAAAAGATGGCACTGTTTAAATAGACCACTGGAGTCATGTGAACTCAAAGGGACCAATTATTTTTTTTTCAGCTGTGCTGGTCTCTCAGCCTAAAGGCACCTGCTGAACTATTCCCACTCTCATTTCAATCCAGAAAATTCACAGGTGGTTCGTGTTAGATTATGGGGACCTTCGTAATCATCATTTTGATGTTACTACTTCTCTGCTCACTGCATTTCAGTGCTTTGATCAGGGGACTGGCTTTCCTTATAGTCACAGATGGTTCCTGTTTGACAGGCTGACAGGCAGACAAAGTAAATAGGCATGAAAATAAAATATTCCTTTGTTTTGGTGAGTCAGGCCAGTGTCATGTGGGTAGATACTGCTTTGTAATCCTTCTGACTGTGTTAGGATGCGGAGAGTGCGTCGTGTATAATGGTACACAGGAATTTTTATCATTCTCTCCTGGACTGTCTTGCTGTGGATTTGATCAGGTCTGAGCTTACAATGAATTTTCAGTGTTACTTTTTCAATTAAGGTGGTAAGCATTGCCATTACACAGCCCTCTGAAATTTCAAGGGGTTAGTCTGGACAAATCCCATCTGGCAAAGATGTGCCTGATCCTGCATATCAATAGGAGTTTTGAGCACAGATCAATAGCAGGATGAAATGCTACATAATTATTGCATGTCTGTGCCTTTATCTACTTGCCTGCATTCACAATGCAAAAGAAAAAGAAACTCAAGAAAAAAAATAAACCCTTTGGGTCACTAAAGATACAGACCCTAATATAGCATTAAACTAGTTACCTAGGCAGTATAAACACTTTTATGAAAAATTTCTGAATTATGAAAAGAGAAATCTAATAAATAGTGATTTTGAAATTGATTAAATACTTTGGATTAGGGACTGTTGTATGGCATTTGTGGCAACTCTTGACGAAATGTGACATCTGGTCGGGGAATTCTCCTGGGGTGGTTTTGTGGGATTGGAAATCTGCTTTTCCATAAAGAAATTGTTGCTGACCTATTGATGCGATATGACATTGCTTGCTTTTTTTGGCAGGTTAACCAGTGATAGAGAAAGTTAGTCCTGCCAGCCTTTACACTGATCTGTTGCCAGGTAAACAAGAAAAACAATCAAATGGGGACCTGGCTGACTGCCTCCTTCCCCTCCCCCAAACAAAATAAAATAAAATAAAAAGGATGACAGCATGACAAATTTCTCATTATCTATCAGTTCAAGTGAGCCTAGAATTGTTCTTTGTGCCATTACCTTTAGTTTTATTGAAAATGATGAAGCTACCAAGAAAATGGAGGTTGTTTTATTGATGCACTACCTAGTTAAAGACCAGCTCTTTATATTCAGTAATTGAAAATAAATGATTTAGTTATTTTAAATAGTTGAAAGGAAGCTTCGTTACCGGGGAACTTTTGTATACATTTTCTCTATTCTGTTTCCGGAGCGGTTTTGCTGGTCAATTAAGCTAAACAGGGTTTTCTTAAGCATTCCTGTTGAAAAGGAGAAGAAAGCCTATTCCTAAGGGTGCTAGAGGAATGAAAGGTGTTAATTTTTTTAGGATTTAATCCATTTTGGAACCTAGTGGTTCACAGGCCACGGCTTCAGATGAGGACCTTTGAGTGAGCTCTTGCTGCAAAGACTCCCTCTCCCATCAGTCCATAATGAATGGAATAATTTAGGG
Organism: Pseudotriccus pelzelni; assembly: GCA_035584735.1. Lineage (NCBI taxonomy): Eukaryota > Metazoa > Chordata > Aves > Passeriformes > Tyrannidae > Pseudotriccus > Pseudotriccus pelzelni. The sequence continues at coordinate 8,428,244 of JAWMRA010000001.1, read as the reverse complement.
CTGGTTTCTGATGTGACTCTGGTGACTCAGAAGTCCAGCCCCTGAAACTCTCAAGCAGGGCAGATGAGCAGGTGGGAAACGTGGCAAGAGGGCACGGCAGTGGCCTGTGCAGGAGCTAATTTCTTAAATGTAATCCTGGAAGCTTGATGGTGGGGCTGGCACACAAGAGTTTTCAAAATTTTAGACTCATATGAGGAGTCCTACAACAGCCTGAAATTCTGCTGCCGATTTGGGAAGTGCTCTAGATTTTGACTGGGTTTGCTAGCTTGGATTTATTGATCCTCATTTCCAATTTACAGTAAGGGTGGTGTCTCGAGCTACTGAAAACAATGGGTCTATTTTTAAGGAAAATATCTTAAAGTATTCAGTTTTTTAAAATGGTAGATATCGTAATTTCAAGATATAATTTCCTTTGTTCAATATGCATGAAATTCCAACAGACTATATTTCACTAAGAAAAAGACTAGGAAGAAATTTCAAACTGATGTCTCCAAGTATTTTCCTACTATTAATATGCCTACTATTCCTAAAATATTAATTTACAATCTGGAAATCAATACTGTAAATTTGTATCAATAACTTACCTTCAGCTGGTAAATGCAACTCAGTAACTCTCAGTTAGTAGAATTATGTGTCTGTCAGTGGAAACAACCCTAAATATATGCAGAAAAATGGTGTTTTCATGTAAGAAATTACTTGGTGGTTATTTGCTAATGCTGTCCCAGATTGAGATAAATTAAGGTCAATGAAGGCTGTATCTTAAAAAAAAAATAGGGTCAGAAGAGAACATAGATCTCATGAAGAAATAATCAGCAATTGTATTGTAAAAGCGTACAAAAATACACATTAAATGCATATATTAAGTCGTAAGGATTATTTTCTAGATTTTTGAAGTGGATGTTGATGCTCAAATCCTTTTTGATTCCAAGTATTAAAAAAAGCTAAAGACATCTCTGTGTAACAATGAGCGTATGAAATAATGATTGATCACAACTAAGTCAATCTGTCTTGGAAACATGTTCCTTTTTGTTTGTACTAGATTCTTTGTGTGAGATTCTGCTCTTCTTGCCATCAGGTTCTGTTACTTCTCCCGGAATCTGCAAGAAACCAATTTTTCTTATTTTTCCAGCCCTGTGTTAAGAACCAAAAGACGTATTCGAAAATAGTTGAAAAATGTTAATAGTTTTATTACTGAATCTTTCTACAGTATACAAGACTTGAGGCTTTTTTGTGAGCTATGTGAAGATTGGAAACAGGTACACAGTCACTGATGTAGGCTCAGGCTTGGTTTCTGAGTAAACCCAAAGCTTTGTTTGCCGCAGCACTGCTGTCTTTCTGTTGTGTCAGTGACAGACCCCCAGCCTGCCTTCTGAAGAATCTTACAGACTCTCTTACACTGCAGATCTCACTTAGGTTTGTAAGAGGAACTTGCTGATAGACATTTTCGTTCAGTGTGTCCCATGGTATAATTTTTTATTGGTTTCAGCTCCAGAACTACTTCAGTTAATTTTCTCTCCCTTGCTTTCCATAAAATTTATATCTTGCTTTTTTTAAAAGGAAAAATAAATCCAAATGACTAAAGCAGGCTTATTATTTAAGTTTAAATATTATGACTCAGTTGTTAACTTTGGTTACTACTGGCAAGAGAAACATCATCCATCTACTCTTCCTCTGCATTGAATTAATGGCTGGTTTTTTTATTCATCTCGGCTGATTTTTTTCTCTTTTTTTCCATGTGTCTATCACTTCAGGTAAATTAATGAGTCTACACTGTTCCTCATTCTAGAAAACTGAAAAATGAGAAAAATCATCCAGCTTTTTCAGTTTCTGTCTTTGCATTAAATCAATCTTGAAATAATTTATCCTTCCCATGAGCCTTTCAGATACACAGATCTCGTTTATGCAGCTTCTGTGCAACTTTCTTCACAGCTTTCATTTGATTGCTTATCCATGTGCTTTTGCTACTAACGTTGGATACTGGGCTTAATAGGATGGATGGCAAGTCATCGTGGTGTTTCAAATACTCTGAGTAAATCAGATCATTAAAATACAGCTTAACCTAATGGATCACCCTGGAGTGTAAAAAAAATCCTTCTCCACATTAAAATGAACAAACCTACATTTTTTTAGCAACTTCCACAGCACTGGAAAATGATCGTGGAGGTGCACGTGGAAAAAGAGTATGAAACTCTATATGTGACTTTATAATTCTTTAAAGCTCACAGTTTTCACTCTTCTGTCCCCATCCTCATTTGGGATTTAATTTGAGGGAGAGGACATTTTGTTTACATTATGTCCTGACACATGGTTGGGTACTCCTTGTTGCTATTATCGCACGAATAGGCTCAGTTTGTAATCAGAAACATCATTAAAAAAATGATTCATTATGCAGTGTTCCATTCTAATCAGGTTTACATATGCTAAGACCTTGGTCATGGGTATAAACGTGTTAAAGAATGAAACAGAAATTTGTGTGCTTGATAAAGCACATTTGAATATATTTGCTTTGTCTGACAGGTGAAACCATCTCAAAGTTCATTTCTGCCTTGACTGCAGTGGCTGAAGCATCTCTCTGGTCACTGGTGAACTGCTCTGGCCCCAGGTCCAGACCTGCCGCAGCATCTCCTACACGTTGTGGGAAGCTCTGTTAAGACTCAAAACCTGCTTGCTCAAGTGGTCGGTGAGATCTCTTGTCAGCCAGAGAGGACAGTGCACATTTTCCCAGTTTCTGCTGGAAAGAAGGGCTGAAATCTCACTTTGACCAAGGACTTGGCTGAGCCTGGACTTGGATGCAAGAGCTCACAGGGGAGTATTTTAGGGTCCTGATTCGTCACTCTCTAGACGAGGGTCTAGTCTTCTATTCAGTCCCTCCATGTTTTATTGGCTTATGTCTTTTTTTTTATTTGGTAATAATTGGCATAAATGTAGAGTGATGGTGCCAAACTGGCTCTCCCCCTGGCAGGACAGTGAGATGCAATGCAGGGACGTGTCTCCAAACTTGTGAATGAAGAAGTGCTCACAGGCCAAATGAAATGTCAGAGAAATGTCCTTGTTCTGAGGAGGACTAACTGGAAGGGCAGAGTTAAGACTGTTTTCTGTTAAGTCTCCACCACTTCAGAGATGTTGTAATAGTGAATTTCAAGCTGAAAATCAATGGATCCTTGCAAAGAGCTTAAAGATTCTTTATAAATTCACACCAGCAGTAGGCATTTCTAACCAGTTCAGCTGCCTACTGCACTGCTATTTGCCATTTGATGCAGTTCCTGTTCAACCTTGCTCTGTTTGTCACTGGTCAAGGCTTTAATCCCCTAATAGCAAACTGAAGTCATATCAGCACTCAAATGCTGCTGTGATCTGCTGCCACTTTATCAAAGTGAATAGTGTCTTGCTCCCTGACCCTTAGGCCAGGCTCTGGAGCTGAACTACATGCATGTACATGTGCCACCTACATGTAGGTCATACAGGACAGCAAACACTAAACAGGACCCCTGAGATTTCTAGCAGAGAAAATAGAAGTGTCCACGAGTAAGAACAAGGACTGGAGATGCTGCTTCACAGGTCTGAGCATTAGAGCCCCTGGCTGAAAGATAATCACATACCCTGTGTGCAATAAATGATTGGGCCAATACTGTGCTGAACAGGTATTTTAGCACAGAAAGAAAGTAGCTTATAAAAAACAATCAAAAGATAAACAGAAAAGGGGATTGCTCGCAATTTTATTAAGCCTCAAACACCTAAAGGTAAACATAAGCATGAAGGATTAAGATAAAACCAGAAAGACACAAAATGTGTCTTTCCTGACATCCGTGACACCATGATGTCCTGCAGGTCTGTCAGCCAGTCTAAACCAACATCAGGTCTCAAAATGATTCATGAATCTAAGATTTGAGGTATTGCATGCTCTAAAAGCTTAAAAGAATTCAGAATAGAACTCAGAGACTTAAAGAGTAAATTCATTAGGAGGCAGACAGGAAAAAAAATCCCAAACTTGAAAACCTGCTCCAGGCAAGTATTTTATTTCTTTTTTCAATAAAAATTATTTTTCAGAAAATACACTGTAAGTTTTTAAAAATGGAGAAACGTTGTGGAAACCTCACTGGCAATACCTTTTTAAAAGAAGAGATCAGTTTTGAAATATTTTCCATCTATTGGTTTAAAATCTAAGGTAGTTTTTCTTGATCGGACTTTGCATACCAGTACAGAGCATGATAGGAAGGCTTGGTAGGTTCCCTGCAGAAAGAATATTTCCAGGAAGAATTTCATGGTTCAACCCAATTAGCCTTTCTGTGGCTGCGAAACTCTTCTTAAAACCATCTCACTAAGTTCCTGTGCATTCAGTAGCTCAAGTGAAAATCTGTCAGTGGAACTGAATTAAAACCATAGAGCCAAGGTCTCTCCTAGTATAAATCATTTACATTGCTATAATAAAACAACATGCAACAGAAGCAATTCTTCACACCACTGAGTTTTTGGCATGGGAGCTGGTCCCAGAATCCAAACCTTACTCTTTCAGCTTCCGTATTTCATAATGTGTAGAAAAACCTAAACTACAATATGTTGTAATAATTTTGTGACATTTGAGAATAGAATAAATGTGACCTGGGATCTAAAAAAAAAAAAGCTCAAATAAGTTGGGATTTATCTTATTTTTCTTTTTCAATGATATTGGTCATGCTAGTAAATGGCATTTTCTCATCTGTAAAATGAAGTGGAGGTATTGTACCATGTCCTGATTTTACCAGTTGAAGCCTCTTTCTTTTTTCAAAGTCATAAAGTATATGTCAAGCACTCTGAGCAACTCCTTTATGCCTTGCTTGCAGTGCTGCAATTAGTATCACACTGTGTCATATTCGAAGCTCAGTGACTGTTAAATGTGCTACGCCTGCATCACACTAACTACTATATCAGTCATTTTAGATGACCCCCTTGAAAATTGCTGCCAAAAGTTTATATGTCAGAAACCACTTTCAAAATGCTTATGAAGTGAGGAATTTTCACAGCTCTTTACCTACTCAAATACCAAAAACTGTCAGTCAACGAAATCAGGCTCGACAGTTTATATTCCAAGACTTCACCATTCAAAGATTTGCTTGAAAAATTATTCCTATCATCTGTCAGCAACTGGCTTCTGTGTTTAGTCAGTTGCTCGCTTTTATACTGCAATAACCAGTGTGAGTTGCTACAAAAGATCTGTCAGAACCCCTGGCACTGTTTTTGAGTGGGGTGAGTCAGGCACATGTGCATCAGCACTGCAGTGCTTGAACACTGCCTGTTGCAGGAGCTAGGAATTCGGTCCTCCTGCCCAGGTGTGAAGCTATTTTCATTAGCTCTGTGCTGTTTTATCAGCGTCTTCAGTCCCAAATGATAGCAAAAAATATGATCCAGGTACTGGAGATTTATTTACAAAGCAGTTAACAACTGATAAAGCTTTTAAAGAAGGGAGTTAAGGAGGTTTATTTAAGTTTCGAGAATTTGAACAGTGAACATCCAATAGGTCCATTACCAAGGAAGAGATTTGACTTAGGGCTTTTAATTTTCTGGAAAAATATATCAATCTGCTCTGCTAAAGGTAGGACTTTAGTAATATGGCTTTGGTCCAAGCCTAAGCCTACAGAATCCATAGGCTAGATTTAAGTGTTTATTTTATAATAGCTGCATCAACACAGTGATAAGAGTCAATATCTATAATGAACTGCTATTAATTATAAGTGAGTCACTCTTTTATTCGTAGTCTCAGGATTGAATCAATATTCCGTTACAACGACTGGCAAAAGTGCAACTGGACTTTGTGGGCCCTGTTTCCAACCTGCACCAAACCTTTCCTCAGTGCCACTGGTCTTTTTGCTCAGCCTGAGCAGATGGGGGTTCTGGGCACTGGAGATTATTCAAAAAGCAAACTTATTGGTGCTGAAGGCTGTCAACAGGACCAACCTGACAGAACTACTCAAAGCATAACAAATGTATGCCTCTGTGACTGGGTTCCTCACACAGCAAAGTCATAGAAAAATTTCACTGCAGTCATCTGTCTTCTATATAGTAGAAGACAAGTTCAGTGCTCTCCTCATTCTCAAAGGATTTAAATTCCTTTTTTTTTTTTGCCTTTTCAGGAAATGACCCAAGCTCTAGGCCAAGGGCAGGACTTTGTGCCATGTCCCACTAAGGAGGAAATTCAAACAGGAAAGGGGGAGATCTGTGTCCTTGTCTTTTGGTTGCTGCTGCCTTTTACATGGAACTCTCACTGGAAAAACAAAAACAATGATGGGACTGGAACAGACTGCAGCCTAACCTCTAAGTGTTAAATCTCCCTCCGTGTGGGAGACTTTTCTAGCTCTCTTAAGGGTGTTGCCTAATTTTCCTACTAGGTCAGCTGTCACTGAAAAAGAACTAAAAGAGGTTTCTTTTTTTTCTCCTGTGAAACAGGCTCTGTAGACCCAGGAGGATTAATCATTCACCAGGTCATTCTGTGCCATGCTACCTTGACTCCTGCAGGCAAGAGATGCAGCTTCCAGAGATCTGTCCCTGCCAATGCCCAGTGGCAATCAAGTCTTTGCATGCAAAGCTGTATCACAGAAATTCCTCTTCATATGGTATGTCTGTATAGTCATTATAAGCCTTTGTGTTTTTCCAAATATATTTAGGTGTATAAATATTTATGGCCATAACAATGCAGGCAATAAAAAAGCACCCTAGATGATGATAAATGAATGCATAAAACATGAATAAGAGTGTCAGTGGCAAATCTTCACTGACTTCCATGGACAAAAGATTTTGAGATTCTTTGCTGGGTACAGAGAGTTCTGGGTATCAGATTGCCCTTGGATGGGAGCAGAGACAAAAGCATTTCTAACAGTCTGTTCTTGTTTTTCTGTAGTCTGATGAGGAGCCTTTTTGCTGTCTGGCCTAGCCATTTTAAACACCAAGCCTTTGGATGGTATTTCTCTAACATCAGCCTTGTTTCCCTGGCCTGTCACAGCATGTTAGTTATCAGAAATACTCCAAAACACAGCCATCCAGCAGAGGAATTTCTCCAAGAATGGAGCTGCTATATTTTTAATTGCATGAGATGAGAATCAGTTGTATCTAATGTTCAGTTTAGACACTTCTCCCCTGGCATCATAAATATGTGTGACCTTTTATTACAGGTGATTTAGTCAGAAAGAGATCTACTACCTCGTTGTAGTTGCCTGTCAAGAAAACAAAACAAGTCAGATTAGAAGAATCTAAATAAGATTGGACTCCTTAACCACTTGTTTTGTTATCTACCATTGCTGGAGTGATAAATGTGCTTGAGAACACAGGAATCATTTTACACTTTGCAGGTGTTTTTCAAAGACTTGCATGCCAAGTGGATAATGGAAATATATGATAGCTTGTGTATTCCCCAAGTATAAAAAATGATGATAACTCCAGCATATAGACCATCAGCAGCCCTAATCTTCAGGCTAAGCAGACTTGCTTGAGAACATATTTTACTAGGAGAATAAACAGTGGTGTTGATGAGGAATTTTGCCACAAGTAGTGTAGGCCATTCTGGCAAGTAATTTTTTTTCTAGATTCAATTGTATAAGATAAATAAGCCTTAAATAGGCAAGAATAACTTTAGAATAGGATCTATAGTGTTATTAAAGGTGATTCTCCATGAAGAAATGTACTATCAAAACAATATTTACTGCACTGCGTTTCTCTCTACAGGGCTATTTTTACTTTTATTCTAATTATGATCATACCTCAGGTAGGATCAGGTCTGGGCTCTCACTAATCCTGACAGACAATGCAATTCCACCTGTAATTCGTGTAGTTTTTCACCTGGATCAGTTTAAATTCCCACTATTGCTTTTGGATTTCATGGCTGGTGGCAAAAATGCCAACCAGACAGGTGTATCAAAGTATTGTTTAATGGTGAGACCACAATACGCTAACTGTGGGTAGTTTGCACAGCCAAAATATCTACATTCATTATTTTGCTTGAGTCTGTCCCCACCCTGCCTTGGAACCCAAGAATTCGGGTTTTTTATAAACTGGAAGAGTGATCTTTATCTGAGTGCAGTAAATTCCTAAACTGCATTTGTTCTCCCAAAAAAGGACTGGCTTCTCAAGCCAGGTTGAGGTCCTTCGCCTTCTCATTCTCTTTGTGACTTTGACAACCTGGTCGAGTGAGTTCAGCAATGGGTCAGCCCTTGTGTTACCGCTCAAGTGTTGCTGGATGGGTAGTTATCAGAAGGTGTTGCATTCTTTTGTGCTCATGGGAACCAGCCCTTTGTTAAATTAACGCCATACATTTGGATCCACATTTAATATGTTTAATACTTTTACGTTATGGCGAAAGGGCTCTTGAACCACTGTGTTTAATGCTGTTCTTGAGCACTGTCAAACCTTGCTATTGCAGTTTAGGGTTTTAACACCAGGTTTGAAATCTGCCCCAAGAGCTTTCTGCCTCTGAGTGATGTTAGCAGGAGAAAACATGTGTGTTGTTTTAGCTCAAATACTCTGTCACCGAGAGTTTCTCCTGACTCTCTTGTGATACTGGTAAGCTGTGGCAAAGAAGAGTGGGAAGGTGTTAATTTCTACAGCACGGTTTGCTAGACTTTATCTGTTAATCCCAAAATGTCAGAAGTCTTGTACAGGATAAAAGAGATATTCCTGTGGTCTGTTTCAGATCTAACAGTCAGGCTGGATCCTCTATCGAGTGCTGTATTATTCTTGCTTGTAAAGAGCCCTGGATACTATTTCAAAATAAATAAACCAGCCTACCTCTAAAGTCTGCCAAACTATATTTTATTCAGGATCCTATTCTTTTGGCCGTATCCTGTACCTGAGGCAAGATTCAGAACTCCTGTCCATGAGAAAGCACATCCTTTTTCGAAATAATGAATGAGGATACAAATTATAAACCAATTTTATTTTTTTTTGCTGTTGTTGAAATTACTAGCTGAAGAATAACTCATAAAGGTGGATGTTGGCTAAAAGTTGAATAAGAGTGGCATCATCCAGAGAAGAAAGAGATTGTGATTCACTAAAAGTGTGGGCATCAGAGCTCTTTTAATGGCATAAGTGTTGCAGGGAACAACTGCCCCAGCTGGGCTGTGGGGGTGGCCTAGAGGAGAAGGGAGAGCACCCTTCTAGAAGTCAGTTTTTACTTGCTGGAGTTTCCAACACAGCTTTCCTCTAGTTGGTCCCATCCCTTATTTGTAGAGGTACCTCCATGCCCTCTCAAATCTCTATGACTGCAGGTCTTTACTCCCTCATTCCTCACAGCCTGATTGTTGCCTCTGGGGAGCTCTAGAACTGCTACAATTCCAGCACTGTCAGTCTATTTAATTTATGCCTTGGTAAATTTTACATCAGTATTTTGCTAAATATGTTTAAACTAAGTGAACAAATTGGTTATTACCTGATTACTTCAGTCAGCAATTTGGTTAGTTCCTGTCTTGCCACAAGAAACACTAAATGCTTTTTTGTGGGGCTGGCAGTTTGATTGTTGACTTATGATAAAACTTTTCCATTTCCCCTACCACTGGCTCATGATCTTTTGACAAAAAGACATGGTGGGTTTTGTTTTCTGTTTTTCCTTTTTCCCCCCAGTTCTTCTGGTTTGGTTTGGGTTGGGTTTGGGTTTTTTCCCCTCTCCATTTTTTCCCATGCTTTTCTTTTTTTCCCCTTTATTTTCTTTATTTTTGTTATTTTTTATTCAATTTATTGCTTTTTGAAGCTCTTTTAACATCCAGCCATATCAGGACAGGGGTTAGTCCTCTTTGTGCCTCCCATGGAAACCAGAGTTTTGATGGATCCACTCTTTTTGTCTCAACTGAGAGATTTCTTGAGAAACAAAGAGCAAGCAATGAATCAAATGTTCTCCTTCCTCGCTTTGCACCTTCCCTTCCCTTTCCAGATTCCCCACTGCTTTTCATTTGCAGGCAAACCCAAGGAAGGAACTCCTTTCCTGTGGCCAAGTCAAACTTGGCTACATTGCTTGCTGCAGTAATTGTGAACTGAAGTCATCAGTAGCTGAGAACTGACTGAACTCAAATCCCCCAACACAGAGCCAGGTTAAGTGATAGCATTGCTCCCAGTACTCCGTAAGGCAATTTAGCTGTGTGCCCCTCCACCAATGGAATGTTAAAGAAAATATTTAAATTGGTCATAAACCCGAGAGAGTTAGAGTTTTACTAAGTGCTTAGCCAGCTCAGCTATTGCTTATGATCCTTGCTTCATGCCATAGCTCAAATTTCATTAGAAGCTGCTTTTCATTCAACTTAAATAATCCTTTAAAATCCTTATAAAAATGGAAGACACACATGCTTGAACTGTTTTTCTTCTACTAAAGCACACATTGCACAAATGAAACTGACTTTCAGATTATGATTTGCACAGTACTATATAATATAAATGCATCTGAAATTTATAGCACACCATGAACTGTTTAATACTCAGCACTTAAACTGCTGTGTTTCCACAGCAAGCTCTAATAACTGAAGATTTAATACAGAATCTGATATCTGGACCGTTATTAACATTGTTTTCTTAGTATTTTACTGCCTGCTTGTAAACACTAGTTTATTGAAATGTAACAGTATGTACATGTTCATATAAACTGTGAAAAAGAACATGTTGTTTTCTTTGCCAGGGGTACTGCAGATGTAAATGAAAAAGTCTAGACCTTGAATTTAAATATCCAATCCAATATAGAGAAAAAAATAAATCCCTTCCCACCACACTATTTTGACCTTGTGTAAATATTCAAGGATTTGACAAACAGCCAGAGGAAGCTGCTGCTCAGGAGATCTGGTTTGTTTGAGTTAGGTTTTTAAACTCTGTAATTCCCTTTAAAGAAATAGGGTTCCCTCCCTTCCCTCTTTATGATCTGCAAAAAAGGAGGAAGGACACTTCAATGTACAGTATTATTTTTACCACTGGGTCTTGTGCCAACAGGGTTTAATTTTATTAGACTGTAGAGATTAAATATACTATAAGAATCTCAGTAAATGGTTATGACTTGATATATTCATGTTCTAAAGTGAGTATCTCCTCTGGTCTTATTGAAGTATATTTTAAGACTTGTCCTTTCACTCTTTGTCACCTTAGACAATGATTTTAAGGCAAGACTTTAGCACCTGTACAAAACAAAACCAACCAAAAAAAAAAAGTAGGAAAACTCTTGCCAAGGTTTGGAAACCAGTGAAGTGTAATACTAAAATGAGAAAATACAGCTCATCCAACAGATTTAAAAATTAGGGTAGGATGTTAAGGCCTTACCTTCAATCACCTAATTGAGAGAACACTAATCTGAATTGCCAGAGACAATCCATATCAGCCTCCACAGTGCTGGGTTTTAATGTAAAAGAAATCCACCTTGTTCATCAGGAAGGGGAAAAGCAAAGAAAATTAGCAGCCGTTTTGGGAGGGAGGATGTCATACCTTAAGCTGCCAGCTCAGCAGAACTAAGTCTAGAATCTGTACAAATAAAACCAGTTTTCATGTGCTCTTCGTATGGAGCTTCACTTTCTAAGGTTGGTCCTGTATTTTGAGTCTTAAAGTCTACAAGTGCTTCCTCTGTAATCCATGGCACATTCTCCTGCTCTCTATTAGAATAGTTACTATTCTTGTCTAGATCCTATATTTCAGAGTCCCTTTATGGATGTTTTTCTCACTTTGTTCACAAAGATAAGTACCTGAGGAAAGGAACCAGACTCTAACTTGAAGAAAGATCCCTTCTAGTTTCTTATTCTCTAACAAATTTGCTCTAAAAGAAGAAATGTCTAGTTAAATTTGGTCTACAGATAACCTCAAACACTGCACAGCTGCTTCATATATATAGTTGCGTTAGAATTTTAGACACCTGACTAATGCAACCTATTTGATGAGGTTTTAGGTCTAGACATTAACATATCACAGATATGACCAAGAAGGCATCTTGCATCTCTGGCACCTTCTGAAAAGTTTGGTCACACAAAGGCATGTTGAACATACTGAATCTTGGAAAACAAAACAAAAAAGGAAGCAAAAGAAAGGAGTAAAAAAGGAGAACCTTACCTTAGTAAGAGAGAAAGTGAGAAGACCTATTAGGCTGGTCACTACCTTCACAGACTTCCCAGGCCAAACATGAAGTGGTTTATGTTTTATGTCTGTGTGTTTATGACCTATAGATGGAAAAGAAATTCTAAAGAGTTCTTACTGGTCCTATTTAAAAAAAATAAAATATCCTAGAGTCCTCAAAATACACATTCCAATATTAGAAAATAAATATAAAGAAAGAACAGACAGAATTACCGGGGGAAGAACAGTGATTTATTTCTAGCTTTACAGAACTTTAAGACGGAAATTTTACTTTTTGTTTTAAATTTCTACACTTACCGGTAGAATATACAGAAAAAAAAGGAAGTATCTGCTACCAGTCTATTTTACTACTAGGTTTGATTCATCCACTTGCACACAAAAGGAGTGAGCAGAATGATTCTCTGATTCAGGCTGTAGCTATTTTTAGCTGCAGTGAGTATATCTATCACATACTCTAAGTTTATAGTGAATGCAGGTACCAGAGGAACTGTAACAAAAAGACTATAGATTATGCAACAAAGACACAGGGTGCTACATTCACTAGTCAATAGCATTGCTTGCCTTTTACCCTTTAGAATGACATTTAAACATCCTAACAAGATCTAAAAGGGCTTTAGTAATTCTGTTTCTTTTTCTGCCAATAAAGAATAGAAGTGTCAGGTAACAAAGTTTAAATGAAATGGGACGATGTGATTCTTTTTAACGAGGTTTTTCCTTCAATTTTCTCCTCCTTTGCTAAATAAATCAGCTGCTATTTATATCTATATATTCTATTGTGTGAGGGGAGATGTGTTTCACAAACAGATATGTATTCACTATATTCTAGCGTGGCATGGGGTCTCCCATGCACATATAGCGTATACAAGAATGCAGAGGGGCTTTGAGTGGAATCCACACATTTTAATTCTCCTAGGTTGCTCTCCGGCACTGCTGCTCATTTCCTTTCACTCTCAGATTCCCAACCTGTGAATGTGCAGCCAAAGCCATATTGGCTGTTGGTGTTTTGTTCTGCATACAAATATTTAAGACAGAAAAGTACTGGAAGAGATTTCATTAACATAAGTGACAACAGCACATGAAGAATTAGAGCCTGCTGTCTAGGTAAAGACAATACTGCAGAGAGAAATCTTTTTCGAATCTGCCTGTATAAGATTAAAGTTTAAAAACCTCTCACAATTATCTTCACTGCGAACTTGTTTTTCATATCAGCATCTTATTTTAAAATATACAGGCATACATAAAAAATAAATCCCAGTAAAGTATGCAAAATATGTATTATATGGCTCATTATTGCTCAATGTGCATTCTAAATCCAGAAGATGCCATCATCTTGCTTCTGAGCTCCTGTGGGAGCTTGGGAAGGTAAAAGAGAAAGTAGAAACAGAGTAGTCTGTGAAAGAGTTGGCATCTCCTAGACCACTGCCACGGACCTTCATTTACATCTCAAACCAGAGAGCTTAGAACCTTAACAAGCAAGAAAATCTGTGTTTCATGCTGCTTCACCATGAGTGTAAAATTTGCACAAAGAGCAAGACACTGGGGGTCAGCTTGTTCCTGAGCTGTCCATATGAAACATTCCTGATGGGAGTGATATACACATGGTCTGTGCAGTACAGATGACTCCTTGGGCTGGCAGCTCCCCTTTGCTCGAACTCCAGCCCTTGTATTGTTTCCCGTTGCTAATTCCCAGCTTCAGCCTTGAGCCTTGTCATCAAGTACATAAGCAAAAGGCATATTTCTTGGCTAACAAATACAGCTGTAGCTGTCTGAGAGTAAAACAATAGTAACCAGCAAAACAAGACATTCAAAACTACTGTAGCATACATGCTGTTATAAAAAAAGTTACTTGCTTTACAGGTTTCAGTTTTTCCTTTCTAGCCTAGTTATTATTATTGTCTTGAAAGCTGTTGTAATTATTAAAAATTGTACTACTCCACTAAATATTTCTTTATTGTTTTAGGCCAGAACTTCTCTTGAACCTTCTATTTTTTCTGAAAAGAAGTTGGATCTTGCTAGCTGATGACTTCTGCATTGTCAAGACAGTCTAATCTGGAAGTGAGAAGGTTAGACTTAGCCCAGGTACATATATATAAAGGTTGGGTGAGGGAATAGAAACCTTGAACAGAGTAGTCCTCAGTCTACTAAGGAACAAATGCATGTTCACATAGGCCCCAAAAATCATGCCTCATTCATGTGTGCTAGCATGGATTGCTGAGTTATCTTGAAAGCATAAAACAGAATAAGGGTCTTTAATTCCAATCGTATTTTATTTGCGTTGAGCCATAACCAAATGAACTAATATATGAGAGTAACAAAGGATACATAAGTCCATCTCAATAAAGCTATATAATTAGACCTGAGTTCTATGCATCTGCACCTCTCATTTTATCTTTCATGTTACTGTTTTCAAGATGAAACAAAGTTGTACAACATAAAATTAATTAACCCCCATATACTTAACTGCATTAGCACTCCTAAAGATGTGTGTCTGAATAGACATATGATACATTATCAAGGCATCCCTGTTTGTCTGAGCTACTTTTTTTCTTATAATCTACAAAATCATTCAGTTAAATAAATGTTACACCATGTTTTTGTACATCTAATATATTTATTGCATTATATCTTTTTTTTTTTCCTGACTGTTCCTGTTGTCTTCCGGCCTAATATTTTCTTGAAGGCTGAAAGGACAGAACAAAACATACTGTAAATCTGTTGGCTCTTACTTGATAAATTATAAAAAACTTTTGATCTTTTGATCTTGAAACAACACAACCTAAAAGCCTTTTCTTTTTGGCTGGAATCCCAGACTCCAAATGTCATTCAGAGGATACATTTTCTTGATAAACTGTTTGATACTCTACATCCTTGTATAAATTTGTGTTATTTATATTTTGTTTGTTATATATTGATGCTTTCCGTGAGATCTTTTCATATTCAACTTCGATAATTTCGTTGGGGTTATAAAATGTTGGATATTTAAAGTTAAATAATAAACAAATTTTTCCACAAATGAATACCAGAACTTGCAGAAGGAGAAATTTGAAGTGGAGCAAAAATAGTCTTTCTCCATTGCTAGATGAAACCAAAGAATATTGCACTAAACATGAGGTACTATACTATGGTTGAGAAGAGAGATGGATATTTGAGAGAAAACCAAAAACTGTTAGGAATTAACATTACAAAAACTATCTTGCTCAAGTTTACCAATCAACCAACACATGAATTTTCATTTCCTTTTTGCTTTATGGCTTACTATCCATATCTAATTCTCTTTTTTAACCCAAGTTTTACAGTTGAAGGCAAATTCCTTTGGCAACAGCGAAACACATAATGTGGATAAATAGTGAATACACATGGTGGTATACACAGAAAAAGTTAGTAACTCCTTGTGACCCAGTATGTCAATAAGTGTAAGTCAAGAAAATATTTGGCTTCACCCAATTTTAATTTAATGGGAAGAGTAGGAAATTATTCACTACAAACTGTTTTAATGTTACTGCATAATACAGCCTTGCAAAATTGTCATGAAAATTTACTGTTAGAAATGCAAATGTATATTTGTTTCCCCTTTTTCACAGTAATCAATCATCATGGTGAATTAATGATTTTTATTCACTGCATTGCAAAATACTATTCATTTCATCAAGTCGAATGAAAAAAATTTACCAAACTGCTATGCTATAAATACATATTTCTGTATACTTGTCTTTTGTAAACAAATTGTGTGCTGTAGCTCCATAGCTTTCTCGTGTGTTTGGAATATAGTCAACATTGAAAGTGAAACAGAACGCATAAAGATTACATAAAAATGACAACTGTGAAGCGCACAAACTTTTTTGGTTGTTTTGTTTGTTTTTTAATTTTAGGAATGTTACTGGCGTTTTAGCTACACGATAGGGCAAATTTGTAGGTTTCATGTTGTAGAGAGATATCTTTAGAGTTTTAATAACAGATTGGTAGCATTTTTCTCATAAATTAAAATTATCATAATTAAGATCCAGATCATATCACTGGTTCAGTGCTAGTGGTTCACTCATCTCTCTGTACTTATGCTTGCACTGGAGGTGTAAGACTAACAGGTAGACCTGGATGGATTTCATAGAGAAGAGGATTAATGATAATTTTGGGGGTCTAACATTATTCCTGGAGTGCACAGCACAAAACGACACAAGAAATATTTCATATTGTAACAGCCCTAGTCAGCTGAAACAGCTCTATAGCTCACCATATAACTTTGGATCCCAGGAACAGACTGGGTATCCAAAAACCTTGCTGGAATTTTTGGAAGGAGAACTTTATCAGGATATCGCAAAACCCTACAATTGATTTTAATTGAGAACAGTAACCTTTTTTATTGTTGTTGTTTTATTCATTTGGGTATTGGCCTATTGATTCAAGTATTGGTGTTTTGTGGAGGATTTAGGTTTCTGTGCTGAGTTTAGCACGATTTGAAATGGAGGAAGTTTCTGGTTACAAAGCCCAGTCCTCTGTCATGCACCTCTGTGCACTTGGATGGTTCAAGCAGCGTCCTGGACTTGGAGTGGCACATAACGGGCAAGGTTGAGAAATCACAAGTTCTCCTGAAATTTCAAGGCACATTTTTGCACTGTAAAGAACCAGAAGCCTAGAAAATTAGGTCCCTATTTCATGTCCTCTTTGTCTTTGTTCTGTGGTGATGGCATTAGCTTTGACAAAACCAAACCCATTTCAGCATGAGTCAGTATTCCATTTGAACTTTCCTTGAATCTGGAATAACTTTCCAGAAGTTAAATTGTGCTCATTCAAGATCACAGATATATAGAAAACAGAAAATTCCACCTTTTATTATTTTTTTTTTAGCTGGATTCAGTAGTTACTCATATGTTAGTAAGCAGCTACTTCAGCATTGGTTGAGTGAAAGGGGTTTCAGCCATGTTATTGGAAGAATTCTGTACCTCACCAAAATCAACATGAAAACCTGGTTTGATGACAAACAAAAGTTATTGATTAGTTTGTCATTTGATGATGTAGAGCTGGTTGAGATGCTGGAGAGGGATTCTGTTGCAGAAAGATCTCTTTCACTGACAGGGAACTAAGGTGGGTGAGAAACTTCAGGTTTTTTAGAACAGAGAGAGGCCGAAAGTAAGAACACTGAGCTGGAAGCAGCAGAGGGACAAGTTTCAACAAAGACCTAGTAGACCCAGAGTTAATGAGGAGGTTCAAAGTTGTTGAAATTACTAATGAAAATCAAAGTACTGTATGATATGTACTGTGTAAGGCAACAAGCTAGTTTTACCAATAAAGAGCAACAAAACCAACCTCTTATTTGCACAAACGGAAGAATTTTTTGTTGTGGAATAAAAGTCAACGACTGAGGAAATAATGAAGGAATCTATATGAGTGTTTATGACAGCTATTGCATCTGCCAAAAGGTGGAATATTTTTCCATGTTCAGGTGGGTGATGCCAGAACTGAAGATTAACTTTAGATCAGGGATATATTGTATAATTTTCTTTTTGGCATCGCTGATTTAAATATAGGAATTGAGCTATGCAAGAGTGAGAAGCAGATAAACTATCATTAGCATCATTCTAGTAACACCAGCTGCAGTGAATACCAAACAGGTTTATACTTAGCAGGAGAAAGTAAATGTAGCTGCACTGAGATTTGAATATCTATTAACAGCTTGTCTAGTGGCTGAGATTAGACTAGGCTCACGTCTGTTGATATGTTTCACTCACAAAGTGTTCTGCTTAACATTAAGATAATCACTGTTTATGAAAACAAGAAAATCACAAATATACACGATAAATCAGATTAGGTCCATGCCTGATCATATAGAGAATTTACTACTTCCTTCCTCAGCACACAAAATGAACTTTCAACAGTTCTGGCATTTAAACCTAAAATTTAGAGTGTACGGTTGCCAAATAGTCATTTGCTGCTGGAGAAAACATTTCAGCTCATGATGCAAAAGATTTAACCTCTTCTAAATTTCCCACAGACAAAAGAGGTACATGGTTCAGATTTTGCAACCAGAGTAGATCACACATGTATTTTTTCCAAATGGATCAGCGTGCAGTAACACAGGAGTTACTAATGTAATTTTAGCCACTCTAGTAACAACTTTTGTTGCACTGTGAAGCTTTTGTCTTAGTTTCTCTTAAGCTACTGCTTGTAGCATTGTTTTGCGCTTCAGGGACTCAGAATCATGAAAGCCATTCTCTGTTTTACTGCTACCATCTGATGTGTGGCTGCAGGACAGTGTCACTGTCCTTTCACTTATGAACAATTATGTCAGCTCAGAGTGGAGCATGGTCTGGTTTTCTTCCCAGTTTTATGAGTGTGAGTTGCTTTGGACTAGAATATAGGTGAGTGCCACCAATTAAGAGCCATGTTGAGTAGTACAAAAGTGACTGTGACATTTTTGCAGGTCCTGGCCCAGCTAAGTTGTGAGGCCAAGATGTGCAGAAATCAAACACTCAGAAAATCCTCAAAAGTATGTGCTTAAGTGCAACTTATTTCCTTATGGTTTGAGTGCCTGCTTAGTGTCCTTCCCTCAATAACAGCTTTGAGCTGCACGGATTTAGAAAGAAGTTAATTGCTTTGTATAATTTTGCCAGTAATTGTAGTGTTGGAGAATTTATGGATATTTTCTCACAGGAGAGCAAAAAGTCCCTCCTGGATGTTCCTTCAGCTGCAACAGAATTAGACTGAACTTGAGCATTTCAGGGGCAGTGGTAAAACGGCTATTGACTTCTTTGATTCAGAGACTGATATTTATCTATTTGATGAAAAAAAGATAGTTACAGCTTTGATTGGGTTGGATGGTGGAATCAGAGGTGAAATATAGTCATGACTATAAAGAAATGCAAGTCATCCTCAGAGTTTGCTCAGGTATCTGTCAATGCACAGTAATTCATTAGAAATCTGCTCTAAGAAATGTGGCCTAACCCCTCATTTCACACAGATCAGCTGCAGTGGTACTGTTGAATGCTGTGACAACTAAGTCAGTTTTAATTCTAATTGTCAAGCAAAATATATATTAAACATGTAACAGAGATAGACTTAATGCAAATGTTCATCTCAGCTACTTGATCAGACTAGGTTAACACATACTGATTGGAGCTCCTGTCACCATGACCTTAGTAACTTTCTGGACCACTGCCCTTTGCTTAGTTTACTGACTGCTGTTGTTGGAACATCACACCAAATACACCATGTCACATTTTTCTATTTTAATTCTCAAGGGGCTCATGGAAATTGAAACCTGAAAATTATTTAGCACAAAAATGCTGTTATATCTGAAGAGAACAAAACCTAATATATTTAAAAAGTGAGTCTTCATACACGAGGTCTGGATAAACTCCGGAGAAATTTTATGTAGTAAGAAGAGGAAAGTGGGAAGTTTATACATTTAGCATAGAATTCAGACTAAACTCCTTTAACTTCCTGTCTGCATTATACAAATGAAACAGGGAAAGAAAAACTTTGTTCAATTCCTCTTTCCATTTCAGGTTACAAGTAAAATTGTTAGTCCCCTGGCTTTTCAGAGTCTGAAGGGTTGTAGGCTACAGGCTTCATTCCTAAGCACTGTCAGCTATTGTAGCAGATAAAGAGCATCACACACACATCTGGACCAGGAGAATATTTTTGAGAAGAGTTTATGCTTAGTTAGAGATATTATGGAACTGTTGAATTTTTGGATCACAAAAAATATTTCCTACAGAACAGAGTGAGTTGGAAATTTTCATAGGAATAGAAGGTGTTGCATTTACAAGAACAATAGCTATGATCCTTCTCGTATCTCTGCAAACCCATAAAAACTGCCCTCATCAAACCTCACAGTCTTGATTATTAAAAGTGGTAGTAGTAACAAATACCTATAATAATATATAAATTTTGTGTCTCATGTCAGATTATGTGTTTCCCACCCTTCTGGGAATATCTGGTACAGAGGAATGATGAGATAAAACATGTAAGTGCCATGTTCAATACCTGATGGAGACAGAAACGTAAAAAGCTTCTTCATCTTTATAAAAATGGGTGGAGCTAGTTGTTCTTCAATGTTAAATTTAACATTGAAAACACTGCTAAAATTAGTGTGTTGTGATTTGAAAAGTGATTCAACCTTGCCTACAATTTTTCACCTACTTCAGTCACCTTGTTCACCTTCAATCACCTACTTCAGTTCATTTTTTTGGACATAGGACTAAGGCAGAAATAGAAAAGTAAGATTGTTGTTCTGATCATTTTTCGTCTATTTTTTTGCTCATTTTTCAAGCATTTTGCACACTGGATGGGTGGATACAGACAGAGAGTATGGGCAATGTCTCTATGTCCAGGCTGAGGCTGGTGAGGACTTGAGGATTCCAAATGACCTTTAAATTCCCATCCAACCCAGGTCATTCTATGATTTTATGATTTTGGGCAGAACAATGGACTGTCTAAAGATAGTTCAATAATAACACAAAGACTAGGCACCTGTAAGTAAACCATGGAGGCTGGAGAAGTTTGGTGCTGAAATAAGATTGAATGATTTGCCTTGTGCAGGGCATCACCCCTGTCACACCTCAGAGCAGTCTCTTCTTGTCATGATCATCTATAGAGATGGGACAACATTGGCGAAAACAAATTAAGTGAGATTGAGTTTAATGTGATGATTGTCTGCATTGGTAATGGGTTTTTTTTGGTTATCTCAACATCTGAGGACTGTCTTGGGTGTATGTTATAAGGCTGTACAGGCTTGTGATGTGGAAACAGAGTAGAAAGTTTCTATTAAAATTGCCAGCTGGAAAATGATATGCCTGTCAAAACGTTATTGAAAATAGCTAACCTTTACAACATGAAATCAGAATGATTTCTCCATTAGAAAAGGATAAAAAATTGTCAAGGAAAATCTAACAAGAAAGGTGGGTATTCCACATTAAAATAAAATAACAACAACAAAAAACACCAAATAAACTGGCATAAATTATTTCTGGAATCTCTTTTCTCTGCCGGCAGATGACAGTAATTATACTAATTATAGCTGTATTTTCTGCAGAAGTTTATGGATAATGTATGAAATTAAAATATTGTCAGATGTTAAAATTACAGAGACAAAAACTTTATGTGAACTTTTTGAGAGCAGTAATCTCAGGAAATGGGCAATTGAGGTTTAGCATTGTTTTGGCATTACATTCTCTTTGCAGTAAAATGCTGAACAGATGTATCTGATAGCAGTTGTAACCTATTCAGAAGGAAGGCTGCCAGTGCTAACCTACCACTGGTAGAAAGCAATAAAGTGTCTCTGGAACCTGTTCACTACATATGGTTTGCCTGAGGTTACTGTCTTGCGTTTCTTACAGTGTTACCCAATAAATCACAGTAAATATGGATTCATTTTGAACTTAAATGAAATAAGAAAAGAAGAAAAAGAGCAAAAAGAAAAAAAAAACAACCCCAAAGAGCAGACTCTTAGGACTGCTGGATATTTTCATTTCAGACATGATATAAGCCATTTATAAAGCTAAACTGTTTTAAAAATCCTTAAAATAGTGACACTAAAATGTCTCTATTGTTGTTTAATATATTTATTTTCTTTTCAGAGAGAAATGCTCTTGCAGCCTAGACTTATACAACATCTGCTGTGTTAATTAGCAATATATTACTAAGCCCTCAATTTCCTTACTCAAACATAATTCTTTGAAACGTTATGAGAAACAATGGATTAAGGAGTATATCACTTGGGGATTTGATGTACTGTTCAACTTAGATTCTTTCATTCTGGCCAGATGGAGTTCATAAGAAGTTGTGGGGGAGAAAGCCTCTAAACTATTGCCAAAAAATCTTTACTGCACATGCAAGGTTTGCAAAAATTGTGAAAGAGCAAGTTATCCAACAGCAGCCTGTAGGGAGAAGAAGCATAGGTTTTACATATAAATCAGTTATGTCCTTAATGTAAAATCAAAGGTAATTCCATTTCAGACTGGAGAAAGCATGTTCACATACGCTGCAGTTTGTATCTGAAATGAGCCATTTGCTTAATCCGTACCCCTATTTGTTTCCACAGTGGTGTTACTTCAAATGCCATGGAGAAACAGATAAAGAGTTCAAGTCTTCTTATGGTATGCACCGAAGAACTGAGTAGAGGGCTGGGCCCAGAGAGTGGTGGTGAATGGGGCTGCATCCAGTTGGGATCCAGTCACCTGTGGTGTCCCCCAGGGATCAGTGCTGGGCCCAGTTCTGTTTAATATCTTTACTGATGATCTGGATGAGGGCATCGAGTCCACCATTAGTAAATTTGCAGATGACACCAAGCTGGGTGGGAGTGCTGATCAGCTGGAAGGCAGGAAGGCTCTGCAGAGGGTCCTGGATAGGCTGGAGAGCTGGGCTGATTGCAACGGGATGAGATTCAACCAAACCAAGTGCCGGGTCCTGCACTTTGGCCATAACAACCCCCTGCAGCGCTCCAGGCTGGGCACAGAGTGGCTGGAGAGCAGCCAGGCAGAAAGGGACCTGGGGGTGCT
>JAWMRA010000001.1:8375758-8405597 GCA_035584735.1 Pseudotriccus pelzelni | reverse complement strand
CCTGTGTGAGTTTTAATTTTGCTCAAGGGAATATTTGAATCTGTAGTTCTATCTGCAATATTTAAGCAGTTTGGAACCTTACAATGGGACAATAGCAAGGTGTGGGATCCTTGGGCAAGTGCTCAGCACGGTTCCAGATGCCATGCAGTTGTAGCATCAGGGAGAAAGAAGGAGTCTCAGGAAGGTGTTGTCAAGGAGCACGGGTACCAGGTCATACCCTCAGCCCCATGGAGGCCCTACCCCTGCAGTGCCTCAACACTTCCAGAGAACAAAACTGTTCAGCTATTACAAAGATTTGGACCTAGTTTATTACAGCTTGTAACTCAGAGGGAAAGACATTTAAAGTGAGTAAAAGTAGTAGGATCTAATGTTTAATTCTGAAAGTAGTGACAGTAAGAAAATGAATAAAAGTAGGATGAAATACAGCTTGCCATGCTTTTTGGAAACCAGCTGACTGCATTAATTGGGCACTACTAAATTTGTGTGGTAATGTCTCTTTTCTTGATCTGAACCAAGGAGGACCAAATAGCTAGGTTTTGAACTTGGACTTGATAGCTAATTCAGGAATTTTCCATTTTTCCAAGCATGAGTCCATCTACTGTACTCCTCGCCACACCATATGATCACTTGCAACTGTGACAGCCTAATGACATGTGCTCCTTTTCTATCTTCCTCTTTACTAGGTTAGAAAATGTGGATTGGATGCACTGCATTGCATAAACTTCTTTTGAGAGAAAAATAGATATATAAATACAAAAAAATAGACATATCTATGTACTGATAGTTTTTAATTTTAAAGGGAAAAGCAGTGAGCTCTATTTGTAGTGCTTGTATTTCTTAAGAATTTTGATTCTAGCATTTTTGGGCTAGTTTCTGAGAGGCCTACAATACATTATACTGTAGTAGGAGTAAAAGGAAGCGTTTTCTGGGCAGAACAAATACTACACTATGCAGTAGTTGTATATATGTATATCGTAGGTAGGAAAGTACTGCTCCTGTTGTTGTACCTAAAAGAGTGATTTGTCACCTGCTGTGTAATCAGCCCGCCTCACACATGAGGTATTTGGCTATTTCATATTTATGACAAGATAGGAGCTGGGTGGTACATCCACAAAGCTAGGCTGCTGTTTCTCAAAACTTCAAATTTTATATACATTTTAGCAAACAAAGAAATCACTATTCTTTTGGCCACAAATTACCTAGTTGTCTTATTCATTTGTATTCCACCATCTGCCCGTTATATGATTCTCTCATTTCTTGTGCTAATTATTCCTATGCTGAGTCTTTCTCTTCTTTGGAGTCATTTGGTTTCTTGACTTGGTGGTCCATGAGTCAGTGGCCTCAATCTCCCCCTTCCAGAACTGCCTTTTACCCAGCTAGTTTGGTGTGCAGCTGCAAACTGAGCTCTGGATATCTGGAGCCCAAGAAACTGTGACCTGGCACCAATCCCCTGCATTCCTAAGGGCACAGGCACCTGTGGTGCCAGCGAGGTGACAAAAGACACAGCAGGAGCCAACAACTCAGAAGGAAGATCCCAGACTATCATGAAGAGCATAAAATCCCAGATGGTCCTTTGTTCAGGGTCCCTCCTTTGAAGCTCTGAGATCTTATTCACTGATAAGGCAGGACCTTTTTCACAACTCCCTTCCAATTCTCTGTAACCCTCTGGGCAAATAGTTAACTATCTCTGACCCTTAAGATATCACTGTGACTAGTGTCACCAGGCTTCAAAGAAACTCATTTTGTGGGTAGGAATATCAGTTAAGAGCCCTGATGTGGTCAAAGAGTAGAGAGCTAGTTGTGCTCTTACTGTATGCAGTTATGTACAACAGAAGATTCACACTCAAAATTACTTGGAAACCTCTATTTCTTTATGGAATCTGTTGAAGACTCTACAACAATTTCACGCATATGTATACAGTGAAAGCATAAAATAAGGTTCGACTTGGAAAAAAGCAGAGGTGAAAGGGATTTGGACTGCTGGTGGGCAGTGGGCTCAGTGTGAGTCAGCAGTGTGCCTTGGCAGCCAGGAGGGCAAATCCCATCCTGGGCTGCATCAGACACAGCATCACCAGCTGCCAAAAGCGGATCATCCCGCTGTGCTCAGCTGTGGTGCTGCCTCACCTGAAGTCCTGTGTGCGGCGCTGGGCACCACAACTTAGAAAGGATATGAAGATCCCTGAACGCATCCCAAGGAGGGCAACAAAGCTGGTGGAAGGGCTGAAAGGTGTATCCTGTGAGGAGAGCTGAAGACTCCAGATTTGACCAGCTTGGAGAAAAGGAGGCTGAGGAGTAAACTGATGCTCTTTGCAGCTTCCTGAGGAGGGGAAGTGATGAGGGAGGTGTTTTTCCCTGGAATCCAGTGGTTAGGTAGCATTTCTTTACTGAGAGGCTGGTCAAACACTGGAACAGGCCTCTCAGAGAGGTGGTTAATGCTCCATGTCTGTCCGTGCTTTAAAATGAGGCCTTTCATCAATGGCCTTCAAAATATTCTATAGGTTTTGGTCAGTCCTTGAAATGTGCAGGCAACTGCACATTTCACTTCCAACTGGAACTATTCTATTCTAAATAAATATTTATGAAAACTGCTGAAACAAATGAAACCAGAAAGTCTTTTTCTGACATTGCAGCTTCTGTAAGCTGTTGCCCTTCTGTAAACATTTGCTACATTGAATATGGACAGAATTATATAATATATACTGCATCATTCTGCTTAGGACATTTTCCACAGTAGTTTTGATTATTTGATGGTCTTCAGAGTTTTTCAATATCCTAAAAGGCAAGTGAAGAGGACCTTATTAAAAGGGAAGTGTTCAAGGCCAGGTTGGATGCGGGGTTGAGTGGTGTAGTTTAGCAGATGTCCCTGTCCCAGTGTCAAAATTGAGGAAATGGCCTAAAGTTGCCACAGGAAAGGTTTATATTGGATATTTGAAAAAATTTGTTCACTGTAAGAATATTCATGCACTGGAAGAGGCTACCCAGGGAAGTGGTAGAATCACCATTCATGGAAATGTTCAAAAAGCGTATGGATGTGGCACTTGGAGACATGGTTTAGTGGCGAGCATGGAAGTGCTGGGTTAATGGCTGGACTTAGAGGTCTTTTCTAACCTAAATGATTCTAAATTTGTAGTACCCAAAAGACCATTGTTGACAGCGAGGTCTAGCCTGATACACCCCCGCCAAACACACACTCCTCAAGATGTAACCCATTAATTGTTGAGACATGCTATGGGATCTGACGTATTTCACTGAACTCAAGGGGAATTTTGATTAATAACTTTACACAAATAGATACAGATGTATACATTTCTTTGCCCCTGTGTGTGTGCATTAGTTATGGTATGAATGTTGTTATCATGAATCTATAATTAAGTTATTGTTAGAATCATAGGAAATCCTATTAATGAGTAAGTGCTACTAAATCCTTTTTCTCCCTTATCTTTTGTATCTGTATTCATTTCACCCTTACTCCTTTGTGTCTTCGATCTCTGTGTAAATCATTCTTAGTTGATTCTAAACTGATTTTCCTATGCTTGCTTCATCCATGAAGTACATAATAGAGTGAACCTTGCCATTGAACTTTGTTAAAGTCACACTTTCATAAATTTATAATAAAGCAGAGTTTTTTTGCCGATGCCTTTGACAGTGATTCTTTAAGCGGCCTAACCACTCTTGCGACGCTTGAGTCTACAAATCTTTTTATCTAAAGGCTCGTTTCACTCCATTCGCGCCTTTTTATTCTCTTTCAAAACTGTATTTTCTATGAAGGCTCAGAACCAGAAGTCTCATGCGTTTATGCCCAACTCTCACTCACCCACACTCAGCACCTTTGCTCATCATTCCTTCCCATCTGTTGATGTCAGTTCCATGCATTACTTGTCAGACACCTTGGTGTCTCTTGTCTATCCAGCAGCTATCCAGCTGCTCAGCAAAATTTGTCATAGCATTCTTTTAAACTACTGGCAGGAAAAATTGCTGCAGTAGCTGATTAGTTACGACATTCTGCTTGCTCAATTCGAGGTAACTGAAATCATGAGAATACAGCAATATAAGACAATAACGAGGAAGGTGATGAAGTGAAGCAGCAGAGCAAGAAAGAGCATTTTGGCCTAATGAATGCTACATGAAGACTTGGGCTGATTACAGAGCCCTCTGGATCAGATCCCCAGCTTTTCAAATTGGAATGTGGCTTCTTCACAATGGATACTTCTTGACAGGCTGCATAGCTTTTTCAAGTGACATGTGGTAGAAACAGTGGCATGATTCTCAGTTTTACTTTGTTTTACTGAGCACCCTGAGGAAATCAGTATCCTCATCAGTAAAATGGCAATAATACTTATTCACCTTTGACAAGTGATCTAAGGATCAAAGTGCTATGTACAACTAAGTATTTTTATTATTACTACTTTGATGTGTAAATCTCAGACACAATTGGCTGTAACTGACTTTGAAGTTGTTCTGAAAAATCATTTCATATTCCTCTTCAGCAGTGATTTAATTTGTGAATTATTAACATGACAGACCATAAGAATCTGTTTGGAAGCTTTCCAATTGGTTTTCTCAATGTGTCTGCTGTGAAGTTGCACTTAGTATTCAGTAAGCAGAAAATGTCCTCAAATTGTTATTACTGATTGCATCATTTCCTTAGTGAAAGAATTGGTGTAATTATAATTCTTATTTTTGTTAATATGATTAATTTTATGATCTGGCTCAACTGTCATAAATTATATTTACAAAACCGAAGTTGTTAGTCATGCAACCTAGCTACCCCTACGTTCAGACTGGTTTAGTCCAGATGCAGATTTCCTTGGAATTAGGCAGACGTGCTATAAGCCAGCAGACTAATTGAGATCTACTTTTCTCACAAAATCCAGTCAGTATTCCTTTGACCATCCAATGGACTGAATTTAATTGGTCAAACAGCAACACATCATCTTTCAAGAGGAAAATTCGAAAAGAAACATGATTTCCTTGTCTTGTACTCTGGTAGAACTTCTTTCCCTACATGTAGTTGCTAAAATGTCTTAAAAGGTGTTAACTGAAAACTTTTCTACTCATTAATCAATGAATTACAAATATATTTGATGAATTAAATATGATGATTGAAAAAAATGTATTCCAAAAAGTCTCAGGTTTGCAGAGTAGTACTTACACAAATCTCCTGCAAGACCAAATGACAAATCAAAGACAAAGCAGAATGCCTGTTGCATCCTAGTTTGATAAAGAAAATCTTGGAGATTATGGTACTTCAGGGCTATTTAATAATTGCATAGGGACTATTAAGAAGTTTAAGATGTTTTGCAAATCAAATTAGTTTTTACAGGATGTACCATGTTAGGTCACATGATCAGGTACCCCAAGGAATGGCCAGAGTGATTTTCAGTAAGAATGAAGAGTTAGGCTCTACTTTTTCAAAATCTTTTGCTCTTTTATTTAAAATAAAAAGATGGCAACAACCATTCTTTTAATGAATGCTATGAAATGCAATATTTTTGGACTGTTAAATCTTCTTTAACACTATCCAAGTATTGTAATACTATTACAAAAATAACTTCTAATTAATAAGAAAATATTAAAGCATTGTTAAGTCAAACAATATTCTGAGTCAAAAAATAAGATGGTCCTTATTTCTTTCTAGATTTTCCCTTGGCTTTCCATGCAGAAACAGACTTCTGCTTTGGAGCACCTGCTGGAAAACTGTTATTGAAAGATACTTAATCTCTTTTTTAAGACTTGTCTGCACACCTGCAAAAGACATGCTGCTTCTGTTGACTTTTCCGTTGCTAGATGCCCCTTTAGTGGTAATCATATAACAGTCTCCCTTTATGCTGGGGAGGATTTTTTTAATAGAATCAATTGCTTTCTCTCCTGTTTATTATATTTCCAGGCATCCACTTGAGAAAATCACTAAGAAAGATTTTGTTAAGTGCTGTCTACACTGTAAATTACAATTAATGTCTGTGATAGTCACATAATTTTTTAATCTATTTTTAATCTTTTATCTACACATCATTGAATGAGCTTATGTTTCAGGGCACGAGTTAAGAATTTTAAAGGTACAGTAATTTTTACCTCCCACCCTTCAAAAAATTTCTTCATGATAGGGGAAAGACACTAGAAAGGAGCTCTTGATCCAAGAAGAATAAACTCTTTATCTTGCTGTTGATATGCCTGATAAAATCTTAGGAGATACAACAAGTACTTAAATGTCTATTTTTCACTATTTCATTTAAAAAAAAATTCAACAAGGACAGTCACTTAATAAAGCTTGAGTAATACTTTTTCCTAGCACAGAATCTCAAAATTTAGTAGCTGTAGACTTGTTTATAAATTAAGACAGAATTTCACTCCTGAAGAATTAGACTCTTTTAAGTGAAACTAGAAACATGTTTGACACAGAAGGGATTGAGTCTGGTTTTATTCCAACAATATTAGAACATGCTATTTAAATTGCATGTCATTTTTGTTGAGATGTTGATTCTCCAAAATTTAGAAGTCCTATTTAAAATTAAAAAGAGGTTAATTTGTTGACCTCAACTTTGTTCAATTGTTACTAATGCATTTTATGCTAATTAATCATGCTATCTCAGTAATTCCAGGGGGAAAAAACAAAGCTTTTAAGGTTCCTACTAATCTAGCACCCTATGACTGTATGCTTCTAATTCTTTCATTTTGATGTACCAATTATATGCATTATACCAATAAACGTCATAAAGAATCTATCATTTCAGCAACCCTTGAGCTGCAAAAGCTTTAAATCATATTAAAATATGTGAAGTAGCATCTTTCCTTAAAAGTGTCAAAAAAAAGAACTGGCTAAAACATTATCAGCATTTTCTGATGATGAGACCTTACAAGCTCTAATTCAGTTGTCCATGTATAATAGTAAATATAATACTGAGGAAATACAGAGTTACTGCACTCAATAAATGTTTCATCCCTTAGGTAATGATTTGTCATTTTTAACTTTCAGTCCCTCACTATTAAACATTAATAATGGTCTTAAAATTTAGCTCTGTTCTATTATAAAACAGTTCTCCTATTTTGCAGCTGCATCCCAGTTCTCTGAACAATCATTGCAGAGCCAGCCTATTAAAGTGATAGAAATTATTGCATTAGATTTTTTACTATGAGTTTGGTAATTGTTAAGGAAGTTTGACATCCTTAATTTGCAGTACAGGTCTATATCTTTTTGATTTATTGACTAAGACTTCTGCAGTGACTTTGGACCAGAATTTGACTCTCTGCATATCACATGATGTAGCTTTCTAGTACCAATACAATCTCAGAACAGAGTCGGAGATGAGCCTCAAAACCTTCAGCAGAGCAAAGACTGTAGTGATTTTTCCAATGTTAGTATGTCAGTATGACTTGTGTGCTATTATGATGGAAAGTTTCATACTTTAACAAAAAAGAAAAAAATCAGGTTTGTTTCATTAAATATTTTTCTTCCTCTAGGCTATTTTAGTACTAAAAAAAAAATAAAAAAAAATTGAGGAATTGTGAGGAAAAATCTTACCATCGATAGTTTTGATGCTTTCCACAGTGTGACATGAAAAAAAAAGCTTTTCATCCTGGAAATGTTAATTTTAGAAAAATATTGAAAGATCAAATAATTATGATATATTAATTTCTATATTTTATATTTCTGTATTTTAAATCAACTGGAGTATGTAAGCAGATATGTAGACATAATGCACCAAAATATGGTATTTTATGCTTATGCTTTACTATGACACTGTCACATAACATAACCAGAAATAAATACTCATCTCAAAAAATGTAAGTTTCTTCTGATTTGTTTGATGTTTTTTGAACAAGAAAATCTTTTTAGTTGTTCTGATTTAAAGTGAAGATGACTTGTGAAATTCCAGAATAAATGTATGAAAATTCATTCAAGTCTATCTGTATTATCATAGAGGTGATTTTTCCCAAACCTTAGCTCTGAAAAGCAGTCAAGACAAATTAAATGCAAATTTAATTACATATGTATTTCCTCCTCTATATAGCCCATAGGCATGTGAAAGTTGCCCTTTTTATGGAGCCGAGCCTGTTCTCTAATCAAACTAGAAAAAAGACCAGCTCTGATGTACATTATACATAAACTGTAACACAATAGCACTATCAAATTTTTGTCAAGCAATTAAATTTTATGCCAGGCTAATTCAATTTTGTTGCTGTTTTATTAAGTAATATCAGAAAACCCTAAATCTGTTCTCTTCAGTAAATCACAAGTTTCAAGTTTCACAAATTTCCTAACTCAGACTCCTTGTTCTGCTACTTTGATATATTAAATATCCAACAAAGAATTTTCAGGGTCATAAATCTAGAGTGATAAAATTAATCCTATTGCTGAAGAGAAATAAATATTTTATTGCAGTTTTATGAGCTTTTGTTCCCTTTTCACTCTCAGGTAGGTGTTGTTTAGTGGTAAAAAGATATTTAGATGCTGAAAAATGTATTAGAAACAATACAGTAGTAATAGAATTCATATCTACAAAGCTGTTCACTTTTCAGAATGAAGGTTTCAGAATATCTGAAGGAAATCTTAAAACACAGTATTGTAGATAACAATACTAGACTGTTTATTCTTCTTACGTTATAGACTCCAGGAATAGTTTTACTCTTATTAGTAACTTCACAATGGAAATTTTCTGCGATTTCACCTGAACAATATCTATGCAATCTAATTCACTAAACATAAATGAAACTTGCAACCTTAGAAATCAGAAAATCTAATCTGGTTAATCTAACTAATTATTCATTTTCTTTCCATTTTTCCTTCTTAGAAATACAAATAAATTTTAAGATTGGAGATGTTCATGCAGTGATTATACCTTCGTCTGAGGTAATCATTACAGAAATGATTCAGTCTGTTCAAGTCTGTCACAACATACACTGCATTTCAAATCCATGTTATCTGAGATATAATGAGTATGTGGGGAGGTCTCAGGGGCCCTGCATGGTGTTTGTCACAATTAAGAAATGGGTTTGGGAGAGAGGAATGTACAGGTAGGAATTTCCATCAGAGTACAAACAAATGGAGAGGGATCACAGGGTTTAGTGTTATATATTATACAGAGGGAATCACTTTCATCAAAGTAGTGTTGCAGACATGCAAAGTGGGACAGTTCTCTGCTGTGATTACATGTTGTACAGACATTCTCAAATATCTGGAATTTCTTTAAAAGCCCCATTCCAATTTCACAAACATTTACCTGAAATTTGCATAGACTGTGGTAACTCCAAAGCCCTGACAACTAAAAGTTTCTTAGTCCAGTGGTTTGGCTAAATCTGAAGAAGAGATGACCCATAATATCTTGACAAAACCCTGTATCCAGAAAAAACTATTTGTCCTCAGAAATGCACAGAAACACTAAAAGCACTACATAGGTACAAAGCATTCACAGGTTTGTTTGTTGGGGGTTTTTTGTTTGGTTGGTTAGGTGTTTGTTTGTTTGTTTTTTGTGAACTACTAGGTTAGTTTGTTGCTTTTTCTGTGAAGACCTGGTACTTTTTAATGGGCACTGATGTTCAAATTTGGACTATGTGAAAAATTTTCATTTTTTCATTGTTACTAAGTGGAATGGCAGATTACTAATTCACAGTTGCAAGTGGCAAACCTTCAGTCCTGGAAGACTGTACAAGCATAGGCAGAAGCTTAAAACAAATAATACATTTTCAGAACATCAACAGAAGTTTTCAAAATTATCTGTTTCTTGGGAGATATAAACAAGTTTAGGAAGAGAAGAAGAACCTGAATGTGTGTAAGTCAATGGGACCCGATGAGATACATCCAAGAGTCCTGAGGGAACTGGCTGATGTAGTTGCCAAGACACTCTCCATGATATTTGAAAATTCATGACAGTCAGGTGAAGTCCCAAGGAAACGGAAAAAAACCAACATTGTACCCACCTCTAAAAAGGGTAGAAAGGAGGACCCTGAGAACTACCAATCTGTCAGCCTCCCCTCTGTGCCTGGGAAGATCATGGAAAAGACCCTCCTAGAAGCTATGCTGAGGCACATGGAGGGCAGGGAGGTGACTGAAGACAACTAGCAAGGCTTTGCCAAGGGCAAGTCCTGCTTGACCAACTTGGAGGCCTTCTGTGGTGAAGTCACTATATCAGTGGACAAGGAAAGGGCTACAGATGTCATTTGTCTGGACTTGTGTAAAGTCTTTGACACAGTCCCCCACAACATTCTGCTCTCTATGTTGAAGAGAGATGGATTTGATGGGTGGACTGTTAGACGGATAAGAAAGTGATTGGATACTCACATCCAGAGGGCAGTGGTCAATGCCTCAGAGTTCTGATGGACATCAGTGACAAGTGGTGTCCCTCAGGGGTCTGTACTGGGACTGGTGTTATTTAATATCTTCATCAGTGATGTAGACAAAGGGATTGAGTGCACACTCAGCAAGTTTGCAGATAATAGAAAGCTGACTGGTGTAGCTGAAAGACAGGATGCCACCCAGAGGGACCCGGACAAGCTCAAGAAGTGGACACATGGGGAACCCCCATGGTTGAATAAGACTAAGTGCAAGGTGCTACACCTGGGTCTGGGCAACCCCAGGTGTCAATACAGGCTGGAGGATAAACAGATCAAGTGAAGGTCTGCCAAGAAGGACTTGGAGGTGCTGGTGGATGAGAGGCTGGACATGAGCTGACAATGTGCACTGGTAGCCCAGAAAACCAATTGTATCCTGGGCTGCATCAAAAGCAGCATGGCCAGCAGGTTGAGGGAGGTGATTCTGTCCCTCTACTCCACTCTGGTGAGATCCCAGCTAGGGTATTGCATCCAGCTCTGGGGCCCCCAGCATGGGAAGAACACTGACCTGTTTTAGTGAGTCCAGAGGAGGGCGATCAAGCTTTTTAGAGGAATGAGGCACCTTTCCTATGAAGAAAGGCTAAGAAAATTAACATTGTTCAACCTGGAAAAAAGAGGGCTTTGCGGTTACCTATGGTAGCCTTGCAAGAAAGATGGAGAGGGACTGTCTACAAGAGAATGAAGTGACAAGACAAAGGGGAATGGTTTCAACTGGAAAGACAGTCAGTTCAGACTAGGTATTAGGAAGAAATTCTTTACTGTGAGGGTGGTGAGGCACTGGCACAGTTGTCCAGAGAATGTCCCATCCCTGGAAGCGCTCAAGACCAGGTTGGATGGGCTTTGAGCAACCTGGCCTCGCAGGTGACATTCCTGCCCATGGCAGTGGGGTTGGAGCTAGATGATCTTTAACATTCCTTCCAATCCAGACCATTCTGTGATTCTGTGATTGTCTTTTAAATCTCAGCACTAAAAGTAGTTGAAATTTAGCAAACAGCTTCAATAATACTTCTTTTTCTGGTAGTGCAACATATTGCCATTGCAAATCTGCATCAGCTGTCCTTTCAATGCAGATTGCAGCCCTCCTTTTCTCAGGATGAATGTGGAGGTGTTTTATTTTTTATCTTTTTCCTTCCATGGTGACAGGGAAGTCCTTAAATGCAGAAGAATGAGAACAGTACTGACTTTGTAAGCAACCATTTATTATAGAGAACAGCATAGAAAATGGAAACTGGCACAATGAAAAATATCTTATGGAAAGCATTGGAGGAACCATGGCATATTTTTAATGGTATGACATTAGAAGGATTAGAAATCACACCAATCATTGCTCCTTCTTGTTCTTTTAAGCTTGGAGATGAAAAAAAATTGGCTTTTTTTGCTTTCTAGTTTTAGAAAAACAAAGGATGGTGCTTTTTCCTCAGTAAATGTAAGATATTTCCCCAATGCACATGAAATATTTAATAGCATGACAGATCTAGTTTTGTATTAATATTTTTCAGCAGATCAGGGTGATGCTATCATTTCTTATAAGTCTACTTCATCATTTCTATCCTGCAGCTTCTTTAGCAATGAGAATACTAAGAAAAACAAAGGATTTCTGCAGTGTTTATCTGATCATGTCAAATTAGAACATTACCTGCAGTTGTCCTCAAACTGAGTTAGCTTGACACCTTAACTTCGTTATTCAATGTCATGTTTTTAAAATTAAGGCAAGTTAATAAAAATCTCTTTTTCAAGAGTTTGATTACTTTGATTTTTATTCTTTAACAATGCAGTCACCCATTTTTACACTGTTCAAAGGGAAAAGGAACACTTGTGTTTCAAAATCTCACCTCCTGTTAGTCCATATGCTAGACAGCAGGAAGTGAAGTAAGACAGTCCAGGTTCTCAGCTGTCAAATCAGGCAAAATTCTTCTATGGCTACCATGTATGAAGTCAAGAATTAATGTTTCCTAGAAATAAGTATTGAAATCTCACTAGGGATATATAAATTCTGATTACTTAAGGGAGTAGGCAAGTTGTAAATTTTTTGCAATATTTTCACAACTATATTCTATTAGAAACTTTCAAATCCATCTGGATCTGCACAAACAAGCAAACGCATGAAGGTGAAAGAGGGCACATACACCTTGAAGTATGCAATTCTTTCAATGCTTTTTTATTTTGTTCCCATGAAACTCAATGTGAAGGTTTTCCAAAGGAAACAGAGACACCATTTCTGGTACACACAGAGAAAAAGGGTTAAAATATTCATACTGACTTTCTCCCTTTTCCTTCCCTGTGTCCCAGCTACACTCATGATAAAACCTAGTGCAGGATTTTTGATTATTAAAGATTTTCTGGAGACACAAATAGAGATTTGTCCGTGGAATAAGCAGTACAGCATTACAAAATCTACAAGTCCTCAAAATGCTTTTTGACTTTGCTGAAGTGATGGAGACCATTCTGTTAACTTCTTTCACACAGTGGGTTGCATTGCACTTATAGAATGTTAAAGATGAGCATTGCCCTTCCAGAATTTTAGCAGCTACAGAGAAAATCACTGGTATATAAAAAAAGAACTTCATCTCTGAATTTTCTATATATCATTCAATAAATGATTTTCTATAAATCATTCCAATAAAACCTTCAAAGTACTGATCCAATTTATATAATGAATGGCTACAAGTAAGAATCTCAGGTCTGTATGAATTCATAATCCCCAATACAAATAAACTGCTGGCTACTGTCACGGTATCTATTGAAAAATTATTAGGAAATTTTATGGCAACAAATCCTGCCATAAAAATGTCACTATGCTTTTTGTTTGAAACAGTATTGCCTCAAAAACCTTTCAACCATTAACCAAAAAAAAAAAAAAAAGTCCTCTTTGGAAGATTTAATGTGTCCAGTGTAAGTTCTACAGCAAATTTTGTAACAAACTGCAAAAAATCAGTTAGTAGCTGAGTGAGTCTGATTTCTACAGTCAACAATAATGGATTTAATAGTAACCAGGAACAATTTTTTCATTGGGGAGATTAGGATTTTGATGATGAATCTAGATGTATATTTCAGTTTTATTTAAATGTGAAAAAAATCCACTTTGAAAACATTTTATTTTTAAGGGAACTGCAGCATCCTTGTTAAAAGAATCAGCTTAGTTTTATATTTTCATGGAATTTGTAATTGAGATTTGCAAAATTCACTTTGAAAGAGGACTTCAGTATAGGTTTGCCAAGTTCTACACATTCGCTGAAACTTCTTTTAGCAAACAGAAGCTAAGAAGCAATGTATTATCAGGAATAAAATGAGTCAGGATTATGTAAGATTTTCATTTTCTTCATGTCCTCGTAACAGGGGCTGGGATCAGTTTATCACTATGTGGGTATGACCAAAACTGTGTAGTCTACATCCTCTATGTAATTTCTGATGGACTGTTAATAAATGGATCATTTGCAGCAGCTGCCCAGGGCACACCTGACACCTCAGACTACAAGCTGGGTGTTAAAGAATCCTTCGAGGTGTGTTTTCTTTGTCTTCACACCAATGACTCAGCTGTGATGACTCCCCTCCATCAAGGCATTAGCACCTTTACATCCAGCCTAAGGGGTCATCTCTCCTAATGAACCATAATGGACTGGCATAATAGGCAATTACAACAACCTAGACCATCAATTCCCAAAATGTCCCATGACTCATAGAGTTAAATCACCAGTTGTGAAACTACCCACCCTGGGGGAGGTACTGGGCTTTCCCTCCTGAACCTGACCGTACATAATCTTGGGGTTTAGGGACTTTTGCTACTAGTCATCAGATCCAGAGGAGAACCAGGACCTCAACTGACTACACCTTCCACTCTTGACAAGTCTGTAATCATCAGTTCAACAGAACTGTGACCATCTGAACCAACAGGTTTCTTTTCCTGTGACCCAAGAGGGCCATATGGTGCTCAGCACAGGGACTGATGAACATTGTTCTTGTCCCAGGGAGCAGGTTAGACATCTGTCTTTGTGGGTTAAACCCAGTTTTTCTCTGTATCATTGCATTTATTGTAATCTTTTTAGACAATTGTAACTCTGACTTGTAATTTCTCTTCAGCTGGGTTCATTTCTCCTGCTGGTCTACTTTTAAACCAGCACACTTCAGATACTCTTTTAGACTTTCTGTTGACTGGAGTAGTTATTTTCTTCTGCTTTTCTTCTCTACTACTAAAGTGACAGTGGTGAACAAAGGGCACTTGAAACCTGCAGAACCAATTTCAAGGGTTTTAAGCTAAATAAATTGTAACAGTTGTACAAAATGATACTATTTTCATTATGTCCTATATTTTCCAAGTTTGCATATAGTTCGTATTCAGATTGACAGAAGTCAACACAACAACTTTCCATGTAAAAGCATTGCCCCTTATCCTGTCACTAAGGACACTGGTAAAAAACTATCTCTCTATCTTATAAGCCCCCCCAACTGAAAGGCCACAAAAGGTAACTCTGGAGCCTTTTCTTCTCAAGGCTCTCAGCCTTTCTTCAAAGAAGAGGCAGCAGTGTGCCCAGGTGGCCAAGAAGGCCAATGGCATCCTGGCCTGCATCAAGAACAGCGTGGCCAGCAGGAGCAGGGAAGTGATTCTTCCCCTGTACTCAGCACTGGTGAGGCCACACCTGGAGTGCTGTGTCCAGTTCTGGGCCTCTCAGTTCAGGAAGGATATTGAGGTGCTGGAGCGGGTCCAGAGAAGAGCAACAAGGCTGGTAAAGGGACTTGAGAACAAGTCCTGTGAGGAGAGGCTGAGGGAGCTGGGGTTGTTTAGCCTAGAGAAGGCTTAGAGGTGACCTCATCACTCTCTAACAGCTACCTGATAGGATGTTGTAACCAGGTGGGAGTTGGTCTCTTTTCCCAGGCAGCCATCAGTAAGACAAGAGTGCACGGTCTTAAGCTCTGCCAGGGGAGGTTTAGGTTGGATTTTAGGAAGAATTTTTTACAGAGAGGGTAGTCTGGCATTGGAATGGGATGCCCAGGATGGGGTGGGATTCTCCGTCCCTGGAGGTTTTTAAGATGAGACTGGATGTGGCGTCAGTGCCATGGTCTGGTAACCACGGTGGGGTTGGATCAAGGGTTGGACTTGATGATCTCAGAGGTCTTTTCCAACCCAGTTGATTCTATGATTCTATTCTATAGGACTTTGGAAGATAAGACCAAGATGAGATGAACAGTCAAAAATTCTGCACATTTGATTTTTAATTACTTATGTTTGAGGGACAAAAAAGAAAAAGTACATTTTCAGTTACCTAAGGTGGGATTTTTGTCATCTGCATCTAAGCTTGGCACCTTGACCTGCCTTTAAGTAAAGAGAGATGAGCTGCCACCTTTAGTAAGCCAGGTAACCTGGTTTTGGTGATTAATATGATGAGGAGAACTGTTAATGTTTCTATTTTTCCACTGATGCTACAGGCAGCCTGAAGGGCACACTCAGATTTTGGTGTTTCCGTTATCCAGTAGAATCCTTCCCCCACAGCCATGGGTGTGTCACACTACAGAGTTTATGCCGTGGACACAAATGAGCTGAGAGACAGTGCATCTAATTGTTTTTAATTTGCTTACTCTACACATGATCCCCTTCAGAGAGTGTAAGTTGTCCTGCAATTCAGCAGCCAGGAGTCAAACCCAGGCCAAATGACATGTATGTTCATCTGGGTAATGGGATGATTTACACAGAGACTCATCTTTGGCGTATTAGACTTGCCTGTTTATTAGACACACCTTGTGTGGATGAGTCCTTTGGAGAGACAGGATGTGAGTGAATTTGCTTCAAGGTCAAGGAGATTTTTCCTCAGGAAATATATGAACTTGTTACACTATGTGATATAATACTCTTTAAAGTATGTGTAATATTCTTTAGGCCTTCAGAAAGTGTTTATTTAAAAAGGATTGACTATATAAATAAATTTAGAGAAAATAAGTATTTATCAAGTGTTGCAACTAAGATTCCTTTACTTTTCTTGGCAGTTCTCCTTGAGGAACAAAAATTTTGCTCCATAGAATAAAGGGGTTTCATTCCTAGTGGTCATAAATCAAGTCAAAATAGCCTGGGGGATTTATACCAGAGAATGATCTGCACCACCAGGTAAATTATTCCCAAAGGAAGATTCCTGGTGTAATTCCAGTGAATTCACTGAGTAAATGTGTCCCTTTAATCATATATGAAATAATCTAGCTTCTTAATATATGATGTCACTGTCTTGCAGAAAGAGATTTCTAACATGCCCTTTCCTATTTATTCACTGGTTGAATTAAAACTAATAAGATTCCTCAGCTGATTTTCTTCTCTTACACAGACATTATTATTACTTTGTTATTTTATAATACTTTTAAAATAACGAATTATTTTACCCATAAATCAAGGTTAGGTTGCCTCAGTATACTTAAAATCTTTAGGAGTTTTTATTAGAAAATATATATATATACCTGTACCAAACAATTGTAAATGCAGTCTGTAGTGTAGCTTGACAAAGTTATATTCTTTATGTTTTAAATTATCACCTCTGTGTGTTAACCTAATATCTAGAAAGAGATGGGAAAACCATAAGCCTTGGGAATAAAACAGAAAGTTACAAGCAGCAAGATATATGTTAGGAATTAATATGGTTTTGCTTTTTGTATTTCTCTGAAGGAAGTAGAATATATACAAACATTCCTGTGTTTTTTTTAGTGCTTTGCAACTGCTGATGTTGTTTACAAGCACATATCACCTACTTCTGCAGTTTTCAAATGATGCAACAGTAATAATTTTTGTTTGAAAGTTACTATCTTATTTATACAAGGAATCTGAGGCTCATGCAGAGCACTTATAGTCATATGTCAAACTCCATAGAAACAGTTACCAGAAACTTTCTGCCACATAGCAGAAAATAAAATTATTACTATGAGGTGGATCTACAGATGCAATAAATAACAATTATGATAAAGAAAAATAGTTTCTCCAATGGAAATAGATTTTTCTATTTTCTCCTAGAGATTTATTTTGATCCCATGTAGTTTTATAAATGAAATATCTTTGTTTGAAAAGAGAAAATGTTTGTTTTCACAATTTAGTCGGAAATTAAGATTTACTGCTAACTTTTATTTGAAGAAAATAAGTAGTGAAGGTCAAATGCAAGACTTGGACAACTTCAAACTCATACAGGGTTTTTTTTAAACTATTTTCAAAAGGTTCTGATTTTCCTGCTGATTCTCATTTCAATAAAAGGGCAATATACAATTAAATGCACAAACCCTATGTTTAAGTAAGATGAAGGTTGTGACACAAACTGACAAAAGACAGGAAATTTAAAGTTAAGGCTGTAACTCTGGCTTTAAGTCAGGCCATGGAAAAACAGAGCGCGTTATAGATAGAGCGTCAGCCTCAGCTTTCAATTTCCTGGCTTTTGTCAGTTTATGTCACAATGTTAATTATATTTAACATAACTTTTGGATTCAATTTCCTCATCTGTTTTTCTGTAACTTCTTCTTGTTGCTGTTGTTGTTACAGGGGAAAATAAATTTCATTACATTTAAGAAGGTACACGTTAGAAGCATAATTTATTTTTTGTTTTAAGTTGTGCTGGTTTTGGCCGGGATAGAGTTAATTTCCTTCCCAGTGGCTGATATGGGGCTGTGTTTTAGTTTTGTGCTGAAAGCAGTGCTGATAACACAGGGAGGTTTTATTTACTGCTGAGCAGTGTTTGCGCAGAGTCGAGGCCCATCCTGCTCTCACTGCTCCGCTGGTGGGTGGGCTGGGGGGGCACGAGGAGCTGGGAGGGGACACAGCCAGCACAGGTGACTCCAGCTGATCCAAGGGATATTCCATGCCATATAATGTTGTGCTCAGCAATACAAGCTGGCAAAAGAGAAGGAAGAGGGCCACTGGCATTTGTGATGGCATTTGTCTTTCCATGCCACTGCTATGCGTGACGGAGCCCCACTTTCCTGGGCATGGCTGAACCTCTGCTTGCTGGCGGGAAGCAGGGAATGAATCCTTTGTTTTGTTTCACTTATGTGTGCAGCTTTTGTTTAATGTTAAACTGTCTTTATCCATGAGTTTTCTCACTATTACACACCCAATTCTCTCCCTCATCCCAGTGGGGGGGAAAGTGAGTGACCACCCATGTGAGGCTGAGCTGCCACAACAAAAGGTTTTTCTCAAAAGCATAAGACATAACTGGGAAAGCCTATTTTTACATATGCTGTTATTGTTATTTAAGAATCGTTACGATGACTTTGTTTTACCCCTTTATTGAAGACTGAGGTCTATATATTTTTGCAAAAGTCTTTTGCATTTTTAAAAAAAAGCACTAAGGCTCTGTATACCAATTGTCAACCTATCAAAATTTTAAGGCCAGAATAGGTATCCTAGATCAAACAAAACGATGGGTTTTTTTATGTTATGACACTTCATAATCAGTGAGTCATTGTGCTACAACACACAGTTTAGTGGTTCCAGGCAACCCAGTCTCATTGCACATGGTAGAAAGTTGAGCCAGGAGAGGACTCTGTCCCTGCAGTATGAGCTGCAGTCCCCTGTTGAAGTTGATGTTGGTTGTACAGAAGGAAATTATTGCCTTGTGAATTGGTATTAATAGGAGGAAATAATTCCACACTGCTGAGTTCGTTCCCATATTTCAGTGGAAAAAAAGAACCATTTATTTTATAGTACTTTCTCATAGATACACAAAATACATGCACTTATTTATGTCTTTATTTAATTTTTGCAGGACATAAGGACATTTCTTTTAGAAGAATTGATTTTTATCTAAGCTGGGAGCCCTTAGGTGCTGGATATAAATCTGATCTCACTCTTTGAAGTATTATATCTACCTTGGAGCTGAAGTCTTGTATCACACTATCCTTAAAAACCTGGATTCAACACATTGACTTTCAAAGCACATATTCCCAGCTTCCAGGCTCTTCAGGAGTTTATGTTTGGTGTTACTGATGAGAAGCCTTTAGATCTAAATTTGAACTGTGAATTTAGAGTAGGAATCTTTTAGGTGTGTAAATAATTAAATTTCCAAACAGTAAAAATTGACAACAGTTTTTTTCACTTCAGTATTTTGTTACAACTAAATAGGACAACGTTTCTACTTCAATTAGAAGCCAAGTTAGCATTCCTTGAGGAATGCCAGATCTCGGATCCTTGGTCTTAGCTGGAGATTTTGCCTTCTGATGAATGTTCATACTTGCCTTTGCTTCCCCCGTTCAGCATGAAAATTCATCAATCCTCAGTGACTTGCAAATAAGTCAAACTTTTTCTCTGACCAATACAGATTTTTAAAATAACAGACTAGTTTCAGATTTAACCTGTCTGTACTTTAAAACTTAAAGCTGTGTTTTTGTAGTTTACAATTCCTTAAACAGCTAAAGAATCCCTTCCCACTGTGTACATAGGCTTTGTAGTAAATCAGGAACGAATATTTAAAAATAGTAAAAGTAAATTACTTAAATGACTTTACTTGGTCCGAGTTGAAATTTTTCCTCTCAGTGCTGGCAAAATTCCATGAAATAGACTGTACTTGCAGATATTGGAAACAATCTGTTTTCTATAAGAGGTCAGGCAGCTTAATTGAACTCTTTACTATTAAATACCTTTCGGTATATATGTTTTTAATACTTCAAGTATCAGTGAATTTCAGAAATGTTTTGTCTATTTTAAATCAATGTTTTCTTTTGACTAATACCTAGTAATTTTACTCAAACTCAATTTAGTGAAGTAGTTTTGAATGATATATCCAGAGTAAGATTCCCACTATTCTCCCTATTGGGTACATGAATAAAATGACCATTTTCAAAAGAAGTCTTTCTGTAGATTTCAGTGTGCTCTAGCCCATGTCCCAAATTAATGTTTTCTTTACTGTTTGTTTCTCTGCTTTTGCATTGACTAATTTAACTGATGTCACGGTTTTTATTTATTGGGGTTTTTTTTCCACATACACTGCCACTTAGATTAATTTCCTTGCATCTGTAACATTTTTATTTCTGATTGCCATTTAATTGGTCCCAGGAATCTAAGATATTCATAAGAAAATACATGATTTTATAGGGAATAAAAATGTGAATGTTAAGTTTATGTGAATGTATCATTACATAAAAAAACTTAGATTTTTTTTCTTTTTTTTTCTAATAACTGGTAATAAAGCTCTCCAACGAGCTGTAAAGTGCTGGTGTGGAAAACTACTTCTTAGTCACTACTATACAGAATTTTCTAGAGAGCCATTCACTGAAACAGCCATTTTTATACCTTATCTGCTAATTTTGTATGGGGCCATTTTTTCTCAGTAACCTAGGACCTATATGTTTCAAAATTAAACATTTCTCTATAAATGTTTTCGAATGTGATCTCACATGTTCTAGACTACAATTCTTATTTTATTTTGCAGTTTCTCTTTATTATCGAAGTACAGCCATGGCTCAGGAGAGGAAGCTGTGCCAGCTAACTGTTCTATTTTATGTCACCAGTCTTTCTGCTTATTAGTCTTTCTTATAAAATTCCTTATGTACCACATGCAGCAGGACCGAGCTGGTGCAATAAAAGCTACAGCTGGTTCAGCTTGTGATTTGATCCTTTTGCCTTCTGCTAAATATGTCTCAAATATGGTCAGCAATGGTCTGCCTACCCAGGAAACAAGCATCAAAAGTCTCTTTTGTTTTCTTATATTCCTCCTTTGCTGCCCTGAGAGGAGCAGGTTTTGTACCACTTATAGCACAGCAGCAGCAGCAGTCATGAGGAAGACTGTGGATCATAATCTCTCATTGATGCTTCTAACCAGAACCTTTCTGGGGTGGCTCCAGACTCCAGCACCAGCAGCATTAGTTGGCCGAACATCCACGTGGGCTCATGTCTGCCCTTTTTCCACTTTTATTAAGGAGTTGCTGTTGGGCCAAGAGGTTCTGAGGAGCCTCAGGCTGCCCTGGTGCACTGAGTCCAGAACGAGAAAGAGGTAATGGAGCTCACTGGGCATTTGATGGTGCAGACACTACCAGAAATTCACGGCTGTGGCTGCAACCTCCAAGCTGTGATCTGACACTGGGAACACACCAGTATGTTTGTAAATGTGCTGCTGTTCATCTGGTTCTGACTTAGAATCATAGAA
The DNA here is from genome assembly GCA_035584735.1 of Pseudotriccus pelzelni. Lineage (NCBI taxonomy): Eukaryota > Metazoa > Chordata > Aves > Passeriformes > Tyrannidae > Pseudotriccus > Pseudotriccus pelzelni. The sequence continues at coordinate 8,384,175 of JAWMRA010000001.1, read as the reverse complement.
CCATTACAGTTAAAAAAGGCCTCCAAGATCATCAAGTCCAACCTTTGACCGAACACAAACTTATCAACTAAACCACAGCTACCTCCAGTCATTTCTTGAATACTTCCAGGGATAGAGACTCCACCACCTCCATGGGCAGCCCATTGCAATTCTTGACTTGATAGACTGCAGGTAAATTCCTGATACAGAGAAGAAAACCAGAAAAAGGCCTGATTTCAGTACTCAGGAGAGCCCACCCAGAGGTTGTTGTTCTTCCTACGTAGTGTTATCTGTTTTATGCTGACAACCCTGCACAAAAAAAGAACTTCTAAAGCTTTGGCTTCCCTTTGACAACCTAAGAATGAATTATTAAAATAACACTTTGTGAACGATATATTCTGTCTCACATGTATATTGTCTCCAGACGATCAGCCTTTTTGTATTGTGACATGAGAGGGAGAAGTTGCTTTGATTCTGGAGAAAATGCAAATTAACTAAGGGGAAAAAAAAAAAAAAAAAAGAACAAGCAGGCACTCTCTTTGTTCTGTAGACAGGAGTTCAAACAGACAAATTAATCTGTTTTCCACTCATGCAAACTTGATGTGGCCAACAGATTGTTTTGCCATCACTCCCTCCACCATGGAGCCTGTCTGTTGTAATTTAACCCCAGGCAGCAACCAAGTACCACCCAACCGCTCCCTCACCCGCCTCACATTGGACTGGGGGAGAAAATCGGGAGGATAAAAGTGCAGAAACTCATAGGCTGTACTAAAGACAGTTTAATAGGGAAAAAAAAAAGCCAGGAATTCATTCCCTGCTTCCCATGGGCAGGAGGGTGTTCAGCCATCCACGGGAAAGCCAGGCTGCATCATGTGTAATGGTGACTTGGGAAGACAAACGTCATCTCTCCGGACATCTCCCCCTTCCTTCCTCTTATTGCTCAGCTTTATATGCTGGGCATGGCACCACGTGGTTTGGAATATCCCTTTGGTCAGTTTACACAATACAATGTACTTCTTCTGTTGAAATGTCCAATTTTAGATGGTAACAAACTGAGAATATATTGCATTCTTCCTTTACAGAGAAATCAAATGAAAACAAACTCCTGTTGACTTCAAAGGTATTACTCATGATTCCCCACTGTGACAATTCATGGCTAAAAAACGGTGTTTTGGTTGCTCTTGAGCACAGTGATCTATTCCAGGCTGAGTATTTAAATGTTAACAAAATACTATTACACAAAAACAAAGATTTGATAGCATTTATATATTAAAATGAAGAAAATCCTTTGCATCCTTTCCATTTGATTACCATTTTGGTGGTGTTATTAAAAATATTACTTGTTACATTTTCAGGATTCTTCTAATGGAAAACACTAAGTTCTGTGCTATATTACTGATTTTCCTAACATAAACCTGAATTTATGACATGTAACAATATATTTTTTTGTTTATTCCAGGCTTCTGAATTTACCATTGCTTGTGAGGCGTTTATCTCATGGTATCATATCTCTTATTTGCCTGACTGGTTAATTGCACTACTGCCCAGCTGTATAACCATGGTCAAAGTAAAACTCTTGTTTGTGAAATTTCCCATATTCCTAATTGAGGGGTCTCCATGTCCTCTAAGTTGAGACACCTTTAGGTCTTGTGTTCATTATTCAGTCTTTATCAGAAAATTGTTGCTTAAAAATCAATCCTATGAACACATGATAGTTATAAAACTGCTAAAAAACTATACAGAATCATAACCATTATTAAAGATAATATTCTATGTATAGGACATGTAAGGAACTTGCACTTAAATATAGGTGTAAATCACTGCATAAAAAAGTACCTACAAGAATTTGTGTACTATTTTCTGTTCATAGAGTTCTTTATAAAATGGATAATTTCCTTGCAGATGGTTTTAAGTACATATGTAATTTTAAAATGAGGAGCACAATGGATTAATTTACTGTATTTTAAGAAAAAGACAAGGATATAAGTAATATTTAATTAGAAATTTTTTTTTTTTTTTACTTTGTAAGTTGGTGTTGTAATTTTATGGCTCATTTGGGAAAAAAAACTGGAATCTTTGACAAAAGAAAACAGCCAATCTTTAATTTCACTGAGCCTACTCCCTTTAAGAGGACTCAGACTGTGGTGAAGTCTGCACAATCTGTAGGGATAAAGCATCACAGAATCCCATTCACCACCTAGACTTGTACTGTGATAAATTTATAAGTGGATTATGATTCTACCTGCTAATTTTTACCCCTAATCAATGTAAAGTGATGAGTCAAATTGTGGTTCATTTCTAGAACTGGGTTACTTATGTTTTATTTGCGGTGGGATTTATTTTTTGTAATTTTTTTTGCTGTTGACAATACTAAGCATCACAAATAAGTCAAAAAAGCTCTTTCCTGCAAACTTCAGTTTTCAGGACTGGCACATTTAGGATACTTTTCTTTGCTTATAAAATAGCTTTCATTACAGTGAGTCTTTCAGTGAATTTCTCTTAAATCATTATGCTTTTCCTTATGACAAGGGATTTCCAGCATGGGACAGTATTTACCTTGTAAAAATGTAAAATCAAACCCAAAGAACCCCCCAAAAAAAGTCATGTCGTCATAAAAGCACGAACAATTCTTCCTTATATGATGTCTTTAAAAGTTATCCCTGGCCACTCCTAATTTCATAAACACTAATAGTGCAGTTGTCTTGCATGAGCTGACTGAGAATTCCTTTCTGAGTCTTCCAAGCAGGAAAGAAGACAGACATTTGCAAAAGGACAAGGAGGTGCAGAGCCATATGAAAGTAACTGATGGTAAATAAACCTACAAAAAATAAAACTGAAAGGTGGGAAAGGTTGTTAATTTCAGGATCTTGTTATGGCAAAGGAGAAAACACTCGATATGCAGAGATAAGAATTTATTGTAAGTCTAATTAATTTTTTAGCAGATTGATGAAGACAGTACAGTCAGTTGCCTTCAGTCCAGTATTAATGCCTGCAACCAAACTATGTAATTAATGCAAAAAAATCTCTTTGATAATAGATTTTAAAATTTAATGCAAAAATTTGCTAATACCCACTGTTCTTTCTTCTGCTTTGCTTCTTCTCCTCCAGGCCCCAAAAGTTCGGCAGGACAGGGTACAAGAGTTTTTAGGAAGTCACCATTGTCCTGCCAGCAGCAAATTCCATGGCAGCCTGGCACTGTGCCTTAGTCGCTCTGGGATGAGCCCGTGCTTGTCCTGTGGCACCGTGTTGTTGGGTGAATGAAAAGCCTGGGGCCTTTTGTTAGGAAGTATAAAACATTGCATCTGCTGGGCTACAAGAAGCCTGCAAAATCTCTCTTTTGGTATTGACAGGGTGGAGGTCAGATGGCAGGAGCCTTTGGCGTGCTGTTTGTAGAAGAGTTTCAATTTAGAGAAAAAGGGAATTGTAATGATTTTTTTGGCTGATCCCTAACTGATATTCTTTCACTCTTTTGAAAGCTCCCATTTCATTCATGCATTTGGCACAAAAATCAATCTAGTACGAGATGCAGCAAGGCTTCAAAATCAGCTATCACAAACCCGACTGAGGCTGCATCAGAGCAAAAGGGGAATTTCACTCTTGCATGCAATTTAACTGGACACTCCAAGATGCTCCTCAGTTATTACTTGTCCAGCCACAGTGCCCCTTTTCTCTCACCCTTCCTACATCATACTTTAGCAACCAATATGAAGTCACATAATAGAAAAAAACATCAACCTCTGCGATTTAATTGTCTTGTTTCTTTCTCCTTCCAGATTTTGGTTAAGCCAATGCATAATTTAACAAAGACAAAGGTGCTATCCATGTTTGCTTTTTCCCTCCTTCACATCAACGATAATTTTTATATGTTTTAAATTTCACTAGCAGTGAGTAGGTTTGATCTGCAAACTGAAAACAGTTTTTAAAACCTGCAAGGTCAATTAACAATCTGTGTTTTGTGTGAAAAGCTGTCTGTGTGTCACTGTTCATAGCACTGACAGCTTGACTACTGTAGCTGGACTTTCACAATAAGTAAAGACCTTCCAAGCAACATGGGCACCAGCAATAATTCTAAACTGAAATTGCTTCTACTTATTGGTTCTTTATGTAAAGACACAATGATAAGAACTGATGACCACAGTATGACAATGTGTGGTTATAAAATTCTCACTTAATGGTGTTATCTATAACTGGTATCAGTATTTCAGCAAAGGATTAATGTACAAATATTCTCATGTAGATTTACAGCTGGAAAAAAACTACACTGGCTCATCTAATTCACCAGCTGAAGATCACATCCAGAAAAATCTGCTGTAGCCTTTTGTTAAGAGGGCAGATTCACAGATAGTGGGTAATATTGCTCACTGGAAACCCTGATGATATTGAGTGGCTGAAACCTTCTAAGTACATAAGTTGTTTTAGAATCTAAGTACCATTTGAGAACAATGACATGCACCTAATCCAAATATGCTGCTCAGACAATATGAGAAGCAGGCCTGTGGACTAAACTGTGGTGGTCACAAGGAATAAGGCGATGGCCTCAATGGGGCAATGCTTACCGTGTCCTTAATACTGATGAGTCAGCAAGGCTGGTATTTGGAAAAAAAATTACCATACTGGAAGAGACCTTAAAGATCATCTAGTTCTTATCCCCCTGCTATGGGACAACTTTACCTAGAAATTCTAGATAATATAATTGAATACATAATTTATAATGTGATATAAGCCTATTAGCTAACGTAATAGTTGTGCAATATCTAATAAAACTTTTAACTAAGTTAGTGAAATGAAGGGTGTCTTATGAAGATATTTTGAGGGCTTTTCCTGACATCCAAGGCTCCAGAAAATCCAAGATAGTTTAATCGCTGGACTACATGATCAGTGAAATCAAAATGAGATTGATGCTAACCTGAACTTGAAATATATTGTGTTAGAGGCACATTTGGAGGAGCGACCCAAGGTGAAAATTAGCATTTTTGTCTCTCTTCTTTTTTTTTTTTTTTGCTATGAGAGAAAATTTTTGAACCATTAGGAAACATAAAGACTTGCAAAATTTCTCTTGTACACGAGCATTTTCCCAACCGCAACCTCTGTGTTCCTTTTTTATTTCCTTTAATTTCTTTCTTTCTTTATTTTTTTTAATGTGAGTCTTCACAGATTCTGCAAGTATTTCATTCCACAGGCCCCTTGAGCTGGGAAGACCAGTGGCACTTGGAGAGCACTGCTCTGGTAAGAGTCGACATATGTGTGAGTGACCAAATGTCTAGACCACAGCCAATTGCCGCAACAACAGATGATGGTCAAAGGCTTTCAGAAGTCACAGAGGAAGTAACAATTATATCGAATGAATCTCTGTAATGAATCTAGTTCTTCTGCTTTGTGCTCTCTCTCCTTTTCAAAAAAAAAAAACCAAACAGCTAAGTGCAGTTTGGCACTATTACATCTTCTCTTCGCCCCTTAGGAGAGCTTTTACCTTTAATTTTGGTGTCTCCTGCTGTGACCATGCTATTACTTAGCTACGACAAGAGTTTTAAAATTACAAACATGTGGGGCTGGGGTTGCTGCATTTTGCTTTAGCCTTTCAAAGTGGCTTGTTGATGTTAATATACAGCACCCCTGCTGTGCTATATTTTTTCTTATTCTGACTTTCTTTTTTGTTACATTTTGCATGTGGAGCCTGAGTGATTAATATTTCATCAGGTCTTCAGTGCAGAATGTCACAAGGATGTGTTGCATTTGGCTTTTCTGGAGCTCCAGTGCCGCTGAATTGTGACTAATACCTGGAGCTCAACCTGTAATGGCTTCTTGGGATCACCATCAAATAGGAATAAATGTTTGCCACATCATTAATCTACAAGGAGCTCAGTTTCATCTACACTTCATATGTGTTACCTTCTCCACAGTATGTCAGAAATTATTCTGATAATGTGGACCACTGACTTGTCTTAATTCAATGTTTAATGTAAAATTCAATATACAATAGCATTGTTTCATTAGTGGAATGATTTGTTGCAAAAAAAGGAAGCGTTACAAAACAATGTTCATCTGTGTATTTCAACTATTTCAACTGGAGACGACGTAAGGAAATTAATTTCAAGCTTACAATTTTTGCAATTTTAAAGTTCCTAAACAAAAAAGTTCACACACATATATACATAAATAACTGATGCCAGTAACACATCCACTTCATCTAGAATATGTATTTGTTTTCATCAGTCAAATTGGTTGCAATTTTTCATGTTTAGCTTGAAATCGTCTCATGTTTGTACTGAAAAACATCAGGAAGAAACAACATATTTTTCCTGATTTTTTTATTGCAAACACGAGATGATTGTATAATACAGAAATAGTAATTTCATTTCTTACTGAAATTAATGCATGCTTTAAGGGTGCATGTAGTGGTGTGTGATTCTTAGCACCAGTTTTTCACATGCGCACTGGATTTCTGACTTGGGTTAGCCTCGAAAACTTGTGGCAATGGTGATGATGGGTGGCAATCAGAATGCTGAGATTACATGAGAAAAAAACTTAAAAGTGTGTGGGGAAAAAAATCATCTTAGCTAAATCTGCAACTCAGGCTGGAGGGCTCTTTGATTATATTTCTGCTAGATAACCTGTTTGAGCTGCAATATAAATGGATAATCCACACAAGTGCTCTTATCAGAAGCCTTTGACTCTGTGTAGTGATCTCAGTAGGCTACAATTCTTCTACCAAAACCTCAGTGATTGTATTAACAATAAAATAATCAGTTAATGTTGGCCTTTTAAGTTATATGTACAAATACTTAACTTTGTATTTTGCCCCTGTTGTGGGTTAATTTTGTGAATCATTTTGAGGATCTTTCTGCTCATTGCTTTCAAAACCTAAATGGAGTGTTTAGCAGCAGACTTGTACCCAGGCAGAGTTACAGAAACAAATCAAACTGTTCTCATTTGAAGTATTGAGCACAAATATATGGAAATGCTGTAGTATGTATTAATCTTTCAGAAAAATAAAGAACATTGGAAAATTAAGAGCAAAAGATACTATGCCTCATCTCAAAACTTTAAAGAAACTTGATACCAGTACAAGTCTCACTCAAATTTTAAAGCAATTTAATACTAGTACAATGAACTGCCTTAAATTCACTATTTTTTTGCTATAATCTATCAAACAGAATAAAAAAATTCTTTTGACTGTTGTTTCACTGAATCGCTCTTTCTAGTGCGATAACGTTTCCTTCAAAATTATCAAAGGAAAACGTATTGGAAGGAAATGAAAAGCATATTTTATCATCAGCCTATTTTATTTGAAGAGAAGGAGAGCCCCATCCCTGATGATTTGAGTATTCCCTACTGTTTTTCTTACTTGGTCACCTGTCGGTAGAGTCTCTGCTACTTCCCACCGCACCCCACTTTTTATCACGTATTGTGTTACCAAAGGGGTAACTTGGCATTTGGTGTTGCCAGTTCACATTTGCATCATTATCTTCTTTACAGGCTCTACGATATTTGTTAGTATTTTTTTAAAACCTAACAAGAAAAATCAGAAAACTTCTCAGCAGATTAGGCCGGCAAATGCAGTAATTCCCAAATTTTCCACTCTTCATGGGTGTGGTGTAAAGGTAACTAAAAGGAGAAACTAGAAAACCGGGACAGGTAACATGAATACTGCTGTGATGCTTAGGAAAGGGAAACAGCTTGTTACTTCTGAATGCTTAGAAGCTGTGCTGTGCATTCACGATTTGGTGTGTTCATTTCCATACCATCAGAGGTACATCAGCTGCCTCAAAGCACACGCTGAAGGAGCACAGAAACTCAAACCAGCCTGCTGTAGCCCAGGGAAATGCTCCAGCTCTCAGGCTGTTGGGTGTGCAGCGGTGTAGATGTCTCAGTCTGTCCCACAGGAGTCATCCCACCTGTTATGGGTTTGCAAAAGTCCCCCTCCTTGGGGGTTGGAAATAGTTTGTCCAGACGAATTTCCGGACAAAAGCCAATCAGGAGTTTAGGTGACGCCTTTGCTAATTACATCTTCAAGGAAAAACAGAAGAGAAGGTTGTGGCAAAGAAGGAAATTAAGCAGCTGTGTAGAGAGATGTGTCGGGCCCCAAGGGGGGCCCGGCCTCCCTCCTCCCCGGCCCTGGGCTGGGGGCAGGAGCAGCACTGAAGCTCCCCTGATCAGACATGTAACAGAGTGAAGAAAAAAAACTTAAAGGAAAACTTGGACTGTTACAAGAAAGAATTCCAGCCGCAGAGATAATGGAGCCTCCAAGGTCAGAGCTGGCAGCTGGAGAGAGATGAAAAACCGCGAAGGGGGGAAACGGCTTCTTCTCCCCCTTCCCTCTCTCTCTCTCCCTTCAGAAGGGAAAAGACTGAGATCTAAAAATCCCTGCTGCTTGTGGGACATTGCTGAGAAGCAGAGACCACTAATTGCAACTTGAGGAACTCATGCTGAAGCAAAGA
>JAWMRA010000001.1:8330514-8375658 GCA_035584735.1 Pseudotriccus pelzelni | reverse complement strand
ATATTATTTTCTCCCCAATCAGATCTCTTTGTCTGCATAAACCTTCTCTCACTTTAGAGCAATTTGTGAGGGGTGTGATAAAAATTGTCCCTAGGCAAACCCATGACACCACCCCACGGCCCCAGTGCCTTCAGTCTTAGTCTCTGACGAATTGCTGTGTTAAGGGGCTGCAAAGCCAAGGTGATGAAAAGTGTTTTATTGTTCCAAAAAAAAGAGAAGAGAAATCCCCAGAGTGTTCATGCAGGAATAAACAAATCCTCTTGGCTGGGAGATACTTCTATGAGTTATAGGACTAAGGTTTAACTCCTCTCTCTGAATCTTATACAGAGAAGTAATTGTTTGGAAAGCAGATAGTCCCTTACCTTCCTGTTTGATAGTCTTGGCTTGCTTCACTGGTACAAAAGAATAGAAAAAATTCCTGAAGTTTTTGGTGGGATGCAGGGTTAAAAAAAAAAAAAAATGTAGGCATGGATAGTAAATCTATAAAGCTATCTCTTTTCTGGAACTTTTTAACCTCTTTGAGAGGTAAACTTTTATGACGCTTAGGGAGCATAGCCAGCTTGTGAGGCTCCCTTGGTGAGGCTCGCTGTGAATAGCCAGATGATGCATTTCCCTGTAGATCTCTTTACCTGCCCACTGACGTGGATTTGAGCATGACAGAAGCCTGCCTCGAGCCCTTGGCATTATTGTTCTGGGTAAAGGAACGCAGTGCTGATAAAACAGGCATTGGGACTGATGTCCAAAGGCACGGCAATGGCAGTTGCAAGCTTCCCTTTCCCGTTTCAGCTCCATGCTTACCCTTTCCTGGCACAGCCAGGGTCATAAAATTCGTGCACAGGCTTCATTTCCATTCAGTGTTTGGCCTGCTGCAAGCATCAATTTAAGTCAATTGCAGTGGAGTTTTTAGTTTGGGGAGCTGTATGCAAGCAGTGTTATTGAAAAGAACCAATGCATTTTATTAGAGCAAGAAAAATCTAATCTCATATAATGTGCTCTGCCACCACTTTGCTGTGTGATGACTGAAGATGAAGTTTCAGATCTGTCTTGCTCCTGACCTGGGCTTAATCTGAAAAACCACTATAAATGTGTGTAAAACTTCATATCTCATTACTGGTCTCCTGGGTTTTCTCTAAACAAATACAGTGGATTAAAATGCAAGTTCATTAGGTTAAAGTGCTTAATTATTTTAAAACTCTTAGTACTGGAGTCAGATGTCAGGATTTGATTAGCACTGCAGGGAGGCTCTGTAAGGAGCAAAATGGAAATAGCCATTGTCCTAGTATAGTTAAAATGCTATAAATATGTAAATAAGGGCACAAATATGGGTCTAGATACATATGCAATATTTCTTAACTCTCAAATGAAATAATTAGCATAAGTTATTTTGATGTATCCCTATCTCTGATCCTTAATTGTATCAATGTTACATTATTTAATATTCCCTGACAAGTTGTCATAATCACATTCCTTTCAGTCTTGTTTATTGCTTTCTCTACTTATTAAAGTGCCTTTTATTTGTGTGTAGAGGAAAAATTAATATCATTTATTTATTGACCCTTAATGCACCAAGATTTAGAGTCCTGGGACTCTCCCACAAGGTGTGTTATAAGGCTGAATTTTAGCTTAGAAAGAGTACTCTGAAATGATTAATGAGCCATTACCCAGGGAAGAAATGAAAGTACTGTGTCTTACCATAAGAAAACATAATTATGTTAAAGCAGGCAAGGGTCTGTATTTTCACCTTCCTTGTTTCATTGACTTTCTTCTTTAGTCAGAAAGAGTTAGTGTATGATCAATGTACTGTATAGGTTTGTGTGCATGGGTGGAAATGGAGTTACATGTTTTTCAGTGCACTCTTGGCAATTCAGTCCCTCCAGTAAGAGGAAAGGGTTCTGCAAAACACCAGATCCACATTCAGTTTCATAATTCTCTTCACCTTCTCAAAAAAGAACAACAACCCAGCTACTTAATAGCAGCCAACAAATTGAAAATGATCATTAGATTAATCTTGAGCTTGCAAGCCCATAAGGTTCTTTTATTTGGCTATTCTTAATTTCAAGGGGCAGCTGAGTCAGCCAGTAGCTGTAATTCTTCTTTCTTAGGAGTCTTTTTTTTTCTGTGGTTTTTTTTTCCCCTCATACAAGGATTTTGTTCTTAAGGTGTCATTAATTTCTCTTATGAGCTTGAACTATTATTATTTCTAGCCCAAGATGAAACCTGCCACATAGCACTGCATTGAAAGGTTCCTAATGAATATAATTCCGGGTGTGTAAATGTTTGTGATTTACAAAGGCTTGGGCAATGGTAAATAAACATGCCTTTGGTAGACGTGGCAGTGCCTGTTGCAAACTTTATCTTGTGCCAGGCACTGCTGCAAAAGAATTTGATGTGCTTTTGAGATGAAGCATCTCATCCCTTCTGCTTGGATGCCCACCAGTACACAATATTCATGATGGGTCTGCTCCACTGAGGCTGTGATAGTTAATCTGCAGCTTGCTGGAGGGTTTTTGAGACCTGTTAACAGGGTGAAGTTCAGGCACGGAGCAGTATTCCAGTCTATTCCAGTCCCAAGAGTGACAGGCTTCGCTGTAGGAATATTTCACTAGCATGTCTCTCTCTCTCTCTCTTGACACTGTAATGAGATTTTTTACATGGCATCAGAATGGTTCTGTAAATAGCTAGGGCAAAATCCTGCCCCAGGGAAGGAAGTAGCAATGCCATTGGAGCGAATGAGTCAAATTCAAGTTTTTTGCCAGGTGGTCCCCTGGGCAGAATTCAGAAGGCAGAGCTGAACCCTATCATGCTCCCCTGTACAAGTCACCTGCAGCCACACATGAGTTCAAGAAAGAGATGGGTTCATCCATTGAACAACAGTTATAGCAGTAGGCATTTAATCTTTTGGAAAGTAACCATTCAGCCTGGAAATATTTTGAAAGAAAAAAATATTCCTGGTAGGAAGACCTTTCCTTTTTTTATTCTTTTTTTTTTTTCTCCTATAGTATTAATGTCTGTATGAATAGGAAAAAAAACCCAATCAAAACACAACAAAACATTTTCTCTCAAAACCTGTGTTTGGAAGAAAATATAACTAAAGATGGAAATTAAAAGTTCAATGCTGGCATCAACACCTTGCAGTTAGTGCTTCCTAATAGCATATTTGAAATATTTTGAAAGGTAACCTTGAAGATGTGAATTGGCATCCCATGTTGCTTTTTTTCTCGCTTATCCTCAACATTTTTTATTGCTTCTAACTTTGTTCAGGCTTCATTTTCTGATTTGAGACTCTATATCCTCAAGTTCTGTCTTGCCCTGATAACCACCTGAATTTTCTATCACTCACCCTAAAGTGTGTTCATACAGGCACACTGCTGTAAATGTATTAACCTTTGGGTTTCTGCAGATGTGTATAATTTTACTCTCCTCCTCTTATAGGAGGAAAGGGAAACACCGGAAAAGTACAAGCAGTGAAATGGTTAACTGGTTTCAAGACAGATGCTCATGTTGCTCTAATTTTGACAGAAGTACATTGGCTTCCTGTGAAGCAAAGGATTGATTTTTAAACATAGTATTTGCAGACCAAGCACTGTGTGGCTCAAGTCCAGCTCTCCTGAAAGACTTATTAACAGCCCCTCACATTCTCTTTGTTCTTTTGAAAATCATCAACTGCTTCAGACACCTACTGTAGACTCCTGGGGTTCATATACCAGCATTTTTTTGATGGTCGCTTCTCTTATCTATGGAACATTTATACTCTATTTTTAGAGGGTTTTAGAACATTTTTTAACTTTGTCCATTAGGTAATTGCAAGAAGTTACCGTATTTTTCTGTAAACAAGAATTTGCTTGTAGTTTCTTAGATTATGTTTTTCTGTTACACAATCAATAGATTTTGTCTTCTCCAAAACATACTTATAAGAAATCTATTCCAGGTACAGTTTTTCTAAGTGGTTATGAATGCCACTATTAGTATTTTTATTTTACTTTATTTTATTATTATTACTAATTTATTTATGAACAGGTTTATAGAATTATCAGACATTTTAGTGTTGACATCTACCATCTTGCTGTGATACACGGCACAGTTTTACAACATATTAATAGAGGAAATACATCAGGAACATGTTTGTGTGGGTTGCAGCAGTGAGACTTGGACTGGCTTTCCAGCGCAGAGAATGGCTGACACAATTTCTCTGGTCACAGTGCAAGTCAGGTTGCATGGCTCAGACAGTGGGGTCAGGCATGTTAAGGAGATAATCTAGACATAATGAATAAACCAGTTTTGTTTTTATTAGGCTGTTGAATGCCACAGCAATATTTCTCTCCATTTATATAGAAATTTCTATAAATTTGTGTGCATACAGGTGTACCTAAAAGGACCCAGAAGTTTTTCCTTTTTTTCACTATGAATCCCACTGTATGTCTGTCCTCTAACGCTCAACGGTTTGAGAGCAACCTCTGTCATAGCGATGAAATTGGAGACATGCAGGAAAAAGTCTAAGCCTTACAATCAGAAATTTCCTTATACTTGTGGTTTTTATTATAATTCTATTACTTATATATTTATGTATTTACAAATTTATTTATGTATTTATGTGCAAGAGAAATTCCCCCCTTCCCTTAATTTTTATGCATACTCGATATGTGCATTCAACAGCTGCAATATTGTAAGCGCAGAGTAAACCTTAGCTTTCTACTTCCATTTCCAAAACACACATATTATTCCAGTATATATTCAATATAACATTGTCCAAAGCTAAATCTGTAATTGATTAAATACATGTTAAAAGGAGTGTTTGGTCTCAGATAAAAATTGAGGTAAGACCTAATAACAAAACAAAACAAAAACTAAACATTCAGCTTTCTGTCACTAGTTTCAGAACTTTCCTGTTTTGCAGAAAATATATCCTACAAATAATCTTATATTTCAATGGCACTCACTTCTTATTCACTCCCATATTCAGAGACCCCAGTGTTAACACTTGTAACATATTTTAAGCAGTTTACAGATGCTGAGAATTAGTCTTGACGAAGGGATCACCTGTAGGAAAAGGTAGGGAACATCATATTTCCATTCTCTTTCAAATCCAGTGTTATTAACTAACATCTTATTAAAATATCCTCCAAAATACAATTGTTCTTATCCTGAAGAAATGAGTAATGCTAAAATTTCAAAGCAACTTACCGTGGTTTTCTAAATGGTTTTCCAGGATATATTGAACAGTACAGTATTTTACTTAATTTTTTTTTCTCTTTGCCTTCCATGTATAGAATTGTAGAACATGAAGAAAAAGTGTCTGTGAAACTCAAAAGCGTCATGTATTACTCTTAGAACTGCTAGACTTTTTCCAAGACTCCAGTGATCATGTCAGAAAAAAAGCAATTCTCAGAGTGACTTCTTCTCTCTCTCTTTCTTCTCATTTTTGTTTCAGAAAGTAACTTTTCTTCTTTACAACCAGTGAAATTGATTCCATTTTATTACAATTTAGATCTTCTAATTCCCTGCAGCAGACTCTATCTGCAGGGCGTTATGTTTGACATACTTGAGTCAGAGCTTAAATTCTAACTTTTGTCCCTATTTAAGAAGGCAGAAAAATTTACTGGCATAAAAATCTACTGCCTAGATAAAAACGTCACTCTTTTAAAACTGAGGAACATCAGTGTGCAAAATACCACCATGATGGACTGTAAGAGAACAAAATGTTCCTAGAATGCCTAGATTTTCTTATCAGTTTTATTGTTTTTCATCTCTTGCTGAATTATGAAATGCTGCATCTGACTCAGATCATTTATTCAGACTGCTGGGAGAATGGTCTTCCAAAGCGGGGTTTACGATATTTAATTTTATTATTTTACAGTAAATGTACGAAAGCTTGAAAGTAAACAGTAGGAGAGGCATTGATAAATGACACAAATCAGGCGTTTTGCAAATCTGAACCATTATGCTCACACTTAAGGCCAGTTATGACTCAGACTATAAGCAATTTTTTTGTGGTGACTAGTCATTAGGAAAAATAGGTAGCCATAATTTTCGTATCACTGCTGTTATCCCTCCTTCTCTCAGGGTAGATTGCAAGGAAAATGTAAGTGTCTTTTAAAGGATGATGGTGTGCATGGCATCCTTTTTCCTGCCATCTAATGAGGCTATCCAAAGATGATAATGTTGGCGAATACTAGAGGTATGGATAAAGCACATTTAAATATATATTTACAGTAAAGTATAAAGAAGACAAAAGAGAAACTGATTCGCATAGCAAAAAGCTTGAGCTTCAGCAAGGGAAATCTTTCTGCTGTGCACGCAGTGGCTACAGCTCTGCAAAAAAATGATCACCTGCAGAAAATCACACTTTGTAAGTTCTCAAAGAAGCAGAACATTTTTTGCCCTGCAGCTTTTTTCTTTTGTGAGCAAGAGAACATTTCATGAAGCATAGATCACTTTTGTGTGCGAATATTTGCTAAAGGTAAAATATCCCCCAACACTTACATCCCTGTGCTAGGCACTGAAAGATCCAGAAATCTACTGGCTGAGTGTTGCAACACCTACTTGGCCTTAAAGGTACCTGAGGTTGAGGATTAAGCAACCCAGAAGTTTAGCCCAGGCAGATTCATGATGGGTCGGTCTATCTGTAGGTCTTGGGCACCACAGTCAGGTGGCACCTTGAGTTAACATCTTCTGTTCACAGCTAGAAACAGGATTCTGGAGAGAGAGGCCAGGGTCACTATTCATGATTTAAGACGTTATTTTACTCATATGACCTGTCCTTGCCATCCCTATAAGCTGAGATATTAAATATAAAATAAAAAAAGAAAGTAAAAAAAAAATAATTGTGCAGTGTACCCTCTCTCGGGGGGCACTTGAAACAAGACTGATCCCAGCCTTCTTCATGCGGTATCCACAGCTATGACCATGTATCACATTTCCCTTTAAAACGAGACCACTGTTAAGAAAATGTGGTGGTTGTGTTTATAAACACGTATGTTTTATACATGCAAAGTAGTCTGTATCAGATTTCATAATGTTTAGGGTATTTGCACAGGAAATGGAGAGTTTTATCTATCCTAGAGTTCCCCTGCCCCATTTCGCATTTCAAAGTTGTTCCAGCAAGCAGAGGACAAGTGAGGCTGCAGGAATAATTTCCCCTTTCCTCCAGTGCCGGGAAAAGACCAGTCAACTCAAACACAGTTTCCAGCCAGTGCAGGAATTTTCAGCTTACTTGGGAGGAAGGAATTTTTGGAAGCCAGGGATTATAAAACTTTTTTTTTTTTTTAATGAACTAGTGTGCTAGCAGTATGAATCCACAGGCAGTTAACAGTAGAGCCCTTTTTCACTTTTAAGCTATACATAAAATTTACAGAATAATTTCAGCATGCCAAACAGAAATCTTCCTTAGTTGATATCACTGTAGAGAAGTAGCAAGTCTAAAAGCTTCTGAACGAAAATTGAAGGTTCAAGTATTCCAAGTATCTGTATATATATTTGCAGATCTACGTGTGTATGTATATAAATAGAGGAAAATACGGTTTCTTTTGCTTATAGCATTTGATATTACCCCATATGAATTTTGGGGAGCAATGCATTCAGCTCAGAATTCTGAAGTTTCTTCATCCAGGAGAAATGCTTGAAGAAGTAACAGTTCTTCAATGTAATTCTTTACAGAGTTCTTGTGTGTGCCATCATCTTCTCTTAGGTAAATGCAGAAAGTCTGCAAGATGGACAGATGTTGCCAAAATTACTCCAGACTATAAAATACATGCTCATCTCCCATGACATTTGTTCATTTTGTACTAAAGTAGGAAGATGTGGAGTGGTATCAGACATAAATAAGGAAATAAACGTAATATTTAACTAATTGAGAGCAGAATCCATAGGAAGTCACATAGAATCATAGAATTAGCATGATATGAAGCATATAGAATGATTAGTGCAAAGAATTCGCACACAGACATTTTCCAAGCTCAGGGAAGTGTCACCAACAGCAAAGTACTGGGTGATAGAAAAAAACCCCACCCTGCACTTAAAAGAATGAGGTGAATGCCTCTTTCTACAGTTTCAGAAAACAATCAGAGAGAAAGGAAACAGTGCAGGATTCAGGGGCTTGTCCCCCAAACCTTCTAAAGTGACTGATATTGTTTTGCCCAACGTTTTGAGATCTTCAGAGATCCCTGTCTCTGGACTGAAGCCACTGGCAGCAAAGGGGTTGTGGAAGTTGTACCGAGTGAGCTATATCCAGCATAAATAGAGGGGTTTTTTTCTCTTTTATACAGGAAACAGAAGAGATATCACTTGCAGCACCTTGTGTAATTCTTGTTGCCTGTGTTCAGGAAGATTAAGCGAAAGAGTATTAGAATGATTGAGGAAGTGGGAGCTTTGCTTACAGGGGCAAAGAAAGGACCTAGCAAAATGAAAGCAATGTTTAAAAGTATGAAAGACAAGCATGGAACAGGGGGAAATTTCTCTCAGCTAACAGATAACACTTGTTAGAAGACAAATAAGGATAACCTCAGCATATATGAATTTATGAGGAAAATTAAGAGCAGCTTCCAAATTCTCAGAGCAATGAAAGCAGAATAAAAAATGTGCTGGGAATTGTAACTACTTGCAATATTAGTTCTGCTGCAGGACTGCAGAAGCAAATGTTTGGTGTACTCACCTGATACAGGAGAAGATCCCTTTCATTCTGTTTCCCATTTTCTTGAGAGTTTGAACTTGCATCAGCATATTTAAGATGAATACTTTGGAAATCGGTGTTTCATCTTTCAGCAGAAGTGGCTGTGTTTGCCTTCCCAAAAGCTGGAATGCGTATGTGAATATTTAAGTTTGTAGCATTTAACCGTTTACATTTAAATAGATCAATTCACTAAACATAGTTATGTGACACTAATAAATGTATTTTCTTGGCATGGATCACAAGCATGTCCTGTGAGCAGATTTCTGAAACGTTCAGTGGGTGGTTAAAAGTTTAAAGGCTATCATCATTCTGCCCAGTAAACTGCTGTTCAAATGTAAACTGTGAGTAAATTTTATTTATATACCTTGCTAGTACTAAAACTTCAGATTACTAAGGGCTCTAGAAATTCATATAATTTCTTTCTAGTGACAACTTAATTGCATAACAAGGCTACTAACATAACTGCTATGTGTTCCAGAGTTGTTAATTCTGCCCAGTATATTTGTGATTTCAATGGAATGCTGTTGATAACAATGGTTACAAACTAATTTATGCATTGCAATGAATTCTATTCACAGGAAATTGCAACGACAACTAAATTACTGACACACTGTCTTTCTATAAGGCTTTCAATTCAACCCTTAATAATGTAACCACGTTCTTTAAATGAACAAATGTATTTTCAGTTATAAACATTAAAGTGAGAGGTATGGGAGAAAAGGAATATTGCTATTGCATATTTGGCTATACAAGCAGAAGGTCAAACCTTCATTATCACTATATTCTCTTTGGGAATTTGACAGAGGCTATGTTACAAGTAAGATAATTAACATTACAAAAAGATTTATGTATTTTTAGGCTGATTTTCCTTCTGACAATTTATTTTCATACCTATGGAAAATGACTTGTCACCTAGGCCTAATGTTTTAAAACATTTTTATTATATGTATTTTTGGATTTATAATGAAACTATAGCAGGGTAAAAATGGAACAATAGTAATTTTATGCTTTTAAGTGTTAATTCCGGGCTGCAAATGAATTCAGTTTTCTGAAAAGTGTTTAAAAATTGTAAAAAGTCATTCCAGAAACTCTGTTTTTGGAAGTCATGTAAGTGTAGTGGAAAGAGAAGAGAAAATTAATTTCTCCCTACAGCAATCTTAATTCACCAGACTTATGGACTTCTCCAGGTGGTGTTTTTCTTGCACAGCTTTATGCCTTTGTTTACTCTGCATTTTTAGCCTGCATTTACGTGGTCTTTGTTGTTTAAATGCTCAAGTTAACAAACACCTGACAGCTGCAGAGTAGGTATTGCAACCACTTCAGTGCCCAGAAACAGACAGTGTAGTGCACATCCATCAAACTGGCACCTGGAGAACCCTGGGAAAGATTCTGTGTCTTAATGAAACTTTGACAACAGTGGAAGTGCCTTCAGAGATTTGTCCCTGAGTGCAGCATGGGAAAAGTTAACAGATTGGTTCCCTTCCTAATTTATCATTTGTCATGCCTACAGGTACATAACGCTTTAATCCTGAATTTTTCGTTGTCTGATATTCTGGACTTAATTTTCACACTGTGTTGTGTCAAAACAAGAATAAATCATTATAAAGGAGAAGAAATATCTTTCTGTAGAAATAATAGGAGAAAGTGGACTTTTATTTATTTTATATTTTTTTAATTTGGGAAGCTAGGGCTTTTTAATTTCATATATCTTTAGTTTTTTAGGCAAATAGGTTGGATTAAGTAAAATCAAACAAATTGATTCGTGATTTTGGTTTTGTTATTTTTTACAAAGTGTTTGTAAATTTGTGCTATCTACAATTTCAGATTATTTCAATTCTTTAAAAAAGTTTTCTGATGGCACTATTTCATTATGAAACATTGGAAAGATACAAAAGTTCCAAAAAGGACTGATAAAGTCTCTAGTCTGGCGAAAGAACTGAGAGACTTGTCAAGCTAAAACGTAAAATACCCACAAGCTTTTCTTTGCCCCCCAAAAAATGTAGGCAACTTAATTTTCTAAAGTGTAAGAATAAATACCATTTTTTAAGAAAAAACTTATGAAGATGTTAAACTTCAATAAGAACAAAACAAACTAAGCTAGCATATTTGTTTTTGTATGCAAAAATCATATGTGCTCTTTTATCCTCACTAAGAACTGTCCATGTAAGGTTTGCACCTGAACTAAAAAAAAAAAAAAGGAAACAAACACTCCCAGAGAGCTCTTGTCCTTTATTTAGGCATGTAAATAAGCAAGCAGAACCCTGCTGTCAATTCCTATTAGGATCCCTCAAAAGTCTGAAAACCTGGCCAGGTATCTACTATCATGGGTTTCGGGTTTTAATCTCAGGCCAAGATTTTGCTTGTGGTCTGTTGGTTTGGTTTTTTCCCTAATGAGGAAACATAATAAAACAGAGACCTGGATAAATATTATATAAAGAGTGAATGATCATTTTCCAGAAATGTGGTTAAATTTTGTAAACTCTCCTTACTGGGCTATTAACATTAGTGAACTTTGAAAACAAAGTGATACTGTGAGACACAATATTGCTTTGTTACTAATATTTTTAAAATAATATATATATGGGGTTTATGTCTTCGAATTATGGGATATGTAGCTTCTTTAATGTCAGATGGTGCTCCAATTCCTCTTAAATTTTGGCATTTCATGCTCTGTTTTTCTTCTCAATACCCCTTTTTCTATTATTTTCTCCTAGGGTTTTCTCCTTGTTATTCTTATCTCTGCTTTTCCTCTTTCTGTTCACTTTCCTGCACTGCTTCTCATTTTTCTTTTCCATTTGAGTCTGTTTTCTCTACATTTTCTGTTGTCAGGTTTCTCATCCTCCACTCTCCCTTCAGTTCTCGCTTGTGTTCCCTTTCACTACACTCATAATTCCTTCAGTTTCTCATTCTTTAAATTAGTCTCTTTTTTTCTTCTTCTACTCTTATAATTTGCTCAGTATACTTACACTGCTTCTTCCCACTTGATCCATGTGTATCCTCTGCAGGAAGCCTTAATGAAGGTTTTCTTTTGTTTCCTATTTGCACTGTGCCTTGGAGTCAGTCACTGTAAACACTGCAGATATCATGAACAGCAATTTCAGAGGCAACTCCATCATCTTTTTAGGAAGTGATCCCAGCATGCTGCTTTCCCATGCATAGATAGTGTGTCTTCGTTCAAGATACACACGTGATTCTCTGTCTTTTTCTGTGATGCTGTCCCATTTCTATGGTAACACCGCCTATCTACCATTTGTGTGTGGTGGAGATTCTGGCAAGTGGGTCCATTTAGGAAATCAAAGTACCTTCCTCCCTCTATCCATCCCTCCCTAATTATTTTTTAATTTTGTTGAAAAATTCAATCCTATTTGAGGCCTAGTGTATTTATAGATGCTGGTAATCTGTCCCTTGCATTTATTTTTTTTTTTTGATTATTATTTTTTAAGCTACTTTTGGGGGTTTTTTTTAGGAGTTTTTTCTCTCTTATGCTTTCATTACAGTTTTATTCTACCTCTGCCTACTACAATCTTCCCATGACAAAGTTTAGTCCAGTCTTCCTGATGAGACAGAAAAGTGCTGATTTTTTAAATTTTTTACTGAGTGGAATATTTTTTGCATGATGGTGGATAAATTCAAGAATGATGTGGACGCAACCATAAGGTTATATACAGCTGGGTGTCCAGTATTTGAAAACAGCTGTGCTGTCTCCTGCCACGTGTCCTACTCACAGAGTGGTTCTAAAATTAACAGGCTCCTCTAAGCCAAAGCTAAATGAAGGAATGTCTTTCACAGGTACTTAGGCTATCCTTCAGGTAATAGATATGGAATTGTGTCAGGCTCTAGTCTCTTAAGAAACAGGGGTGAAAAGTCAAACAGTTCAATCGAGAGGACCGGAATACTCTTGAGAATCTATTCAGTATCCACAGAAACATCAAACAAAGCGATGGTAATGAAAATGGAGCTATGTATGGAAGCTTTGATGACAGAACTAATGAATAACTGAGATTTACGGAATTTTGTTGCTTTGCATCCAGGTTAGTGTAGAGGAAGAGTGTTGATTTGTGAAAAAGGTTTACCGGTACAATTAATGTATTTGTGGCTATATCCAAGTTCCCTCTGTGTTGGACTGGCACTGTACAGGTGGCTGAATAATTGTGTGGTGCACTGAAGCATATTTCAGCTGAAAGCACTGCACTCAGGTGACTGGAATACAACTGCATTTCCCCTTCAGGTGAAGAAACAGCTTCATCAAATTCTTGTGTGGTCCCTACACCAATTCTGTGCTGTCTGGACTGGCAGATCATCCTGTCTGTCATGTGTCTATTTGGGGTGGTTGATTTGGGTTTAAACAGCAATGAGAACAAGGTAATTTTGGCTTAAATGCAGTGGTAAGTGTGGTAAATGGATTTCTTCCAACATAAAAGCATCAACTGAAACAGGAAATGGTGATTCTATACATACTTACCAGTCAAAGGTAAGGAGTTAGTCTTAACTTATTATGACCCTAATCAGAGCACGCACGTGTGAGACATATGCCACACAACTGGTACTTCAACAGTTATTATCTCATCTATCAGAGCAGCTGAAAGGCTTCCAAAATCTTTTGCTGCTTGGCCGTTGACGTGATAAACTGGCATTATTTTAACTACCATTTCCTTCCAAATGTGTTTTGACACGTCCCAAAACTTCAGGCCTAACTTCTCGCTGAGGTAAAATCAGTGAAGTCACTGGCATTTCATCAAGTTGCATGTATATCTGGTGTTCTGTCTGGTAGGTTCTATGGCGTAACAGCAAATAGAACATCCAAGTGAAAAAAGTGAGCATTCCTCAGTTTGAAGCTAAATGGTCACAGACATGTTCTTAACACAGATTTTATATAAGCCTGATGCCATTTATGCAAAGGTTTCAACACATCAGTGTCTTACTGTGAAGACATTTTTGGTCCTCTAGAAATCAAGAGGTACTTGGCCATGAAATCTGAGATGGTCAGGATTTCATAAAGTGTGAGAAAAAGTATGACAACACTTTCTAGGTGCTGGTTTTTAATGTGAGCTTCAGAAAATAAGGATGCCATTTATTATTTTCCTGTTTTCTGTCGCAGACTGAATTATATTGTCTTTTACCTCCAAGAATCAATTATAACTTCCTTCACAAAGTCAAACACTAAGACTATCCCCTGTGAAAGTAAAATTTGCAGAACAAATTTGTTCTGCTATTATTGTCTCTCTAGTTTTCCCACAGTTCTCTTGATACAGAACCCCAGTTGTACCGGGGAGGAGGTGTTTCTGTGTGCATTAGCAAATGTTTCTGTGCAGTATTCTGTGTCATGGAATGCAAAGAAATGATTAATCAGTGAATCACATGGTAAATAAATTAGACGGTGATATTCTGGCTCTTATGCCATGGGCATTGTTGCACACAAAGAGCAGGATCCTCCTTCCAGAAGGGATGTGGAATTGTACAAGCTCATCTCCATTCAGCCCCGGGCATGTATGCTCCCCACTGGCAGCTGAGTATTTAATTTCTTGGTGCATTTCTATTATTAATTTGTCTAACAGAAACAATCATCATGAAATCATTAGGTCTGCTCTCATAATTGCATTATTAATATCTGTAAGATCAATCAGATCAACTCTGATTTGTGCTAGGTGAGATTTTTGCTCTGCCAGTTGACAGAAAAAAAAGAAATATGCTTCTTTTAGGGCAATACATGTGATGGCTATCTCTATTTGGATTACACATTTGAATAGGAAAAAAATTACAACCGGCTATGACCTTTGTATGCACATGATGCAGAAAAGGCATATTCTGTTACATGTGGGTAAAAAACTTGTTGCTGAAATCAGCCATAAAATGAGAAGGAGGTTTTTTTGGTTGTTTTTCTTTTTTTTTTTTTTTTAATGATAAAAAAACATGGATTAAAATCTCTGGGGATATAGAGCAGAATCTACAATGGCAGTCCCCCTCCCCCCAAGCCACATAAGAAAGTCTATTAGGCAGATGGTATCACACATGAAAAAAGTGATCAAGCTGTGAGCAAGAAAGCCAGATCTACTTAGTGTGATAATTAGAAAAGAAAGAGCCCCAAAGGAAGTACAGAACAGTAAAATATAATATCACAGCTGGAAAATGTTGTGGAGATTTTATTGTGGATGCAGGAATAGGTCAGATCAAGACAAGAAAAAGGAAGGACTATGAAATTAGGGGGAAGAATTTGGTGAGAATATGCCTATTAGTTTTTGAGATTGTAGTTCACCATGTCACTGAAAATAGGATTGATCTGATTCCTGTCTGATGCCAGTAGCAGTTCAGGAATTTGAAGTGCAACACCCTTTTTTTTTTTTTTTTTAATTATTATTCTGTGCTCTGTCCAGCAAGTCATATTCTGTATTTGCTTGTCCCGTGCACATGTGCATACAAGGTGGAAAAATCCATTTATAGCAACAAGCATTAACTCAGTTAATGATTATACTATAAAGTGGTTTTGGAGATAAACAACATACCTTAGTACTGAAAAAATAGCCACTAAGATCAGTGCTGTTATCTCTCAGAATAACTATATTTCGAGGTACAGAATAAAAATAAAAATATTTTTCTTATCTTTATAAGTTGCTTGAAAATAAATAGGAAAAGATGTGAAACAAAAGTGGGGATTTTTCCACCCCTCTTCTCAGTGCCCAAGTCTCTCTTTCAAGTACTGTAGAAAAGGAATTTTTTCCTTGCTGTGGTGAAACATTTTCTTTCTTCCCTCACTGCTGCAGAGGATTTCAGAATTTCTGAGTATTCAAAAGGCCAATTCAGTATTAAACAGGCATCAAAAGCAAGTACTAGACTGCAGTGTACAAGGCAACTTCATCCAATTGTACAGAGCGATCAGCTCTCCCAAAACCCAAAGTGTATAGACCCATGCAGGCATTTTATGTCTTTGAATTTTTCTGCAGATTTAAATAAAAAACACCCTGCCTTCTCCATGTTTTGCCATGAAGTTATGGTTTTATTGTAATTAAAAATATTATTTTAAGTCTCTAGGCCATTTAATTTTTTAAAAAAATTGTTAGTTCATTAGGTTGACCTTTAGCTTCACTAAAATTTCTGTCCAAATTGCTCTTATTTAAAGTTGCGCTTTCAGGCAACTTTGACCTTTAAAACAATTAAGTAACCCTACTGACTCACTTCAAAACATATACTGCTTATGAAACTCATGTAGCTCCAGAGTGAAAATTCATGGCTGCTAAGAAAATCCATATTTAAGCTCCTATTCAGTTCTGAGCAAACTCAATTGTGGTGTTTCTGTTGGGCTAGAGAAAGAAGATCCAGATTTCAGATTTTTTTGGTGAGGCTGCAGTTAGGATGGAGGTATTTTTCAGCCAATTCTCATCTGTTCAGGTCTATATTTTCAAGGGGAGGGAGCAGCATCACTGCTTTCAAAGGTTATAGCAAAAATCTCAGAATGGACAATGATGATTGTTCTCCGCTGGAATTCCTTTCACTCATGTCCATCTTTTTTTTCTCTGCTAGAGGAGACATAATCATTCATGAAAGAGATAGTTATACCTCAGACTCTTTGTATGGTGTGGTTTGAACCTATTTATTATTTTTATGGAAAAAGATGAAAGGAGGTATCATTAATGAAAGCTAATTACGTATTGTACAAAAGGGCAATTGCTATCAGTTTTAAATTCTTCCCTTTGGTTTAAGTTAATTTACTGTTCCTTCTGTGGATATTTGCAGAGAGGTCTCTTTGTTAGAGACCATTTTGGCACCACCTACTTTTTTGAGTAAAATCTACTTCTGGTAACATGTCTAAGTTAACCCTTCTTACACCAAACTATTTTATTTTAGTTATTTTATTTTATTTTATTTTATTTGCCAGGCCTTTTTTCACATATGCTCTTCTTTCCCTCATCTTTGAACATCCTATGTTTCTGCTTTAGCCCACTATTATCTCCTTGTATGGGGGGAAAAATGAAGAATATTGAAGATAATGTCTAGTGGAATGGTACTGCTTATTTTTTCTCATTTGTTTTGATTAACTGTTTATAAAAGAGGGAGATTTGGGTAAATTCTTAATACACTTATTCCTTTTGCAGATTCATATTCCACACTGAAAAGGAGAACTTTGAAAGGCCTTTCCAGGCATTGCATAGGAAATCTGATGAAAAAACTGAATTTGCAGCCATTTCTCCTATAAAAATCTTTACTGTCTGTCACAGACACATTTGCACTCTGTAATGTCAACATTAAAACTGGGCAGGTAATATTTATTCATGCTTATGGATCTCTCTGGGCGGAAGAAAAGGATGGACCAGAATGTCCCCAGTCACTTGGACAACCGAGGTTCAAAGGACTGTCCTGTGCAAAGGAGTTGGACTTTGAGGATCCTGGTGGGTCCCTTCCAACCCAGGAATATAAGTTGAGTCGTCTCAGGCTTAATGAAAACAAAGACTTACCTCCATGGTTTTCCCAGCCCACAGAATAAACTGTGGCACTTTGAGGCAAGCCCTTAAGTCCTCTTTGCAATGATTATTTGAGTGCTTTTTGGGCCAGACTGAAGGAGTTGATCAGTTTAGTAATTAGTACAATTACAGGGGAAGCCTGAAATGGAGATTGGCTGTCTTTTACCTCTTTGATTCCTCGCTGTTTATTTAATCTCACAGCCATGAAAGAACCAGACCCCAGTGGAGCTGCTGGTTGCTGCTGTTTCTTCTTCTCCCTTCAGAGCAGGTGAATCTTTTGTAGTGATCTTGCTCTTTATGCAGACTTACTGAACAAATATACTGTATGCTCACAGAAGGTAATGATTTAAAATACAACCACCTAAAAGATGGTGGAGTATCAAAGGCCGTTAGACTGTTCTAAATTTGCAGTAAATGATAGCATAAAAATGTTTGGATTATTTTTAAATTATTTATGTTTCAGTTATGAGTTATTTAAAAAAAACACTTAAAAGTTATTAGTTTTTTTGGGGATAAAAGTCACACGTAGTAATACTAGAAAGAACTTCTTTAAAATTATGTAACATATCCATTTAAACTATATTCTTGAGATGTTTGAAGTTTCTGTTTCTCATGGGCAAATGGGAAAACTCACTCTTGGGTTATTCTTTTTTCACCCTAGAGAAATCCCAAAGTGCTTGCAGCAGTTAACACCTGTTTCTGTCTTCTTTTCTTTTTTTCTCTTAACTTAATGTAGTAGAGGTATAAAACTGGCATAAAAATAAACATGTATTTGTATTAAAACAGACACAGTTTTGCCAGGCTCATTAAGGATAAACAGACACACACACTCTTCTGCTGAAATTGAACAGGACTTCAGAAATTGTTTCTCTGAAGGCTGTGATATCAGTAATCTGTGTTATTTTGTGGGAACATGGAGTGCTTTGCAACACAGAGGAATTATTTTTCATGGGATTATTTTGATAATTGCTTAGTAATGGAATTTTAGCAATAATTCATACTAACAACAAACACGAAAAACCCCCTTTATATCTCACTCTTTACTAATGAAGGAGGAAAATCACTCACATCTGAAGGACACTGCCTGTACTGTAGCCTTTGATCATACTTCATATTTCTAACCTAGTGAAAAAATGAACAACTTAATTGTCATTAACTTCAACCTGATTTCTGTCAGATTTTTTTTAATTCTGATCAAACAATTTTAAATGCCACAGAAAATGCAAAGAAAATTAGCCATTTATGTGCTTATTCACATAATACTTGACAGGCACTGAACAGGGAGGGAGAACAGAGCTGGGACTTGCTCATTGTACCTTGAGGGAGGTGGTGATTTCTGACCAGAGAAAGAACATGAAATAGCTTTGTCTGCACCTGTTGGTAAATTGCTCTGTAAGCGTAAAAGACCTTTATGTTGCAATTAAATTGCCTTCCTCTAACCCACAATACATAAAATATTTCCCTTAAATACTCCTCCTCTAATGGGGAAAGTTTATGCCTTTCATTCACATGAGAATAATAATGCTACTCCAAGCTAGAGACAGTAAGGCTGTATCACTCAGCTTGGGTCAAAATGCAGTTTATTTGCTTTTATTGGAATGAACACAGGCCTGATATTTATTGCCTTGCCAGTGTCTTCTGGAGTAATGGCAGCTTTTTACTTTGCTATATTTTTTACTCTGTTATCCATAGTTCACCTGTCTGGCTCATCATTTATTCTGGAAGCTTTGGTTTCCTCAACTTATGATGCTTTTATATTGTTTTACTTGGGTTTATTCACTATATATTATTTTTGACTAAGAGTCCTGTTTGTCAAAGACTTTCAAATTTGTCTTGGGAAGCTGATATATTTCCTGTAGGAATCACCCACTGGTGTTGTTTCCAGCCTTGTATTTGCTGATGACAGGCACACATACACACCCTTGCTTCAGTTTGCTCTTTTCCTTATCATTTCTCATACTGCAAGATGTGTGAAAACCCGTGATAAAGGCTCATCAAAGTCAACAGAACTCTCAATTTATCTGAGTTAGATTGCTTTTGTCATCCATTAGTCTTGAAGAGGCCCATCTTTCAAAGCATGCCACAAAGTGCTCTGTGAGTGTCATTGGCGTGTTTCTGTATGTGGGGCTTCTTTGAATACATAAACTATTGTGTTCTGTGTATTTCTAGGTAGAGTCAGAACCTCAGCTGTTTTAAATTAATTATAACTTAATATTTCTTTCAAGATTTACTAGTTCTTATTCTATTGCCTACAGTATTTCAGTAAGCAGTCCCTCTGAGTTGTTATCTCTCAATATGAAAACTTTATCAGTTATCTTTTCAGCAGGCAGAATTAATATCTATTCTGGGCTTTTTTTTTAATATCTGTCTATATTTTTAGCAAAGAGAAATGGTTGGGGTTTTGTTTGTTTGTAGTATTAGGATTTTTTTTGGCAATGTCTCTTGCCACCACAATTTCACTGGAAACTTTTTTTCATTTAGCCCTGGCTCTATCTATTAGTATAAAAGAAGTATTTATGCTCCTCCTTGCTAGTTGTTTTAAATGCTTTTTATACCTTTTTAAACAATTACTCGTTTAACAGCATCCACACATGTCCACAACCACAACAGAATCTGGACCCTGCTTTTTGCTAGTGATATTTTCTTGTCTGCACAGATGAAACCGTGTTCCGGTTTTCTTTGTCAAGTCACTAAACCTTTATTTACGGTATGTTGAATATTTCCCTTGGCGTTTTGCATCTAAAATGTGTTGATTCCCATCCTGTCAACTGTGTAAGCCTAAAAGGTTCAGAGCACTGGGAACTCGATAGAAATATATGGTTCCTTGTAGTATTAATTTCTATGTTAAACCTCAGTATATTGCTTCCCTATCACCATTTCATGGTTAGAATGTCTTCTCCTTTTTTACTGAATTTTTATTTAATTAACTTTTTCTTCAGTCTACTTGTCTTTATTTCATGAGTCCTAGTAAAATTGAGACTTACTGAATATTA
Source organism: Pseudotriccus pelzelni (assembly GCA_035584735.1). Lineage (NCBI taxonomy): Eukaryota > Metazoa > Chordata > Aves > Passeriformes > Tyrannidae > Pseudotriccus > Pseudotriccus pelzelni. The sequence continues at coordinate 8,355,547 of JAWMRA010000001.1, read as the reverse complement.
TTTGGCTAAATCTAGAACTATTAGGAGCCAAAACAATTCTCAGCATCCTATGGGCTGCTCCCAGGAGAACCAGCTGACACATGCTGCCATTAACTGCTCCTAAACTGCTCCTGTCTTGCTGCACAGAGATGGGAAAGAGGCAAGAGAAAGACCCCTGCAGTAGATTTACAGTAAGAATTATATTCTTTCGAGAAATTCCCTGCGTGTACTTTTAGCATTTTTGAGGGTTTCCTTCATCCTTAACCTCATTATATTCACATGTGTTGTGGGCAACATGCAATAACAGCTCAGGGGCTCAGCCCTTAGAAGTTTCTATATATGAGGGTAAAATAAAAGTTATACTTTCACTTACACACTTTCATCTGCTAAAAATGGGTGAAACCTTTTATCTTAATCTTGCTTTCCCTTGCATCTAATGGAAACATTTTTCATTTCCTGGTCTGACCAACTCCAGGAGTAGTTTAATTTTATTTGGTGTGTGCTATAATGGAAAACAAAAGCAATGTATCTGTAAAGCTGCTCACAAGTACATATGGACACTAATTCCACTGCTCTGAGAACTTACTGCTTTGGATTTGGTGCAGTAAAGAACCCTTTCCTCTCTGTTGCCTGCTGTTTCTGACTAGATGGTAGGATTGTGTGTTATGGCTCAATCTCATAACTGTTGAATTTAGTGCTATGAATAAAACTATTGAAGATGGCAAATATGTAGCTCTTCTTTCCATATTGTAGATGAAGAGCAAAGTGTTCTGGTACAGTAAGTGGAGCTGCTGAAGCTTAAAAAAAAAGTTACCTTTGATTACAAAGCTAAACATTAACAACAGATTTGCAAGCCAGTGGTTTTTCTTAGTCCTCAAAATAAAACATTAGCTGATTTGCATTAACATTTTCTTGTTAAAACAGTTGAGTCATAAAGTCTAAAATTTCAGTGAATGTCAATCTTACCAGTAATAATAATAAGTAGATATTATTACACTCTCCATCTGTTCCTTCTTTCTTTCATTTTGTGAAAAATTGTTCATTCAGTTATGTAACTTAACCCACAGACTAACTAAAATGATATTTGCATCAGGCACTTGATCAGCAAATTAATTTCACACAGTGTTTGTAAAGTATTAAAAAAAATAGGAAGGCGATGGTACTATACAAAAGTGGAAGGTGGAAAAGGCAAAGTAGAAAGGCCAACTGCCTGATTTCACTCCCACACAAACCTTGCCTTTCACCACTGAAAGTGTCCTATTCACTCACTCCCCTCACATAATGGGCAAAAACTTCATTACTCTGGGTTTAGGATGGTGCAAATCTGAAGAGTTTTTCGCTGGATACAACTCTATGGAAATTCATTAATGTAATCCTGGAGTGATGAACTGAGGAATTAGGCCCTTTATTATTAATAAAACTCACAATATTAACCAAGCACTTTTCTCTATGGAAATCTCATTTTCAAATATAACTCTTGATCTTGAAAACCTATGCAAACACGCCCACCACTGGGACTAGATCTTCTGAAGTTATTCATTTTGTTAAGGTTGGCTATGACACAACTTTTTGGTATGTTAAGACAGTGACACCAGGGTCTCACGCTTTGCCTTGTTTGCAGGGAGAAGGTAATGTGTCCATACCTTCCCAAAGGCACAGGAGATGCCTTTTTTTTTTGGGTGAGCAGCACCTCTGCATCCATCTGTCAGCTTCTGCAGTCCTGGGCAGGATCAGACCCGCTCAGATCTGACGGCTTGCCTGGTTGCTGCAACGGAACGTTTACATCTCGCCCTTCCGCTGCCGCTCCGCGACAAAGATGACATTTCGTCAGCCGCTAACAGGAGCTGCCTCCTAACTTGGGCAGCTCCAAGGCCATGGGATCGGTTCATAACTCAGGATTGCGAAATTGCTGCTTCACAGCGTGAATCTTGGTGTGTTTCAAGGAGAATTACATTCTCCACTTCTCCCCCTATGACTAATTGCCTGGCAGCAGAGGAAGGGAAAAGAAAGAAGACCCTTCAGACTTCCACAGCACTGCCCTTGAAAATGTAAGCTGTGCCTCTTGTAAATAGACAGGGTGCTATTTTTAGTAAGAGAATCTAAAATAGCAGGAGGCATTACATATAGCATAGCATCCTTTGTAATTGTTTAAGTCATTTTATACCAACAGGTTTATTTACTATGTGTGTTTTACATTTTTCTTCTAATACTGTTAAGGAAGACAGCTTTGGATCAATTCCCTTGGAAACCGTGAACTCAGCCAAGGTGAAATGTAAAAACCACTCAGTATTGCAGATCTGCTTGGCCTCTTTCCATCCATTTGTGTATTTTGCCCTTCAGGCTATTTTTATTAGTTCTGTTTGTATTTTTCCAGTGTGTCCTTTCCTTATAAACTTAACTTTATAAGCGAGAAAAAGCCCATGAAAAGTAGAACAAATAGCGAAATCAAAATGCTTGAAGAAGTAAAAATATCACTTCAGAATGTTCATTTTACTATTTAGTCATGATTGTCACTTGTTGGATCCTTCAGTCTTTTACCATTTAAACTCTTATATATTTCTTACATGCAGACTCTGATTATCCTCTCCAGTCGCTTGATGCCATTCTGAGAAGTGTAAACGAATGTTGACCTGCTAATATTGAATTTTCTTCTTCTCTGGTTTAAGTCTAGTTTATTTTCTTGTCCCATTGAAGATTTTATAATCCAGGGTGGTTTGTAACACAGAAGGGCCATTAACTGCTCCTGTGATGGAGGCAGCAAAACTTACAAGACATGAAAGACCTTTGCCATGCAGCATGTTATGAGAAAAAATAGGCTTTAAGTCATCAACATGTACGTGTGCAGCCCTTCCTACACTTTGGCTGCATTTCAAAAGTACCAGACAGGTAATTTCCAAGTTAGTAACAAAAAAACAAACCAAACCAAAACAAAACAAAACAAAGTACATTTTTGAATAATTTAACTTTTTGCAGCTGAAAAGAAAGTTTAGTTGAATTAACAATTTAACTACTTTTTTCTGTTTGACATGAAGCTGAAGGTGAAACACAATATTTGGGGTTTTAAATGTAATTTCATATAATATTTTAAAAATATTTAAATTCCAGCAAAGGACATTTTTATTTGCAGTAGATGCTGACAATAGATCTTGTAATGTAATTGTTCTCCAACTGCAGTGATCAAAACTTGATCCTGTCTTATGAGGGAAAGTTATCTCATTGGTACAACTAGTCTTGCTGTTATGATTAAAGTTCCCTATTTATAGCAGTTTCTAGATGGACTGATTTAAAAAAAAATAAATTAAAAATATTTTTCACATGGCCCCATGAAGAGTCTAAAAAGCCATAATTCCCACTAGACTGTTTTTTTCTTGGAAAAGACAAAGTTCTGCCTATCCTTTCATGTTTTTCCAAGCTCATCATAGTCTCTGCTTAAGGCAAAAAAAAAAAAGAAAAAAAATCACATAGGGCATTAGAAGTCAGTTCTCTAGACCAATATATCTGGTTCTGTGGATTCAGTGAGGCTGGAGATCTGCATTTTTCTAGAAATTATTGTAATTTCATCCATTGCAACAAGAATCAGTGTAGGTTTTAAATTAAAATATTGCATTTGGTTTAAGGCAACCATAAACATCTTCATTAATATCTCACCAGAGTCTGTGATTGTTTGAAATAACACAAGAGTACAGAGAGATTGCTAAAGGGCAACCCTGGTAGTGGGAATACAGTTTTCACACATCCATCAATCATTGTCTTACTTTAGGTTTGGCAACAAATAAAGATGAAAAAAGCTCAAAAAAAATTCTGTTCTTATTTGTTACAGAATTCTTTTTATTTATGATTGTTTGAGCCGAAGTACAGAAAAGTTCTCTGTCATGTGAGTGCTGTCCTTTTTGCAACACAAAAATAGAGATTGTGGGGTTTTTTAACCTGAACTGATTTACTAGAATTCTCATTTTGAGCACAGAAGAAAAATATGCAAAACAATTTAATTTTATAATGTCAATATCACAAGTATCTTGCAATTCACAACCGCTGCAGCCATAACTATTGTTTGAAATGTCACAGTCAGAATTTTGAATTAACAGGCACAATTATTTTGTGATATGTATTCTCTCCCTCCTACTTTTTATTGGAGAGACCTTTTCTCTGAACAGTTACTGATGGAGCTCCTTGTTCAGCGTACTACTTAAATGATTTAACGTGAAATATTTCCAAGACTGTTATAAGTCTGGTTACCTGCAATGTATTTGTGAGTGTGTGGGATAATAAAGACAATTGCTAAATTATTTTGGACAATGAACTTTTGATGAAGACCTTAAATTAGACGGAAGAGGCTCTTGGGAGAGTCAAATGACTTCTGCTCATCATAAGTAAAGGCAGGATTGAAGAGGGCTGAAAAAGGGAAGGTTGAATGATAGAGAAGGGAATCTGTGGCATATATGGAGTTCTTCCACTGGAATTCAAAACTCCAGTTCAGCTGAGAGGGAAAGTTTTAAGTGATTTACACATAGAGTTGGTCTGGTTAAAATGGCTTCTATTTGAATCCAAGTGTTTCTTTTTGATGATGAGAACTAGTGGAAGAGATAATTGCACCAGCATTCAGCTCATTTTGGTCCTGGTGACCTGGTGACTCAGCCAGGGAGGGCTAAGCATATAAGAAGTGTAATACTGATGCTATAGTATGCTGATATGCAGATCATTAGTCTTGTGAAGGATTAAAAGTTAAGTGAAAACTATTAAAAGGAAGTGGATGAAAAGGAAGCTGGGGCTCAAAGGAAAGGCACTTGACTTGAAGATGTACTTAATTTTTTTTTTTTTTCAAAAAGAAGTTGAATGGATCTAAAATTTTTTTTAGTATGGCTGGAGACCCTAGTCCACACAAAAATGACAAAGCAATTTGCATTTATGTGAGCCTTTATCAGACTTGCAGAAGGTAAACAGGTATTTTTAAAAATATATGCATGTATATAAGCAAGACATAATGCCAAAAGATAGCTGATGTTAACCAGTCTATGGGGTGGGTACTGTTTTCCTACTGGTAGGGTTGTTCCTGATGGCTAGCACTCATCGCAGCTTCTTGGGTTGCTTTCTGTCTGTGCTTACATGGTTCCTCGAAGACATTGAAGAGGTTAAGTTGCCTTGGAAAAAAGAGGCAGTAAAACTATAATAAGCCTTGCCTGGGATTTTTCTGATGCTCTTTCAGTGCCCTCGGTCCTTCCTCATTGAAAGCCTGTAGGCTTAGCATGGATAACCATGGATAAACTTAAGCAGGCAGAAATCCCCTTGAATTCTTACTAAAAGTCACCACACCCTCAATACTTATTGGGCCATATAGAGAGAGGTTAGGAAGGACAGACTCTTGTAACTCTGAAGTTCAAAGTCTGACAAGTTAAAACTTGTGTATGGTGCAGGAATACAGAGGTCAGTGCTCAGTGCCTAGAAATACTGAGAGCTGCTCCTTGTGTTATTATTTCCCTCTTTGGAAGAAGCCAGAAACCTCAACAGAAGACTCTGTTGATCAAGCCATGATATAGTCCAGTTATAAATGACAATAGAAATACTGAGACTTCTCCTGGCTCCAGTATAGATGACTTTGACAGAGAGGTGAAACTTCTGAGTGGGGTTTAAGAATCAGCTAAAAGTTCATTGAATTCTTGGGGTTTTTTGCATGCATCTTCTGTGTGCAGAAGGAAAGATGGATCTGCAGTGAGAAGCAGAGAACAGCAGGTCTCTTCACTCTCACCTGTCTTTCCTATGTATTATTACATTTTCAGTGTAGTAATGACTATTCTTTCCTTCTACCTTGCTAATATTGCTGTCAGATCTTCCTATTGCAATAACATAACTGTCTCATTATTTTGTTCCCATTCTTTTCTTTACAAGGCACCTAAACATCCAAGCTCAGGGTTTTCTGCTTCCATATGCACCAGCAGAACCAAAAGTAATTTCCTTTTCTGATATCAGCCCTTCATCTTTTGTGCAGGTGATTTGGCATCCTGGCTGATATTGGCTTATTGTTGTCATCTGTGCTTTTTTTAAGTCACTAAATTTCAATTTTGCATTTCAGAATATTTAGTGATATGCAGCAAAAACAAAATGGAGAAGTGTAACATAACATGAGCGGTATTTTAGAGAAAACCTTCCAAGTTACATCCTCCATACAACCTGGCATGTTAAGACTATTTCTCAGCTTCAAAGTGTATTAGTTCATTTCAGCAGGGCAAAGGTTGCTCATGTTTTTGGGCAGGGTAAGAAACAATTTGGAAAGATTTACTTAATTAGCAGAAACAAAAGTGAAAATCCAACCTATTAAATGTAGAAGCTATCAAGGAGGCAGATGGATAAACAAAGCTGTTTTTCTCTTTGGCTTTGGGTCCAGTTATTAAGGGTGGTAAAATCAGCATAATTCTTTCTTTGGTCCAAATTCTAGGTCAGTACTAAAAGCTGTGCATGAGCAGTGCAAGAGTTTTGAAAATTTAGCTTCTGCTTTGGATACTCACTCCATCTGGATTCTTGATTATAGCTGCACACACAGGCTATCAGGACAGCTGTCGGAATAGGTAATGGATTGTGATTCCTCCTGCAGCACCTTTCTCTTTGGATATATCTTCCTCCCTCCTGTCCCTTCCACGCTCCACACCCTCAGCTCTAGAACAGAAGCAGAACAAGCAGGCAAAACCTTCAAAGTCTGTTTGATCACCAGCCATTATATCAGCAGTTTACACTCACTGGTAATTAGTGAGTGATAGATAATCAATTTCGTAGAATAAGATAATGATAGAATAGTTTGGATTAAAAGGGACCTTAAAGATCACCTAATTCCAAGTCTCTTGCTATGGACAGGGACACATTCCACTAAACACTGCTTGCCAGAACGGGGAGATTTAAACTTGGAAAATCAAGGTTGGAACAATACTACCGAAAATCTACAAGGTTTGGGGTTCTCTGTGATTCCCTGGTCTACATAACCCTGTAGCAGCAAATTACCAGCCGCTTATACAGACTCCTTGGCAGGAAGGTCTGCTGTGTGAGTCGATCACTGTGGCCTCATTTTTCACCTTCTTCACCCAGTGTTTCTCAACACATTCTGTCTGGACACAACCAGGCCTTATGCTGGTTTTCTGTTGTTTCTTGCCACTCTATCCAGAAATGCATCCCTGTTCCTGTCATTCACCTTGAAATTCACTTCTCTGGATATCTCTTTGTATTTGAAACAAGCAAACTTCTATTTTGCAAGTCTTTAGGAAATGTAGGGGTGCAGTATGCAGGTAGAATGGCCAAAAAAGGGTGTTTCAAATTTAGTCATATACCTCAAAAGAACATGCTCCCTGCTTCCCCAACCTCATGTGTAAAACTCGAAGGCTGGAAAAGTTAATTGTTCTGTTGCTTCGGTGGCACCATGGAAAAGCTCTTAACATTTTAAAATTAAATTAATCCCTGAGCAGTAACTGAGCACATTATATGTTCAAAATATCAAAAATGTTCCCTGTGCCTCATGCACAGACTTCTAGATTGATTTATTTATGCATTAAATACTCAGCTTTGATACTAATAGCTAGCTGTAAATTTTATGCATGCTCAATGTTTCCTTAATTTCTTCAAAATGTATATGAAATATTAATATGTGGATTGGGACAGTTTAGTTCGTTAACTATAAATTAATAGTTGGCCTTCATTATTTAGTATTTAAATTATGGCTTCCAGTTTTTGTGCTTTTTCCTGCTCTAATTATTCTTTTCCTAATGAAAGTAATTATAGAGTGATACAACATCAGGTCAAAAAATATCTCCCCATGTTTAAAAAGATGCTTGAATATACCCATTTAAAAGTCAGAAAGTCATCCCAGTGTACAATGTTTTCTTAACCCTGTGAAGGTAGAAAGGAAACAACACATTTTTAAAACTTTACATCTTCACTTGTCTGATTTTGACTAGTGTGGATATTCATGGTGACATCTGCAAAATACATGTGTAGTTCTGAGTTCACCTGAATGAACTGTGTAAACAATCTAGTCCTTAACTTTAACTTAATCTTGTTAATCTTGCTCACACTATAATGTCATGCATTTCAAGAGTAATCCTTCCAAAGCTTGTAGGAGTACTTATGGATGAAGATTGTGCTTAATGGAGTGCATAAATTATTGCAGCTCCAATGGAACCAAGAGACTAATGGGGAATATAAAGCTGTTTATTTTAGCCGAGACCTATTGTAAAAAAAAAAAAAAAAGGAAAGAAAAAAAGAACTAATTTTCAGGATGAAGGACCTGGTCCTAGAATAAAAATTGTTATTTTCTTCGTAGATAGTTCAGATATTTACAATGCAGCACCTACCTCTGAGCCACTCATGTCAGACTTTCTTCATACTCAAGGGAGAAACAACTTTAGATGATACTTCTTATGCTAAGACTGTTTCCTGCTTAGAGGTGTAAGCAATCACACCCTAAAGTAGCAGTTTTTATCTACTGAGGAAAGCTGAAGTGACTAACTCAGGCACCCATGCCTGTATTAGTGACCCTAATCCCTTTGTTTGATGGATCCCATGCTAGCTCCTGGAATTTTCACTGTATAAAAGAAAAAAAGCAACTAAAATAACAAAACCAATACATCAAGAATTCAGCAAGCCACTTGTGTAGCTTCTACTGCCTGTGCAATATAGTTAATAAGTCATGTACATGAAAGTAGCAGAAACAGAAGTGAAATAGGCACCAGATAACTTGTTCAAACAGATATATCAATTCCCTCCCCGCCTCCTGCTTGTGCTATAAGAAAGTAAAGTATGAGGGGAATGAGCAAAATTTAGCAGAGAATGTCTGACTTGGAAATTTCTCTGAGATTTTGAAACATAAGCTGGTTGGTTTATTTTTTTTACTTCTCCCTGCCTTTTCCCCACCCTCTCCTTTAGGTAGCATCTGATTTGTACTTATCTTCTGCATCTGACCTGCTACTCATTAAACTGTCACTGCTTTTCCTGAAGCTTCCAGGCTTTGTAGGTTGGGTGGAAATTTAGTTATAAGACAAGGCAGAAGAAATACTAGGTTGTTTGTCTCCTGACTCAGTCACTGCCTTGCCTGTCCTCCCTGTACTGAAGGACTCATTTTTCAGGTATAGGCTTTTTTCCACAGTGATCCTTCTTTGGATTTAATTTACTATTCAAAATTCTGCCTGTAGTTCTTTATTCTGTGAACACATTGAAGGAAATGTAAGGAAATGTGCTGATAGCAACACAAAAGGTGAGATTCATCATTCGTGCTTCACTCTTTAGTACTTTCACTAACAGAATTGTTGGTATGCACCCAAAGATGCTAAAAGGGAAAAAAAAATAAAATAACTGCCTTAAAGAGATGAGGGGAGGGAAATGAATGCTGATGGCAGCTGTTCTTCCAGACACTGACATGGGAGCTCAGAGGACAAGAGCAGACGTTGCAGAATGTTCCTGGGGACCCATCATGCCATCCCATATCACCTAAATGTTTTTTTTATTTGGTACTAATAACACAAAGCTATGGTCAACCATATAATAAAAATCCCATCAGTAGCAGCAGAGTTACTCATTCATGACTGACTAATTCCTCCAGTGTTAACACATAAAGTACCCTGTGGCACAGAAGGTTAGTTCTGCTGCCACTTTGTCAGGGGAAAGAAATGCATCGTGTCTTTCTTGGGTTGGTATGATCCACCACCTGATAACTCATACGAATCATAAATTGCAGATGTATTATTATGCCAGTGATAAATAGTATGAAAATCAGTTTCCCACAGGCTGTTCGCTAACTCTGAGTTCTTCACAAAAATGAGCAGAAATACTAAACTCAGTCTCACATTTATTGAGGCAATATACTACCACATGATCTAAAAAGTGTTGCTGAATTAATCACTATTTCACAAACCTCAAATGCAACAAGCTGTTCAGATTTCTACACATGTACAGTGCGGAGTCACCATCAGTTCTGTGGCACACAACAAAACCAAAAAGCTCTTTAGTTAAATGATTGCTAGGCTTTTTTTTAAAAAACATATCCTTAAACTGTCTCATTTAGAACAATTATAAATTCAAGAGATTTTACGGTTTGAAGGAGGATGAGGGTAGTGATACATGTTTCAGTTATGTCTTTATGACCCTAGCAAGTGGACTGTGTGATTCACATCTCCAGCTATTAAGGTGCCTTTGTTATAACCTCAGGCCTTTACCTTATCCTAGATGGACTTCACAAAATGATGGTTCCTACCTTTGGGATTTATTAAGGAGATGTGCTGTCCTTCACAGTTCTGGAAAAGGTCAGCTTCAGAATGTTGTTGTTTTTCCCTACAAGCAATCGTCAGAAAATACTAGTATTGGAAATGCTTGATATCTTAAATCTCAAGGTAATGGTGCTGGGACTTTCCAGCTCCACAGCAGGCTGAATCTAAATTCTGTACAGTTGACTCCAGAAATGTGTTGAGTGTCTGCCATCTCTTTTAATACAACCAAAGTGGTCTATTTTTAACCATGGGCTTCATTTAATCAGCGTTGTTGGAATTTTGGCTACGGGCTTTCATTATCTCATTTACTTAAGTTGTCCCATTTTTCCAATGTGAATGCATTTGCTGAGGAGAGAAATCCTCAAAAAAATTGTCAAATCTTCTTACTGTTTTGTGTCTAGGCAGAAATCTGCTACATGGCACATAATTTGGAATAGAAAGAATAAGGGACAATGTTCTCCAGTGACAAAACAATAGCAAATTTAGAATAATTGAATTGCAACATATTACATGACACCTTGTGACCTTGGGATCTGTGAATAACTGCATAAAGATGGGAGGAAGTGAAGAGGAATAACGACTCTACTTCTAATAAGGGAGAAAGAAAAACAGTGGTCCACCAAGATACTGATGCCAGAGTTGCACGGCTGTTAATGTTATTGGGAACATTCAGCAATGTGAAAGCCTGGCTTATTTGAGTTATTGTACTAACAAATACATGCATAGCAAAAAGAAGGAATGCTCCCCTCTTCTGGACTACATTAAAATTAACAAACAAACAAACCCCAAAACCTTAAATTTTTTTTCTAACCCTTTTTTTTCCATTATATTCTACCTGGAATTAGTTGTCTTGCCTAAACCAAAGCAGCAGTTGATAAGTCCATATATTTCTTTTAAAGCTAAAGATAAAGGAAGGATGTTTGAGCCTCCTTCTCCATTTTTCACAGTCCAGTCCATCTGTAGCTGGTTTTGCTTCAGATACAATAATTTTAGTAAACTTACCTGGAACAGAGCAAAGTGTCGATCAGAAATGTGAAAAAAAAACAACCCAAAAAACAAGAGTTATGGGAATTTTATTCTTTATTTTACCGTATTCTCCAACAGATCCTTGGGAACCGCAGTGCGCTTGTAGCAGCCATTGAGTAAAATACAAAATTTAGGTCTTTATATCACTTCTTGCCAAAAGCACTAACCTTTCAGAAACCAGAAAATAAGCTTAGTTTGCTAAGAAACTAAGACCAGATTTGATGCATCATCACTGATTTAGCTACAGCTAGGCTGATGCAAAACTGATGTGCAAGTAGTAAGAAAATTATAACAATAATTTGAAATGATTTTTATACGTGCTGTATGGATAGGCAGGAGCTTGCTGCAGAGTGGAGAACATATAATTATATCTTCCTGTTCCATGTAGAGTTTTCTGTGAGCATTTTTCATGCATGAGTTGTTCTTTCTACTAATGACAGTTGGAAACTGTAGTGCCTTTGAAATCTGATGAGCATCAATTCCAAATGGCTTCTAGGGTGTGGTGTGAATCAATTAATATCTTCAGTTCTGACATAAATTCAAAGACTACAGTTTTCAGAAGCATATACTGGTATAACTGCAGAATGTGCAGCATGTATAGACGAGCATTCTAAGAGGAATATAGAGATCATTTTATGCAACTGTACTTATGAAACAAAATCAATGTTATTTTCTACTGATATTCATAGAGGCATAAAATAGATTCAGTGCTAATAGTTCTGCTAATTGCACATATCCTTATGCATGTTTTTGAATACAAGATAATCAGAGTACCTCGGAGCAAAAAGAAGCACAGCTCTTAGGAGGACATTTGCTAACCAAAGCCATTAAAATAATAAAAGTTCATTAATAAAGAAAACTGGAACTGAACACCACAGAAGACTCTAGGTGAAAAAAACAGTCTCAATTTTAAGAACAGATTTTTGTAATAATTCAAATACTTTATTTTAGTGTCTAAACCACAAATTTTCCTATGTTAATTTGAATTTTTTAAAAAAGAGAGACAATCTGTTTTTCTTATTATTATTGCATTAACTCCTTCTTTTGTTTAACTCAAGAAACTGTTTTGTTTAACTGGAGAAATCCAGAGATGTCCAATATGTTTTGAAACACTTTAGAAAGAACTGTCTGTATGTCAAATGCTTAGGAAACTCCCTTGCAAACAGCTATTTTAACTGAAATATTTAAGCATTTCTTCTACTTCTCTCTGCTTCCCATTGCTACTTTTTTGTCAGGTCATGGGGTTTCTTTTCTGTCACTTTTCCTCCCCTAATTTCGCCTTTCTTCCTCTTCACCACCCTTTCCTGCCCAAGGAAAGAGATGAGATATCTGTGGTTGGAGTTTTAAGCCTGCAAGAAGGTCCTTGCAGCTCTCAGACATGGGAAGACTTCATTGTGTCACTCACAGGTGGTGTCTCTAAAACAGTAACAGGTGTTGCCTTACCTAAATTTTTTATGTCAAATATTATTGCTTCAAACACAATTATGGTTCCTTGAATGCCTTGATGGTGTGTTATAAAGGCGAAGAGAACATCTTCGGCACGAATGTTGCAGAACCAAAGAGTGAGCCTGGAAGGCCCCTCTTGTGGATACTGGGAAGACAAGCAGATGTCTGAGAGCTGATTCCTCAGGCACTGTGCTTGTGGAAAAGCCTCGCTGGACAAGCAGCAAGGGGCACCATTTTTTTTAGAATCAGCACTCTGAAACAGCTGGAGTGAAAGAAGGTAACCAGGCTGAGAGTGAGACAGTGTAGAGGGGCTTTTAGAAAGGAGTCAGAGCTCCTCACAGCTGAAACCTTGAGAAGAGGCCAATAACGGTGAATAATATTGCTTGAGAGTCAATACAGCTTCTGTAAAGGGAAGCCAGGACTCAAACATATGTCCGAGTTCTTAGGAGTCAGCTATCGCTAGGACAACATGCAAGTAATCAATATAATGGAATTTAATTAAATTAAAATTATGTCTTTATGTTTTAAAAAATATTCTATCATAGATAAGGATATTAATTAATGGTTCAAAGAAAAATAGAAACCTCACGAAAAATGGTGGGCTGAATGAGAGAAAACCCAGCTGAATATTTATGACACTGGAAATTACTGAGTGAAAACTAAAAATTGCCATATCTTAGTCACGACTGCCCCAATGTTTATAGAAAATGGATAGCTGTTGGCAGAGTGGCTAAAGAGGAAAATCAAAGCTGTGTGTAAAAGAGAAGTAGCTTATCTTTGTCCGGGGAGAATGCACTTAGACCAATTAATGTAGACATTATATCATATAGCTAGGAAGTGCCAATGTTTAGGAATAGTCCGAGCAGCCAAGTTTTGTCACTTGGAAAGTATTCTCAAAGATGTGCCTCTACTGGGTTGTCTGAGTCTTCATTGCATCAATTATCTCTTGGGTACTTTCAGTGAGTTAAAATTCATAGCTTTTATGATAATTCGGGAGTTCCTACACATTTGCTCTGTTGAATTTTTTTGTCCCTGGGATTGTTCCTGAATTCATTTTGTATATTTTTGTCATATATTTCCTGCATTGCAGAAAAAGATAAACACTTAAATACAGTATATTTGGAGAAAGAAAACAAAGCAATGAGTATCACAGCTCAAAAAAAACCAAGACAAAACCAAGAAAAGAAGTTGAGTTGACATACGGTAATTAGAAATATCTACAGTTCTTCCTGGGAGGAATCTGCTGATGAGTTCTCTTCTCTGAGAGCTCAACATATCTTCATAATGCTGCCCATCGTAACTGGAGCCTCAAGGAATTTGAGGACTTATGGCTTTTTTCTCCTAATTGCCAAGAATTTCCTTATTTCTTTTCTTCCTTCTTTCTTCTGCTCTGGTGCCTATTGCTTGGGATGAAGAAGTATGAGCTCTTTGTGGGATTTGGCTTTGTTCTGCTTCAACAGTAGAACAACCACGTTTCAAGAGCTATTGGCTTTGTGCTCTGCTGCTCTGGCTTTGGCACCCCGGGCCTACGAGACATTTCCTTAATTATTTCCTTAATGCACACTGTTGGGAACAGCCTGCACCTGTAGAATATGTGGTTGATGTTGTCAGACTTAGGTTTGACTGCACAGAAGAAAAATTTACATCCAATTTGGTATTACCATGGATGGGAGTACATGCTGGAGACCTTTTAAGGTACTGATGATTTCCAGTGTGATATTTCAGCAGATTTCCACCACCAAGGGTTTATGTAGCTAACTTTATAAACTGCGGTTTTATGGAAGAAGTGTTAAATTAGGTCTCCATCACATAAATTGGTGGCTTTCCTTCTGCCTTTATAAATGAAACACTTGAAACCCATACAGTGACTAAAAGAAAATGTCATTTGATTAAATCTAGCTTATGACTCAGTAATTATGTTGAACTGCTACTCTCATTTCGATATCAATCTTCTGTATGTCTTTTAAGAAGCACACAGAGTCCCAGACTTTGCTTATGATACAGCAGCATGCAAAGTGGAAATGAGGAAGAAACTCAGATATATAAAGCACCACCATGCACACAGCCAGGGCAGTGATTTAGCCCAGTGAAAGACATAAAGGTTACAGAAATAGCCTCTTTTAGGAAACAGTCATGTGATGAAAGCTGGCCCGTAAGACAGCCACCCACACTGTTGTAGTGCTGTGGTGGGTTGCCCAAGTCTGCCTGCTAGATCTCCCTCCAGCTGGACTGTCATTCTTGTTTAGCAGGACAGGGGAAGAAAATAAGAAGAAAAAGCTCATGTCAAGATAAAGACAAGAAGGTTACTTATCAGTTATTGTCATGGACAAGCCAGATTTTACTTGGGAAAAATTAATTTAATTAACAGAGAATTAGAAGAGAATTAGATAGTGAGAAACAAAGTGAAATTAAACAAACGCTTTCTCCAATTCCCCCCTTTTTCCAGGGTAAACCTCAGTCCTTCATCCCCAAATTCCTCCTTCTCTTCCCCCAACATGGGTGGCAAAGGGGAATTAATCATGAAGGCTGCAGTCAGTCTGTAATATCATGTCTCTACTGCTCTTTCCTTCTCACAGTATTCCCCTTTTCCATTGTGGACTGGACTTGCCATGGGCTGCAATCCCCCCCTTCAGGATAAATCTGCTCCTGTGAGGGCTCTTCAATGGGCACAGCTCCTTCAGGACATGCCCACCTGCTCCAGCAAGCAGAAAAATGCAATATATTTTATGAGAAAAAAACCCAAGAAAACAACCATGGATTCATGCTCTTTTTCATATCGCTGATACTCACAGGTAGCGTTTGACCTCCAGGGACTGGTAAAGTTTTCAGCTTCCTTGGAATAACCAGTTCTAACCCTTTCATAACCTCATATTTCTGTTCCTACTCTTCTGGAAGATGAGGTATCTGTTCAGAATTATGTTGGGGAAAGAAAGTATATCTTTTTCTTGATACTAGGATTACTCTTAGGACAGCTTTCTGTAACATTCCTCTGCTCATTTTGTCATGCCTGTGGATATTTTGCAGCTTTGCTTTTCTTCTTGGAGATGAACAAGGAACTAAACTACACAGAGGATTTTCTCAGTTTAAGCTTTACAAACTGGGGTCTTTCTATTAGGCCTTTCGACCATATTCTACCACCATGAACCACTCACAGAAGGAAATGGGAGTTTACATAGAACTGTAAAATAATGAGGCAAAACATTAGAAGATCAAGATTTTTTTAATTAATACTGAAAAAATAAACTCTATTAAAAGACAATTTTAGTACAGCTTTAGGAATATTGTGATTTCATTTTCATGTTGATTTCTTGAAAGATTGCATTTGAAATTCAACAGGGAAACACCAACCATCATCTCATCAAGGTAAGTTCCACTAGCACTTTGTTAGGACTACCTGGTGTAGCTGGTGGTGCTAATCATGTAGTGTGAAACAGTTGGGACTTGTTATCTTTCCCTGTTTAGTCTCTGTCTGCTTTTGGCTGGAGCTATAATTCTAGTGAAACACAAGGGAGCTTGAACTAAAGGAAACCATGATGCTTGCAGCAGAATGGAAAGCAACTAAGCACCTGGAATTAAATTTTTGTTGTTGAGACCCAGCATTTAGAGCTGAACTGTGAGTATGCACTAATTTTGCAGGCATTTGACTTTGTATATTCAAGGTTGTGGGTTGCTTTTTTTTTTTTTTTCCTCCCCCAGGGAGGTGAATCTTGTATGTTCATAAGTCTGGATCTTGTGCTGTAACAAAACAAACAAACAAAAGTAGAAAGAAGAAAATTAGCATTTTATGGCTCTCTTCTTGTTTTATGCTGGCTGGTTAATGTCTGTGAGTTAGCAGCATTGAATGACATGTTTCATGCTACACTAAACCTACTCGTGTCTGATGTTTTAATAATATTTAGAGTCATGTGATAAACTTTTCCATAGTTTGATAATAAACACGGAAACAAGAAAATAAACCTTTTCAGAGTGCAATTTTGTTGACATAGGGATGCAGAGGCAGGAAGAGACTTCCAACCAGGATAATGGCGTCTTCCTTTGGGAGTGAAAATAATACCATAGTAAAGGCCAACCAAAAAAAACGCTGAAGACCCACATACAGCGCTCTCAAGGAAGTACAAGAATGAATTGTGTGTGACTACAAACATTAAAAAAAAGGAAAAGTGAAAGAGCGGGCAGGGACAAATCATACAAAATCTATTCTCTTTAGGGGAGGGAAAGAACCCCAAACCAAACAAACCACCTTCCTAATAATAGTCAGGAAAGGAAGACTACTTTCCATTAACATGACCAAGCATCTGGAGTAAAAACTTGCTGGAAAAAGTTTTACCTGATGATATTTCCCAATCGCTTCCTTCTCTAGTAGGTGGGATAATAAATATATTATAAAGACTGCAGAGGTGCAAGGAGTTCAAGATTAGATTGTACAAACCTTATTTCCTGATGGTACAGTAGTTCACATTATGCTCTCCTTGCTCCCATAACAAGCCCAAGAAAGGGAAATATACGGTTTTCTACTAACAATCTAGCATTTAAATTGCTTTTTCTTGAAAGGCAAATGGATATTTGCCCAGTGGAGGAAAGCAAACCGCAGTTCTGGAGCCTACATAGAGGTGAAATTTCCAGTGTAGTGAACTTGGTTAACTGATTACTGTATTACTCACATTTTGAAAGACCACAGAAAAACTTCAACAATTCGATTTTTTTAAGAATTGACAAACTAGTTGATAGGAAAAACATGTTTTATAAAACAAAAATAGGATTAGCTTAAAGTTCTGCTTAGATGAATTCTTCGAGGATGGTTCCCTTGCCTTGTGATAACAGCGTGCAATCCATGTCAACAGCATAAATCAAGAGATGCCAGCAGTCAATTTTGACTAGCTGAAATAAGTTAGATGCCCAAAAAACAACTATTCTAGCTGCTTAAGTTACAATTTCGTATATGTATTGTGGAGCTAGCTTTTGAAATGGGGAGGAAAAATCAGATAATCTTCATTTCAAAAATGAAATCCCGCTCTTATTACTTTGGATTTCTGTGGAAGCTAATAATCAGATTCTTATTTATTGGCTGCTTAAGTTCCCAATTTCAGTTTGAAAATCATTCTTGTTTTCCCATGCATGGTTTCAAAAGACACGGTTTAATGTGGGACTCCCAGCTAAAATCCAGTCACTACTTACCCAAACAATCTGTACAATTTTTTGAGCGTGAATGATAATTTCTCACTTTTCCAACTAAAAGTGTTTTGGAGCAACATGGAGCATGGTGTTAAGTAATTGCTGCATTCCATTCTAGAAATGATTGCTTTCTCTTGTAATTAAAGTAATTCCTGTACATGCATCACTTATAATTATGTAAAATCCTTTGAGGGTACAGAAGACACTATTCAGCCAGTGACTGAATAAGCAACCAGTGTCCTTTATTTCTTTACTAAATCTGAACATTAGAAGTTTGAGATATATCAGGATTTGGGGACAATTTTAGCAGCAGTTCCCTTAATAGTGAGATCAGTATCCCTGGCTGTGGTGTGGAGCTGTTTCTGCTGTTACCACGGGCATGACAGAGCTCAAAAAGATCCTGTATTTCACTGGAATTAGTCAGGATACACATGATGGGTAAGTCTGCTGTCTCTAACCAATCTTCCCCCAAAGTCTTGAGTGTTCGCTTTTAACACTGAAGTTGCCCAACAGTTTTCAATTGGCACAATTGTGTTAGGTTTGTATTTATTTGTGCTGAGTGAAATAATTTAGATCTTGTCCTTTTAAAATAAGTAGTTAAACACTAATAGCCTCATGAAGCACTTCTGATATCTTTAAAGCTTGATAATAACTTGGGCATCAATTTTATTTCAGCATTTGAAACACTGGCTTTGTTATAGGAGTTCAATGAAAGGAAGAACAATAGTCACATTTTTAAGTGCAATTCAGATGAATAGCAATACCTAATCTATTTCTAAAATGATTTTACTTATGCAATTTGGATTATGGTAGATGCTTAGTGTTGATATTTTTAGCACAAAAATTACTTATCTTGAGAGGTTTGAAAATCACACTGTTTCACTGACATAGAGAGACACAGCAGGGGAAAAAGAAGTGTATTATGACAGCCTGTTAGGCTGTAGGGTAGAGGGTAAAATAGGGAATTGAAAATCAGAAAGAAAAAGAAAAGCACAGACAGGTGGGTGGAAAAAGTGCTAGAGGGAACATAAAGTGCTGCAAGCAAGATTTACCATAATCATTCACGGAAGGTTTACAAAAGGATATTACAGCTACCTGGGAGACCAGAGCCTGGGGCCATTTTGGCACACAAACTAGAGGGAAACTGTAATGCACTAATACACTGTTTTGGGATCCAATCAAAACAGAAGTGTTTGGAAGGCAGAAGGTGGCAGAAATGGTCAGCATGTGAAAGGCAACTAATTTTAAGTAAATAATAGTGATGCAATGACATTGTCAGAGTCTTTTGTCTTCCACAGACAGTGGAATGACAAGCTGTCATATCCACCTGAAAAAGTAAATATCCTGTAGGCTGAGGGTGAGCATTCTTTATGTTAGCTTAATCCTGGAGATTTGCACTGGCTAAAAAAAAAAAAAAAAAAAAAAAAAAAAGAAAGCAAAAATTGACATCAGGAACGATTCCTGTCATAGTAAGGAGGTCCCCACTATGAGCTCTGACAATAAAACAGCTTTGTGTACATAATTCTCCTGGCTTCTAACAACTCTTCCCTACTGTAGGTTAGTAACGCAATACATATCTTCAGTGTTTTGACAGTAGGAAATATTTTTTTTTCATCTGTTAGTGGCAGCTTCACCTTGGCAATTGCTAATGGCTGTTGTTGTGTCCCATAAATTTTGTGACTGCTGATGAAGATTTTCATTTGCATCTTGTCTCTTTTTCAATCCCTTTATTTTTATTTTTTTTTTAACTGGAAGGAATTGGGGAAGTATGGTTTAATGGTAAGATGTTCTTTTTATACTGGCTTTAATGTTGAAAAACTGTATGACAGGAGGGAATGTAGAAGGCCTGGCCACTCTGTCATCTGAAGTGATTTTATTTCAGGGGGGTTTCGACTGCTGATGAGGCAGAGCTGTATTTGCAGACAGCTATGAGTCTGCTAATGCAGCACTCAGGGTACAGGGTCTCCTCTGTAGAGCTACGGCTTCATAACCTGCCTGAATTATGAAACTGGGCTGGCACATAAAGGGGTGGACCCACCCGTCTTCCCCTTTCCTTCCCATAAGACATTCCAGCCTCACCTCTGCGCCAGTATTAGTTACAGTGCATTAGATCACCTTGCCAACCTGGCAGTGCATTTGCTCTCTTTGGCTGTAAGAGTCTAACAGACCTTCAGAGCAGCTTACCACGCAGCCACCTGCCTGCAAGGGATGGGGAAGGGAACGTGCCTTCCGCTGGAGCATGGGAGGGGGTGGCAGCCTGGGCTATAATCATCTTACAGTGTCCTGGAGGCACAGGCTCAACTGGGTGACCCTGGCTACAGCATGGGACTGAGGATTGTATTGTGGGCTGTCTCCAATGGTGAGAACTGGAATTATGAAGCTTCCTAAACCACATGTCAAACTTGTGCCCAAGAACTCCCGATTTCTGGTACCTCCACTCTGTTCTCCTGGTTTGCCACTCTCTAAGCTGAGAAGGACCAGGCTCTCCTTTTCCGGTGCTTTGTATGGCTTCTATATTTCTACAGTCAGGTTTTCAGGTGACGTGCATGTCTGTCTGCAGCACCTGGCACAGCCGTACTGTGACCTCAGGGGAGGAGGGGAGAGGGAGAAGTCAAGGATATCTCTCACTGTTACAGGGATACAAATGAGAAATAGCAATGTGTTTACTGGGATTGAAATCTGGAAGCTTGGCCAACCACAATTCCTTCTGATTTCTGCTGGCTATCTATAAATTGTGAGGATCTTGGCTGTGGTAATTAACCCTTTGGTTTCATTGACTAGTACTATAAATAATTATATAAAACTGATGTAAATCATCACAAATGCATTATAATTATTTCAACAATTATTCTGTATCTCAGTGGGTATGGGGGAAAATGAAAGCTGTTCCTAGAGCATTTCTGGTTGCTAAGGAACAGTTACTTCAGTCGTAGAAATTTTCTCTCACACCAGATACATTATTCTGGCAAATTGGACTTTCAGATTGAGTACCAAGGGAAAGGGGAACAATCAGAAATAGAGAAAATTGCTGTTACAGAGCTGCATGGGGTCTAGTATATGTATGTCAAAGATTCTGGGTTTATATCTGCTTCTGTTTCTATTGTCATGATCTCTTTTCTTTTCCTTTTTTCTTTTACCCCCCTCCCAAAAAATAAAATAAAACAAAAAAAGAAGTCATTTGATAAGGCAGCCTACCATAAAATCTGGTTTCTTCTTGGTATGGGAGGGATGGCAAATATCATGCTCACCAGTCCTCTCATCTTTTCAAAAAATAAAACGTGTGTTACGGGATTTAAGAAGGGTTTCAGCAAAATAGCATGTGGGGCCGGGGGGAGAGATAAGAAAGTCCATTCTGCGTCTGTTGCTCTGAGGGGTGACCCAAACTCTTCCTCCTGACCAAGGCAGTGCTGTGCCCCAGCCTGGTTCTGGGGTGCCTGAGGAGGGCAGGTGACCTCGTGGAGCTCCAGGTGCCACCGAGCACCGGCTTGGTGCATAGGATGAGTGGGGGCTGCAACACCTGAGTGTGCTGGGGACTGGGTGTCAGCCAGGACTGCAGCCCAGGTTTTTATAGGTTTGTTGGACTATGAAAAATGATACCTGTACTGTGAGAGTGAGAACATAGGAAGTTTCTGCAAAGGCAGTACAGCAAGAAATCATCAGGTTCATTCCTTAGACCTGGGAGTACTTAGAGTGTGTGTGTGTGTTTACAGTTCATTTACTCCACATATAAATTGGCCTGGGTCCTCTTCTGACTGATCTGTGTTTAATTCTCCTTTGTTACAGCTTCATATTTTGTTGACTTTGAGATGCCTTTTTTAAAAATATTGCAATTATATTATGTTGCCATTGAATAAAATAAACAAGACCCCAGCTAGCTTTCTGTCAAAAGAAATGAAAACAGAGAATCAGTCCTTGCTGAGCTCCACCTTTTAAGTTTGAAGCTGTTACAAATTCTGAACTATGTTATTGTATTTTGCATTTAAACATCTTGGCTAATTAAATTTCTGCCTGAGTTTCTCCTGTAGCTTGCTCAAAGATTTATAATGCTAAAGATCAGAAGGTTGAATCAAGGATTTAATAAAATGTGTTGTACAAAGAAAGAAGTTGTGTAGGTGCACAGAATAGT
Source organism: Pseudotriccus pelzelni (assembly GCA_035584735.1). Lineage (NCBI taxonomy): Eukaryota > Metazoa > Chordata > Aves > Passeriformes > Tyrannidae > Pseudotriccus > Pseudotriccus pelzelni. The sequence goes on along the minus strand of JAWMRA010000001.1, from coordinate 8,333,560 downwards.
AAGTGCTCATTTTAGCACTCCTCGTGGTTGTAATGACAATTACTGCAAACCTATTGAAACTGATTTAACTCTCAGTCTTACTTCGAAGCTTAAAAATGTCATTAATTAATTACTTTATCTAAATAGGTTTGAGGTATTGCTGAAAACCTTCTGGGAAAAACAAAAGAGTGGGTTTTCTTGTCTTGTGTAGCTTTTTCCTTACATTTCTTATTCTTTTGATATAAAGTGTTCCTGTAAGACATATAAGCAGCCACAGCGATGTATTTCAGTCATTCATAGATCTTCCCAAAACATGCCAAGTATTATCCTAGTGTGTGCTACTCAAACCCCATTAGGGTTAATGGATTTGTATTTTCTATGTCTGAGACAACAAAACTTCGAAGTGTTTTGCAGGGTTTTTCTTCCCCGTGAGTGATGGGATGACACTTGTAAGAGCTATCTGTCTGCTACTGCAACATACAGATAAAGCAGCTTAGAAAAGAGGCAAGGGAAAAATAAAATTCAAAATAAATTGCTGTTTCTCAAAATGTTATGTTGTATGGCAAACTTGAAAAGTTGCTTCTGCCTGATATCGATCAAAGGGTTGCTTGTTTGTTTGTTGTGGGTTTAGTTTTTTGTTGTGTTCTCATTTGTTGCTTTTTTGTGTCTCTTTTTTTCTTAATTTTGTCTTTCTGGCATGCACTGTGCTCCTTTGCATTGCTTGAAAATCAGAGTTCTAAGCTGATCTTTGAGGGAAGCTGGAGTTTGACTGCTTTGTAATTCAAGGCCCAGAAGGTGCAAGTTGGATTGAATCCAAGTTTTTGTATTTAGAACGTAACAGGGGCTTTGAAAAGTAACCCAAACAATGGGGGAATTAGCTTTCTGAACTCAATTTACTTTGCATAAGAGAGTGATTGAAGTGTTGCCACATGGTCTTTAAATAAGCTTTCTTAGGCAAACATCTCTCAAGGGAAGGATCAACCCATATTTTCATAAATCTGTGCTCAAAGCTGGCGTTACTCATACCTTTGAAAAAGGAGTGGTTATTGTTGAATGCTCTTAGGAACTGTAACTCAGTGGACTGGGATACACAGCTTCTGCCTTTATATATCTTATCCAGTCCATTTACAGCTTCTGCTGGGTGGACTCTATCAGAAGGCTTGAAAGTACACTGCAAGGCGTTTCTATATTTCCTATCTACTCTCTTCCTAGAGCAGTGACATTTCAGTGGGTCTGATTTTTGGGTTCACAGCTCCCTTTTGAAGACAGTAGGATGTTAAGAGAGCCCCTACAAATCCAGCCAATGCTGCACGTGGGCACGAACCTGCAATCGCTAAAGTCCATAGTAAGACAGTCAGATTGGGATCTGAACTTAGATTTCAGTGCCACAGAGAAGTAATGGGCTGGGGTAAATCTCCAGAGTTCTGCCTTCTTCCATGTGCCCTTTGCTTTAGGGGGGGAAAAAAAAAAAAGATGTCTTTTTGTCAAGTCAAAGCCAGGGATAATTCCCAGTTTAACCTGCAGCTGGTTCAGGGCCAGCATTTAGAGTCCTCCACCATCCTTGTTGCTACGAAGGAGTTGTGGGTGAAAGCCCCTCACCTTGGGGGTCTGTCTGTTTGGGGTGCTGGCAGCTTTTAGGAGCCAGTGTGGGGCTTTGGAGGTTGCTCCAAGGTGGGGCAATAGGGTGTTTCTCTCTCTCTCTGTGCTGTACACGGCTCAGCTGTGCGGTGAGTTGAACCTGGTGACTCTACTGAGCAGAGCCATAGTGAGCAAAGTTAATAAAGTATTCAGCAGCCAACACTGTTGGCTGGAATTATTTCTCCCTGGTCAGATTCTAAAGCAAAAGTAGATAATTCAGCATGAGATTCCCTTTGTAAGTGCAAGTGCCATTGTTACGCATGGAATTGCATGTATTGATTAAAATCTCTTAACATAAGAGCAGGGAAATGAGCTGATGACGGTTCAGAAATTCTCTATTGAAAAGAGTATGGCTTAAGGCCATTAAAGGAAGAGAAGAAAAAACTGAATTCATGTGAAGGAGAAAAGGGAATATGTTTTTATCTGTTTGCTTGGACAGATAAAGCAAAAAAGAAAAAAAAAATTTGAAGTAAACCATACAAATGGATTCTAAATATTACAGCTAATACCTTTGAAAATAGGTGATGTGGAACTGGAAAACTTGAGATGCATTAACAATCATTATAATTTTTTTTGTTTTTCAGAAATAATATTTGCCTAGTTTTTAATTTTTCTTTTATATTTAACATTTTATATTCATTGAGTTTCTGTAAAGGACTCTTATATAAATATAATAAATATAAATATAAAATATAAATATATGTATAAAAATATATATAAATATAGAATGTTAAATACAGAAAGATACATCAGTAAAACATAAAATTATGCAGCAAAGAGCTACCTTATTTTGAAACAAGTGTTTGAAGTTTTCTTTTTCCTTCAGCCATCTCCAGGACAGCAGGGCCCCATTGCATGTAACAGTGACTTGGGAAGAAAAATGTCATCACTCCAAACATCTCCCCCTTTCCTCCTTCCTCCCCCCACTTTATATCCTGAGCGTGATCTCATGTGGTCTGGAGTATCCCTTTGGTCAGTTGGGGTCACCTGTCCTGGCTGTGTCTCCTCCCAGTTTTCCATGCACCTCCAGTCTCCTCGCCCCCGCAGCAGTGTGAAAAGCAGAAAAGGCCTTGTCTCTGTGCAAACTTTTCTCAGCAATAGCAAAAACATCTTTATCATCATCACTGTGTTCAGCAGAAATCCAAAATAAAAGCCCTCTACTAACCACTGTGAAGAAAATTAGCTCTGTCCCAGCGAAAACCAGCACACAGAGTTAAAACCAACTTCGGGAGGCACTACACTGTGTGGAAAAGGAAGGCCAGATATATCTTTTAGTTGATTCTCTTCTGATGTAAACAGTTGTTTTGATACAATGTAAGTATTTTACTGTGATGAATATGTACTCTCTACATAGTGATGCCCAAAAACAGGCCGATAGAAACTGCTTAGAGACAAAGTTTTAAGTCTTTAAACAGCAAGGTATTTATTA
>JAWMRA010000001.1:8150989-8327917 GCA_035584735.1 Pseudotriccus pelzelni | reverse complement strand
CCGGCAGATGAACCTTAGGATTAAAGGGTGGGCTCAGTTCCGCGCACACTGTGTCTCACCTAAAAAATCCAATGCGCCGGCTGGAAGGTGTAAAGACCTTCCCCGGATCTTCGTTCGCGAAGACTGGCCATTACTTACATTACAAAGTACCTTTATTCTTCGGTGTGTTCTTGGAATACATTAATCTTGAAGCTTAAAATGTGCAGTGGTGAGATTTGAAAAAGATGATGATGATTGCAGATCTGCCAGATAACAGGTTAATTGTTATATTTAATTTAGTTATTGGAAATGAAAGGCAAGCTTTTTTCTTTTTTTTTTTTCTTTTTCGAAGGACATTCTAATGACAATTTTTTCTTATGTGTGGCATGGATAGTCATTTTCAGGATTCAGGATTGCTGCTCAGAAGTCTTGCTGTCAGAAATAACAAGTGTGTTAAATTGGGTCTCTTCAACTAGTAATAAAAGATTACTGTTATTAATAAAACTACTTGCTTTGTGAAAAATGTAGTGTGCCTAAGGAATTTTTGAGGTGTAAAACTAACAAAGGTGATGCTGCATCTGCTTTTCCTTCTCAATTTGAATTTTTTCCTGTTGTGAATAGAATACAGTACAACGTTGGACACAGAGAGGAATTTTGGAAATTCATGGCATCTAATAAAACCGCCTCATATGCTTTACATTGACGTCTTAATGAATTGACATCTGCAAATGATGCACAGAGCAGAAGCAGAATAAACTGATGTTCTTTCCTTCTTATCTCTCAGCTTGGCCAAGTCATCTCAGTGGAAAGCATTCAGTATGCTGAACCCTGGAACAATAGCACCAGAGAATATTCTTTGCTTTTTAAGATTTAAGTGGAATTTACTTTCATGACAGCTGACTTGAATATATGCATCTGTTGCAGAACATCACTTTAAAAGTAACTGCAAACATCCTGTGGAAATTATTGTAGTAGCAAACTATTTTGAGACCAAAATGCAGTGTTTTCAAGGGCATATATTAGCTCATCAATTACTTTTAAGTGCCACCCACCCTAGCTGTGACTGCTCCTATTTTCTTTTAAAAAGTGAAAGACAACTTTTTTTTCTCTCGTTTTGCAGTAATTACAAAACTACAGAATAGATTAATTTGGAAGGTACCTCTGGAGATCATCAGGTCCAACCAGGATCAGGGGATCAGCCAGAGCGGATTGTTGAAGGTTGTGTCCAGTTGGGTTTTGAGTATCTCCAGAGATGGAGACCCTACAACCTCCCTGGACAACCTGTTCCAGTGTTCAATCACCCTCACAGCAGAAAAGTATTTTCATATGGTTAAGTCAGGTTCCTTGGATTCCAGACTCTTCCATTGCACAGTTTTGCTCTTGAGGAAGAAATAGGAGAAAGAAAACTCCCAATTATTCCCACACAGCATTTTATATGTAGTTAGAAAGATCCCCAGACTGAGCAGCCTTAATTTTGTGGATGCTATTTGCATACAGATAATTAAATAGAGCTACTGGGAGTGTTTCAAAGTTTCAACAAGACTGAACAATAAAAAAGTTGAAACTAGAGCGGCAATTCAGACTAGAGGGAGAGCTGGACACTGGGGAAGAGACCCTCTGGAGAAGCTCCATAAGCCATGCCAAAAATGCTGCTGTTTTACAAAAGGTTATGCTCCAAAGGCATGGAAAAGCAATCCACACTCAGAATTTTTAGGAAGTGAGGAATTTTTCATGGTTTTAAATAATGGTATATAAAGGTCTGTGTATGACTTTTTTGGTGTAAAAGTCTAAATAGAAGTGTCACCAAAAACTGCAATTTGAGCTTGAGACTTTTACAGCTAATATCAGTTTTGCATCTACTAGAGCAAAATCTATGCTAGGAAAGCGGGGCTTTATGTGTATTGAGATGTCTCAGATGGCATACCAGCACTTGAAACACAGGGAAAAAGTTCCTCTGTGGCTTTTGTTTATGGTTCAAACATGCACAGTTGAAAAGAAAATGTTGTTAGTGGAGTGCCAGTAATGAATCTCTTATAGGAAGGAAAAATAGCTCTTGATAAAAATCTCCATGAAAGAGGAGATTTAGGATTAAAGGAAATTTTTAATTAGATTAAATCTTTTTATCCTGGTGTGGTTCATGAATGTAATCATTCTTCCTCTGAGAATGATGAAAGAAAACATTTTTTTTTTTCTGGATGAACTGTGCAAGTTATCCAAGAAGTTTCTGAGTGAGGTTATATACATATTGTTATTCCTAAACTTGTACATCAGTGATAAGGAGGATTGTGGATGTTTTGATTTCCTCAAAAGCAGAAAAAACAAATAGACCCTTGAGGTCTTCAGCTTCAGATGCTGCACCCCTGCAAATGTTTTGTTCCTGTTCCAGACATCTGCCTTTTACAATGAAGTTTCACCACTTCCCTGAGAAATCTTATGTATGCAAGGAAAGGAAACCTGGTTCATGTTCTTTGAAGTCATAATCCAAAGGGAAAAGAAATAAAGGTGGAGTAGAATGCAAAAAGCAGTACAACCTATAGTTTGTAGGATGTTTCTCCCTAATTCAAACTGTTAAATAGGAATTTTGCCACTGACTTTTCAGAAGGTGAGACTGACAGGGCAGCATAAAATGTGCTTCTCATATAATTAAGGATTGTGTTACACAGAAAATTGATAAAATGTTTTCTTATGATACTTGCTAATAATATATAATATTCACAGATAAGCATTTCCTTCTTTGAGTATCTGTGTCAATTTTTTTTTTCTCCTTCCATCAGTGCAGCCCAGTGTTGGATTTACCCTTTTTCCATGCTGTGGATATAACCACATCTACCACGTTGCATATCTTCATTAGGCTCTTCTATTAGAAGTCACAACAGATTAGAGATGCCTTTCAGTTGCCTGAAAGACAGCAGAGATTGCTGTACATGTGAAATTAAAGAAACAACAAAACAAGGAGATATGTCCGTGCATGCATGCAAAAGTGTGCATAATCATGTATTTAAATTCAGTTTTAAAAAGAGTGCATTAATTAGACAATGAAATAACAATAAAAATAAAACAACTAATTGAAAGCTTGGTACAGACTGAAGTTTCTAAGTTTTATATTTATATGTGTAATGAATGGAATTTAGAACTTTTTTTTTTTTATATCAGTTACTTTTTGTGTCCGAAAAAGTGCCCGAGTTCCACACTGGAACATGGCACAAGTCCCAGGTTGTAAATAGTCTTCCATAAAGTCCAGCATCATTCCACATACGAGAGGTTTTGTTTAACAAAATATTTGCTTATTTAAACAAATTTTATTTAACTTAACGAAAATGAGAATGTTTCCAATTAGAGTCTGTGTCGTTTTCCATGGTCACGTCAAACAACAGCACACACAAGTCATTGCAATCAGGTTTTGTTTGTTACAGCACTTGCAGGACTATTTGCAAACTTGAACTTAGCTGTGAATTTTAAAAAGGTGCCAAGTTGCCAGCAGCTATAATTAACCAGGGCAGGCCAAATATTAATAAAAGTATGACTTACTGCAAATGTGAGCTTTAGTAGGTCATTGATACACCTCTTTTTTAGGAAAATACTGTAAAATTATACCTAAAGTAAAATGTAACTGCAGCAAATATTTGACTGAGCAAGAAGGTTAGCACCCAGTGATTTTCTGTAGAAATTCTTGTACCCTCTGGGCAACGTGTTTGGGCAGGATTTCAATGAAAGTGCAAGTCATAAGAAAGAAAATATTAAAAAATAATAAGGGAATAAACAGTTCAGAAATGAAACAAGTGTTACAACTACTTTGTGACTATGTTTTTATGTGCTCAATTGTTTGCTTTGGAGGGTGCATCCCTTGAATTCCGTATTAGAAATAATATTTTATATTAATTCTCATAAGCAGCACAACTTTTGTAGTCTCAAAACTCTTAAAATAGTATATACTATTCCAGGAGGAAGAAAAGGTTTCTGTTTTTATCCAGTGTTCACGAGTACTAGAAAATGTGTCATTATCATGCTAACAACAGAGAGGCAAGTAACTTAAGAATATGTTTTCAGAATAGTAAAGGACATCTTAGTCTTTATATTGAGTTTTAGTGTTTTGGTTTGGTTTTGTCATCTACTAAATGGAACTTGCATTCGAAAAAGAATGTTTTGGTTCTTCTGGTGGTAACTTTTGATGGAAGACAGAGACAATGGTTTATTCTTGTGGGAGACCATAATTTTCCAAAAGTTTTAGATAAAAGGTAAATTTGAAAGTTATTTTATGCAGGAGGTTTTCTTAAATTCTATTACAAGCAGCATTACAAAAAACTGTATGCCTCAGGTTTGAGTCCACTTATATAATCAAAACAGAGCTTTTTCATGTTCTGCTGACAGAGTATATGTAAATAATTTAAAAAGAAATTGCTCAATGCACTTGGATGAGTACCAGTTGCTGACTATCAGCAAGTGTTACAAGGTGCTACAATTTGTTTGAATTTGGCACATTCTGTAAGTCACTGTCATATATCAGGTTCTAATGAAACCTGCTGGTAACAGTGCTGGAGACATCGATATTACATTTGACTTGTGGAAAATACATGAATTCTCTGATCCAATTGATCAGGGCCTCATACTGTCACTGCCCTTTTGGCACCATGATGCTTGTAGTTTTGGTGGAGGTGTGTCTCATCAGACAGCTTTGAACAGCTTTTGCTGCAGCTTCCTTTTTTTTCTTTATTTTTCTTAAATAACTTTAAATTTTCTTACGGAAAAATAGATTTGCTGAAGTGGAAAAAAAAAAGGTGATAGATGTAGCCAATGTTTCCTTAGCTTTCTTTGCAATTGTGGCTTGTGAAAGACTTATTGCTTTAAATGTTCTGTATGTACCACTTCTTGGAGTGTGGGTGGATGTTTACGAGTTGACATTAGTTTTCAGGCTACTGGAAAGTTCTCTTTGCAAGATTTTTGGATTTCTGTTTGTTTGTTTTGTCTGTGGTTTTTGTTTTTTCAAATGTATATATATGCAGAATTATACAGTGATTTTAGGTTTTTTTTTTTAAGGTTCATTTGCATTTGATGTAAAGTGCTTGTACACTTTTTATCTATTAGATTTATCTGTTCATCAATGTAGAGCAGCATCAGAAGTTTACGTTTTCAGTCATACTTCAAAAATGTTGATATTCTCATTTTCTCTCAGTGGAGTAAATGGATTTTATAACTGATTTTAATAATATATTACAATGCTGAAATTTCTGTAAATATGTGGATATGTATATATCTAGATACACACATATATAGATACATATACATGCACTCACTTGTATTTTTCTGTGGGACAAAATATTGTATTTCAAATGGAGTTCATGAATATCCTCATCGGGTGATAATATATTGCATGTTTCTGAAGGGTCCTTATGTATCATATCCTCTTCTGGTTGCTGAATTTACATGCTGAAAATGTGAATTTAAAACAGAAGCATATGTATTCTTTCTGAAAATCAGTTATGTATAATACAGAAATGCTTAGAATCACAAGCCACATACTAGTTTATAACAATACCTAATCAAAGTTAGCTCTAGGAACTTAAAGGAAACATAATTCTGAAACTGATTTTAGAATTGTATATTTAAAGAAACATGCCAATACCAAGATTTTCAAAGGTTATTAGGATTTCAAGTGACTTGCTATTACTTATTGTTTTTAAGAGTCTAAAAAGTATTGAAGGAATTTATACATCTCTCTCAAAACCTTGCTTCCCTCTTCATTTCCAAAAAATGAGGGAAGAAAATCATGGTGATGGTTTTAACCTGCTGCTTGTATTTTCTATGCCAGAGCAGAAAGACCTCAAATCTGACATTGGTACAGAGTGCAAGGTAAAATTGGAGCTAAAGGAGATAGTGGGATCAGAGAACTCTTGGGATCTTTGGCACTTATAGTCCCAAGAAAGGTAAGATCTTTATAGATGATCCTTTGAGGGGGAAGGAGAATCTTTTCTGAGATTAGTTTGTGCCCAAACTGCATTCCTCATGGCAATGCTGTTTTTTTCTTCTTTACCTCATATCACACTTCTAAGTTTCTCTTGCTGTGCATCAGACACATCTTTCACAAGCTTAAACACCCAGCCCTTTAACCAGCGTGTTGATGTTGTACGTTTGAGGTTGTAAGGAGAGATGAAGAGATTTTATTCATATCTTCATAAATCCAAGAACACATAACATGTGTGGGAATTACCTAAATTCAATAACTTTAACACTTAGATATCTACAGCTCACTACTCACCTACTTTTCTTTTCATCAGTGAAAAGGAATTGCCATCACTATCCACTTCTGCTGACGTATCCGCACTAAATATCTTAGGCAGATCAAAAGCACCATATCTGAAAGTTGTCTGCTTTTCTCCACTGACTTTAAAAGGGAGTCAGTTCCTCAGCCCAGATGGAGTTGTCTCTACAATGATGCCAGAGGACGAGCGAGATAAATTCCATCCACTGAGCGTTTAGCAGTCATGAAGGCTCCTGCCGAAGTGATTTCTGAGTCCATACAGTGTGGGATTTTCTCTGTTTGCAGGCAGAGATCTTACTTCAGTGCTTGTAAGTGCATTCTAGCTACCTCTGCTATGTCTCTTTTCAGGTGGCAGGACACACCTGAATTGTGAGAGATACACAGTCCCATTTAGCAGTTCTAAAGTAAGATCCCATTGCAGTCGGGGCATGTGGTGGCAGAGTCTTTCACTCGGGAAGGGTTAAATCAGTGTGCCATTTGTCTAACTGCATGAAGGGGGAGAGAGAAGATGGTTTGCTTTTCTCTGCACTGGTCATATGAACAACTAGGCTTTCTGTAAGACCTTTCCTATTTATTCCTGTGCTCTTTGTTGTGAGCATGGGGATGTTTTTCCCTAAAACTGACAGTTTTATGTGAAATGAAGATCAGTATATGTTATGGTCAAGTTTATCCACGTACTTATAGCTTACATCTAGACACATTTAAATACCAGCATCAGTCAAATGTTTGACTGGGCTGTAAGACTCTGGAAATGCTGCAAAATGCATTTTACAGTGATTGAGAAGCTACTTCTATCAAGTACAGTCCTTTAATCACCTAAGTCATATCCACGGAAATTTCTCTTCTAAAATTTCTTGTTATGTGAAATTATGTATTTTGTGTGTCATAAATCAGCTTTGAGAAAATTCTACAGCAAATATTTTGGGATTTGAAACTGCTAAGAAAATAGGAAATGGCTCTGTGACACCTGCTACAGCAGTAACATTAGGAATGCTGTCAAGCAGAAGCCGTTTGTCACCTACCGATATTGAAGAGGCAAAGTCAAAGCAAACTTAATCTACACCACTTCTATATTAATGGAATAGCCATTCAATAAAAAAAGTTGTCCCAACAAGGGAAATCCTTTCAGTGTAGTGTAAAATGAAATATCTCTAATGAGAATTTATGTTATCTGAGTTACCCAACTCCTTTGAAATTTAGCATTGTAGTATATGCCTATGAAAACACTGATTTTTTTTGTCTTCTAAACTGAGTGAGTGAAATATCTGACACTCATCTAAACGAATTTGTAAAAATCCAGTTTATTTGTATGCCACTTTAAGTGAGGAATATGTTGAATTGCACTCTGAAAAAGGGTGTATTATTATAATATCAGTTCTATTGTGCTAAGCAACTCAGCTGGGGTCATGAAATAAAAATTGAAATGTACCTTTGACAAATAAATCTAATAATAATAATAATAAATAATAATCACATTCCAAGAAAACTGCCTAGAGCTTGCTTGTACTACCTGGTTCCCCTGCTCTCCATGATCAGTTTGCAACTCCCGTCTTTTTATTTTAGTTCTGCCAGTGTGACAGGCACAGTGTTATCTGTCAGAAAGAAATGGTTTCTTTTAGTCTTTCTTCTGTTTACATTCTTAAACTGTTCTTCTTAAAAAGTGAAGATGTAAATGTGATTACACAAAATGCATTATTTCCCATTTGTCTGTTTGCTACCCAATAGATACTCGAGTCAGTGACAGAAAGGAACTTTGCACTGGGAGCTTACTAATACAGTGTAAGGCTCCACGTGCCTTGGGTAAGCTGCTGTGCTCAGATGATGGGATGGTGAGGCAGACACTTGAATGACCCTGAGAGAAAACTCTGTTGTCAGACTTTGCCAGTCATGCCGTGTCTGGCTCAGCAAACCTCAGTTTGGCACAGGATCTTTTGAGGTTGTGAATTTAAAGAGAGAAAGAGATGGTCTGTAAAGTAGATGATTTGGGTCTAAGTGATAGGAGGGCCACAGAATCACAGAATGGGTAAGGTTGGAAGGGAGACCACAGTGGGTCATCTGGTTCAGCCTCCCTGCTCAGGCAGGGTCATTACAGAGCGTGTTATTCAGGATTGCGTCCAGCTTTGGAATATCTCCAGGGAGGGAGACTCCACACCCTCTCTGGGCAACCTGTTCCCTTGCACTGCCACTCACACAGTAAAGAAATTCTTCCTCGTGTTCAGATGGAGCTTCCTGTGCACCATTTGCCTCTTATCCTATTGCTCAGCACCACAGCCCATTGCTCAGCACCCCTTTTGCTCATCTTGTTCTTTTCGGTTCATTATTAATCTGTGACGGTGATCCTATTTTGCTGAGATGATGTCATAGTTTATTACCTGATGGTAAAATGGGATTCAATCTTTCCTTTGCTTCACTAGCATAATCCAATTCAATCAGACCAGCATAAGAGGAATAGAAATACTAAACATCACTTGTAAAATCCTTCAGTGCTGGTATTTCATAAATACACTAATGCAGCTGAACTAATGTAAGGCTGTGTTAACACTGCTCATGAAGCATATCGAGTGTTTAATTGCAATGCAGAAAGAACAAATAATAAGAATGAGTTACCCAAATTATTTCATTATAAAATAATTAATGTGATGGGCAATTAAAATATGCATTAAAGTGTGCTCATTACGTTGTCATTCAAAATTACCTAAGCTAAGGTTAAAGGTGTTATTAAAAACATTAATTTAATTTGTTATATGAAAGACACATAATTATCATAAAATATTGCAAATGATAATGAGAAACAATTTAATGAAGTCTTGGTTTAATTAGTGGGGATATCATTATGATTTGCCTGTGGGTAAAATGGCAGACTGTTAATATATTTTCTTTTCATTATGATTAGAGTCTTAGAGAGTTATTTAACAACTTATATGAAGAAATATAGGCTTACGTTTATATCTTTGGGATAGTATCTCACTTTGTTTGACACAGATTTATGATACCTTAAAGACTGGATAAATCCAGTTTCTGATGATAGTGGTCCGAGTGTTGTTTATCCTGCTTAACCTCTCAGTTGCACGTAATATCCAATGCTGAGAGACTCTTAGGGGGAAAAAATGAAACTTGGAAGAACCTGAGAACATTTTCTTGGAGGCTTTTGACCTTTTCAGACCACCAAGCAATATGTTTTTGAAAATACTTTCAACTTCTGTCTGTGTTACACCAGGCTGTGTCTCTAACTGTAGCCAAGGGTTGCTCTACAACAAAAGCTGACTCAAAATAGCTTTCTTTGTATAAAATTCTGAAAGAAAAAAAAAATTTTTTAACTCAAGGAAGTTTGTGAGTGAACCAAAACACTGGAGAAAAGGGTACGTTCAACTCACTGAGTTTTCATTTTCACTGAGTTTTAAAACTTAAATTAAATTATTTTGCATCCTTTCCATAAGAAAAATATTAGAGATAGACATTCATCTGGAGGTTGTTCTGACAGGGAGAAGTGGTTGTGCTTGAGAACTTGTTATACTTGTGATGATGGTCTTTTCGTTTTCTTTCTGCTGTTTCTTCATCCACAGCTTCTTTAGAGCTGCTAAATGCCACCAGAAGCTACCAGGTTTTTATTTCTAGCAATCAGAATAATGTGGAAAAATCCCTTGCTGCTGGGGCAGTTCTACCTGCCTCATTTTTTCTGATTACAGCAACAGCCGTCAGGTTTTTTTCTTTAATAGCAAAAGGGCTGTGTTCAGGGACAGCATCTCACTGTAATGAACTTGTCTTAACTGCCTATTTTATTCAGGAATGTAAAAAATTGGGGAAGGTTAAAACAGCTACTCTCATTTACCATCTTCTATTTCCCAACTCCTCCCCCTCTTCTTCTTTTCTCTTTATTTCTAACTTTCATATTTAATTCATAGCTAACACAGTAGCAATGTAATGAATTCAGTCCTCACTATTTACTGACTAAAGCTTTCAGTCCAACAAGCACATTTCATTTGGCACACTCTTTTGTGTGCATTTATTATGCACACGAATTCAGGTTGGGATTGATATTGGTAGAAGCTAAAGAAGCTTTTTATCAAAACAACGTGAACTGTGACATGCCAGCTGTTGCATGTACTCCCACAAGATGTGTTATAGCAAGTTTGGGTGAAGAGAAATGCCATAAATTTTCTCAGGAATTTGTCTTGTTTTCTTAGAGAAATGAAAATGACGTGGGTGTCTTTTCTGATCTTGGGTTACCGCTACAGTTTTCCACCAGGAACTGCCCAAAAGTCAATTTTAATTGTAATCTCATATACCACTGAAATGAAACTCTGTTTAAGAATTCAGTTATTTGGCTTCAGTGAAATAGAACTATGATAGAGTACATATACAAACTGTACCTCAAGCAGGAATTTTGGTTTGATTTCTCAATTCAGTTTCATAGATTTTGCAAGGTTAACAAGAGAAGAGGTCCTCATGACAGCCTGAGAACTCTGCCATCACTGTTTCACAAGTGGCAGACACTTTAAAAGCTACTGAGTTGTAGCCTGAGCTACACGTGCCCCAGCTGCCACTGCAATTATTTAAACCTAACAGAAGTAAATTAAATAACCCATTTATTTCACAACTGGATAGGTTACTGCCACGCCAAAGCAAACACTCACATCTGTCTGATGAGAAGGGTACTTGAGAGTACACCTTCAGTCTGAGTTAAAATTATAGTATTAGATGCAACTGGATAGTTCCAAAAAAGGGATGTATAACCACACAGTGACACAACCAGGGTCACTGAAGTAACTGTAATTTTAATAATTGGTATTGGCATGTTTGACAGATATTTCCCATGCAAGGGAGATACTGAAAGTGTTCAACCAAAAGACAGTTTTCTAAAAGGAAGAAATAGCATTTCATGGGTTTTTTTAATATATGAATTGATAAATGGATGCCTACACATCACAAAATGTACTGTGTAGTGCTTTATGTATATTTTCATTATTAACTCCAGTATTACACAAGTTCTTTGATCAGATATTTTCTGATGCTGAGACAAGGCAAGAAGTTAATTTTACTCTCGAAAATCAGTCTATTTAGGCATAGTAACAGGTGATTGAAGATGGGCAAATAAAAAAGTGTTTTCCATTAACTGATTCATTTACCATGAGTTCTGCTAAAATGCTGACTGTAAATGGGTTTTGCTATGTTTTTCTGCAATACTCACCTGCCTAAATTTCCCTCATGAGTCAATGAGATTATTGGCAATTCCTGCTGAGCATATCAAAGCTCTGTGATAGTTTATATTTTTTTTTAATTATTATTATTTTCTTCACACATGAGGAGAAGAAGTTATATTTATTTTGCTGTGCTGGATTAATTTTTTACAAAGGCTTGTGGTTTCTAATTTGGTTGAATATTTGTTATATTCCATTTTCTCCCAAAAGAACTTAACTGCATTTTAAATAGAGTTCAAGAAGAAAACCTGATGTGCATGGTGCACAGTTAATGAGATACTCACATAGTCTTCTTAAGGCAGCAAATTTTCAGGTTTTTTTTTGGTTGTAGACACAAAAATTTTCCTAGACTGTTAAAAATTGTTTCATGTCAGAAACTAGAACTAGAAAAAGTGCATGACCTGTTGCATGAGATATAATTAAGTTAGGAGCAGCTTGGCCGTATCTGAAGCAATAGAAAGCAATTTTCTTGAGAAAGGTTGAAAAAATCCATATTGATCAGTACTAAGTAGTAAAAATTTATTGCAATGTTGTCAGTTGCCTTATTCCAAATCAATACAAATCCCACGAAAAGCTTCTTAAATGCAATAAGAATCTGACAAGGCCTTTTTGTCACAGATTAGTGTTAAAGCAATGAAAAGGCCCCCAAGGAAAACTTCTCTGACCAGAATGCCAGCTGAATCCCGTTTCAGCAGTACTCCATTTGGTAAAGGACATCTTTATTGGCATTTTGGAACCCTGAAGAAAAGCTTAATGTTTTATCAGTTAACTAATGCAAATGGTAAGAAATGCCTAAAGACCTTGCATTTCTGATTGTTGTTATCAAATCATTAAAGTTGTTAGTTTTAAGAAGACAAAGTCAATCAGCCACCTGAATAAGAATGAAAGGTTGGATATAGAAGGAATTTTCTTCCTGTTTACAGTTTAAAAAAAAAAACTTTCAGAAAAAGCTATTTTAGTCGGAGGGCTAAGATCCCCTGATAGGATATCAGAACCTGAAATTAGCACATAGTGATATGAGAGTAATGTTCCTCTTAGAAAAGCATTAAGAACAATTTCAACTCAGATTTAGATGTTGATAAACTGCCTTCCCAAAGCAAAACAATCAAATTTCAGGTAGTGAAGAGATAAGACAAAATCCTCTATACTTTTAGAACATAGGTTTCTCAGGAATTCTTACGAGCATTTAATTGATTAATTGGCATGACCATAGTAGTTTGCCTGAAAAGAGCTATTTTAGTTATGAACTTATCATGTTCTTTATTCTGCAGAAAATGTACACATACACTCTTTAAGATTAACAAATCTAGAATTAGTGATAAATACCTACTTAACATGTTTGAAATCACGTATTTTTTAAAGCTTGAAATGATCTGTTGATTTTATTGAGGACTGGGGACCTGAATGTCTGCAAAACTGTAGTCACAAATAATGCAAATCCTATGAAAAGACAACGAGGTTTTTTATTCTAAATCACTTGGAAACTGTTAAAAAATCATGTTATTTTTGTCCATCATGTAAGACAGTGTCTGACCAGCAATTTTAATTTTAGCTCTTTTAAAAATACGCTTGCCAGCAACCAGAGTGTGCCCTCCATCTGTGTAGTCACTTACGCTGACTCAATCCACGCTTTTAGAACCGGACATTCATCTCACTTAAAAGACAGCAAATAACAGAAAGAAATTGCTTCCTAAACCTTCTCTTGGGTGTTTCCAATTTATACAAGAGCTGCTTCTGTGCAGCTGTGTTCCACCCGGACCTGAACAGTTTGTCTTGAATGCTCGCTCTCAACCAAGACACCGAGGCCACTCCCATCTCCTAGGCACAGTCTAATCCACCAACTAGGAAAAGCTAACTTGCTGTTTAGAAGGTATGAACTACTTTCTGGCTGAATCCCTTTATATTATTTTTGTCAAAAGCAGGTGGAACAGTGGATTTATAAATGAAAATACTGAAGAATATGGAGGAAAGACCTGCAGAATAGAGGACAAACTCTCCAGAATGCGAATTTCCACAATAATTGGGAAAGAGGGGAAGGAACCCTCCCAGAGAAAAGTGAGTGGAAATGGTATTACATTGGATAGAAAACAGGTTTTCTTTATGCTGGAGCTGATATGTAGAGGCATTTGTCTGATAAGCTGCAGTTGAAAGATAGAAAAATTTTGGAAGGTTGCTGCATACCTGTAGGGAATGCAACCACTCTGGGTTATCTGTTCCATACAAGAACTCAGATCTCTGAATTGTTAATTATGAGGTTTTAGAGTGAATTGCAACAGATGTGGAATTCCAGATATGCAAATCTGGAAGCTTTCTGAAATGCCTTCTATGAGACTGCAATCAGGAAGGAAGCAAAGCTGAGACTCCCACTTCCAATGTGGACTTAAATGTGGAAAAAAATACAGTTTCTGCTTATAAGGTTGAAAATGTAACTACAAAGGAGCTTATATTTTCTTTGGCGGGGAAGACCCTGGTAGAGGAGATCATTAATCCCCAAAAACCATAGGAATAAGCCCAGCCCTGAAAGCCACTGAAAAAGAGGAATCAGCATGACAAAAACGGAAGTGTGTGAGAGATGGGGAAGCGAACTAGATTTGATACAGTGGTTGGCATTTGGAAAGAGAGGCAGCATTTACAGGAGTAAAATTAATTTTAAAAAAGTTATGAGATAAAAGCAACCAACCAAAAAAAACCAAAACAAAACAAATTTAAAAAAAAAGCCACAGCAAAACAGAATTCAGAAAATATTTTCCTAAGCACTGCATGCAAGTGGCACTTGTGTCTGCATGAGGACTCTGCATTTGGCCCCAGAGCCACTTTAAACACATTAGCCAAATTCCCATGCAGTTCTCCACAGAGCTTTTGGCTGCAGAAACCATCCTTTCAGCTGCCTCTTGTTGGTGTCTGATTTCTGGCAGTGGAAGTCACCCTCCCCTGACTTCTACTGTGAAGTGGTCTAAACTATTTAGTCTTGCATCAGACACAGCAACATTTCCATGTTGCCACTATTTTGTGGGTTTTTTTCAGTGCCTTTATCTCCTGCCGAAGATGTCAGGATAACCTATTTATTTAATTTTACACTGGGACAGAGTAAGAGAGGAATAGCCACCCAGTCAGACAATAGCTTAGATGGATGAAGGAAGTACAGTAACTTCAAATTTGAAGTTTGGTGTTAAATCAGCTTAACTTAGCTTAGTGATAGATATATTAGACATACTATCTTGCCCAGTTTTAGCTGAAAAGCAATGTACAAAGCTGTTACGAAACTGCCACCAAGAATTTAATGTCTGAAATGCTGACAATTCATCAGTGGGTTATAGGCCTTTGAATGTCTACATATTGACAATAAGAAAGTCAGAACTAATTTTCATTCTAAATTATATGAACAATTTACAAAAAGAAAAGAGGTTGAAAGCAATTTCTAGCATTCAGGCTGATTGTCGTGCTTTTTTTCATCTTTTGTCATCTTTTTTTCATAAGTGTGTAATACATGTATCTTTGTACTAAGCAAAATCACTCCCAGACTCAGTCCTTTAGTCAAGTGCTTAGGGAAGTGTAATGCCAATCAGGCAAAAGAGGTTGTAGCTTTATTTCATGTATTTTTTTTTCTTTGGCCTGCTGAAACAGAATTCCTACACTGAAGTCAGTGGCAGAACTCTCTGCAGAGCACAATGTACTACTTGGCTGGATTTGAAGTTTCTGTTATTAAGGGGTGTGATGAAGTCAGTGGAGGGAGTGAGACCTTGCTGTGACTTTGTGGCAATAGTGAGATGCTGGTGGGACTTGGAGTGATGCCTCAGAGGGCACTGGGTGGTGAGAACAGATCTCTCTCTACTCCCAGGCAAGACTTGGGGTCTGGTTTCTGGGGCATTTTTTTATATTTCCAGTATATTTATGGGATGCTGCAGAAGGATTTTAAAGTTCTCAACTGTTTCCCTGTCGCCATAAAAGCAAGATTTCATTTTAGTAGATTTGGTAGGTAGATACAGAGTAGAAATGAGCCTTAAAAACAGTGGGTTTAAAGTAAATACACCAGAACACAGGATGAAGTTACAGCTAAGATGCAGTTTAGGAGGCTGCTTCCTCTTACCTCTCAGCTGGTAGTTGCCAGTCCTTTGAAAAACCAGGAAGGGACTACAGGAGTGTTTATTTAATCTTTTTGGGCCAATGTAAGTCTTAAAATAATTTCCTGGATTTCCTAACAAAACCTACGGATTTCATTAACTGAATATACATTTTAGTTTCCTTTGCAAAATCACCGTACAGTGGCAAAATTTTATTAATGATAATGTCAGCTTCTCATTCCACCTTATACCGAGAACACTGATGACAGCAAACCAGAGCAAACACAGTTCTCACATGGGTGATGGAGACAAAATTGTGTTCAAAGTTCTAATCCAACCAATTTCATTACAGCCAATAGCGGATATGCAGAAATGGGCTTGAGAGAGTTATTTAGTGTAAGGATTGAAGAAACAGATCTTTTATCGACTGCTGCTCTCATGGAACAAAACAGAGGAAAGAGGATTTTTGTAAGTCATTTGTAAGGCATGACTGTCTCTTTAGATGGTTCAGTTGTGTTAAAGGCTCGATTATGGAAGCATCCTCATGTTCTGTGATGAATTAAAAAGAGATTTGCTGTTTTGGGCAATGGGAAGTCATGCAGTCCAACACTAAGTAGCATCTGCTATGTGCTTTTAAGACACTTGCCGACTGTAAGGCACGTAGTGAGGATCTGTTGAAAAGGAGCCAGATTTCAAGGTCCAAACTATAACAACAGGTAACAGATGTTTTGCTCAGATGTTTAAACTAAAATATATATTTTGTACTGGTTCTGAGACAGCAAACAAGACCAGAATTTATGACTTAATGAACTTTGCATGCAGTAATTTCCTTAAAAACCTCCCCAGCATACAAAGCGACATTACAAATAAACTTTGTATTCCTATCATCAAGTAACTCTATTTTAGGTGTCTGTGAGCGAATCCTGAATTTTAACTTGACTGACCCAAACATTTCTGTCATATTTCCAGATTTTCTATGTATCTATATCCTGATTATAATTAAAATCAGACACTTACAGATGGTTCATATGGGTTTAATATGCATGTTGTGTATTTACAAGCATCTTCTGCTCTGTCTAGTACTTCAGTGGGGAAATTGGAACATAGCCTGTGTGAATGCTTTTCATATTGCTAGGATATTTTTACTTCTTTGCTTTAAGCTACAACACTCCTTTTAGCAGTCTGGTAAAGCTTTATTTTGACCATTCTAATTTAATCTGCTTGCCATTAATTGACAAACCCCCTGTAGAAAGCCATGAATGTGTTCTTCACTGGGTTCCCTGAAAAAAATTTTCAGACAAACGAGAACCCAAGCATTTCACAGCAAAGCTGGTAGAAAAAGCAGAGGAATTCAGTCAGTTTAAGGTGTTTAAGGTGCTGTCACTGTTTGTGAATCACTCAAATGGATATCCTTGGTGCTTTTGGCACTGCTGTGGGAATGCAAAAGGCTGCTGTGAAGTCCATGAAGTCTCTACTGACTGATGTGTCACACTGAGACTTTCAAAATCTCCTGGATCCATGGAAAGTTTCAGGAGTGGTTGCTTCCTTCCCTGCAGTTTTCCAAGAGTCTGTACTGACAACCTGGGACTATAAAGGCTAGAAGGTCCCAGAACTGAAAGAAAATGTGAGCATTTACATAGCACCATTGCTGGTTTGTCCCATCAAGAGTCACGAAACATAATTCAGTTGTTAAAGTATTACTGCACCCTTTAAACATGATTGCCTTGCCACATGTGCTCTGTGTTGTGTTTGCCTATCATTGCCACCTTATTTCAATTGATGCAATTAATTTTTCCGTCCTTGGCAATGAGGAATCTGCTCTCCCTCCAACTTCCTTGCAACACATCCAAGAACTCCTCAATTTCAACTGTCTTACATAGTCATATCTTCTTTCTAAACTTGGCAGCAGAGAAGGAGGCAGAGAATTATTTATTATTAATATTATTTATTTAAGGTCCTCTATTTATTAATCTGAACTGGGTGAGGCAAATCTTTTTTTTTTTTTTTTTTTTTAATTCCCACCGGTTTGATTTATGTATTTTCACATTAGATTCCTAAACTGACAGGGTACATAGAATTTTCTAAAATAAAGGATTGCTTATCAGAGCCCTGCAGGTTGATCTCTACCCTTCCCCATGGTAACACTTTTTCAGCACAGGAGCAGCCAGCAGAGTAGATAATGGAGCACTTCTGAACCTGAAAATTAAATGCTCTCTGCCATGACTAGAAAAGACAAATCTCATGGTGGAGGAATATGAAGAAAGGGGAATGAAGATAATTTTTGTTTGTATTTTTTTTAAAAAATGGCAGATGGAAAAATACAAGAAGTGAGCACTTATGAGAGACATCCATGTGAAGCTGAGACCACCAGCAGACCTACGTATACAATTGCCTGAAAAGAATAACACAGAAGTTTTCACTCATTTAATGGTTAGAAAGTTTGTTTGGATCCAGTTATTAGAAATTAGTGATTGGCTAAAAGAGACAAGGTCTCTTTTTGTCTTTCATATAATTCCCTAGCCATGTTATCTGAATATGTGAGAAATTATTTTGTATATATAATGATGAAGGTATTGCACTGCCTGTGTTGCCCTTTCCTTTTTACGGTGACAATATTTACAAATAACAATGTGAACTGAATAGGTGACTTTTTTAAAGCAGACAGCAAAAAAAACCCCAAAAAACTTATGGATTATTATACAATACAAATGAGTAAGAGTTATTTCACAAAAAAAATATTGGGGATTTCCATTTAATTTTTTCACATCTTTAAATTGTCATGTGTGTTTTACCTGTTTATCACCTGATACAGGAGAGAGAAGTGAAATATTAAAAGCCTGTATTTTTTTATACCAGTTCAGGGATGTTTTGTGCCCACAAAGTAAAAAGATGGGTGAGTTTCCTTGCAGATTTCCGAGTAGTGGTTGGTGCTGCTGGGCAACAGTGCTCCTTTTCTGATTGACAGCTACAGCCCTCTAACTCTGTCTCTTATAATACAAACATCACACTGAATCTTTCACCAATAGATGTAGTCTCCTTCCCTTTATTAGCTTTCTCATCCTGTAAAGTGCAGTCAGTATAGGCATCATTCCTGTCCTTTAGAAAGAAGTAGATTAGTCCATTTCCTCATGGGGGTTTGCAAAGTCCTTCAATAGACGTGACTGGAAGAGGAAGAGGCTGAAGATGGTGGCCTAAGGGAATAAACTGCTGACTTGATAAATCTTTGGGTCTTAAGAGGTCATCTCTTGATGTCTGAAAGAAAGATTGACTTACCAGCAAATATGAGCACCAGTTTTTATGGCTTTGTGAGGTGTTTTTTTTTTTGTTTGTTTGTTTTTTTTAAAGTGACATAGAAAACATTTGTATATGAGATACTTATAAATTTTCTACAACTACAGAATCAGCGTTTTCCTTCCTCGGGTCTTATTCAATTCTCATAGATTTATTTATTCTTTTTGATACTGTCTGCATGCTGTCCATAAGATGTGCAGGGAATTTTAATGAGTTTTTACACTAAGAAATGTAGCTACGAAATGCAGCATGAAAAAATTTGCAACTCTGTGAACTTTTGTTACATATGACAACATGTGGACCCTAAAGAGCTTAAACATATTGTTAATGAAAATTGGGTATTTCAAATCCATTTTTCCTGAGATGGAGAATCAATTCCAGCTACGAGTAGATTAAATTAAATTAATTTCCTTTTTCTAGGAGTTTTGCCTAACTTTTAAAGTCTTACTTTGTTACAGGAGAACCTGCATAATTCTGATGGAGGATTGTCCACAAGAGTTTAATACTTATGACTCCTTCATAGTGGTAATTTCTGAAAACTCAGAGCCAGACCCTTACTTATGGAAATTGAGGAGGTGCATCAAGAATTAAAGGAACAATTTACATTTGAAAACAATTTATTTATTTCATTTTACATTTGGTAACTCTAGGGTTAACATTAAGGTCTACAGACAAAAAGTGTAATCTGCACATCTTTAATCTGTAATTTAAGAAAGATTCACTTCCAAGACAGCCAGACCACCCTACTGTGGAGGTTAACACCGTGGGTTAGGACACGGAGTCCAGCAGTAAGTGCACCTCAGTGGATGTGCTGTGCTCACTTTTGGCTGACATTAAATCTGTTGGTTGTACTTTCTAGATATCTTTTAGTTTTAGGTATGGGGGTTTTTTATAACTTGCTCCTGGCAAATTTCCTGCTGCTACTTAGTGCCCAGAGTCCACAAAATGCTGGGTGCTTCAGGGTACTTTTTTGAGTGCAGAAGGCTGCCTAGACTGTGAAAGGAGTCTAAAAATGCTTTGGATACCTAGGGGAAATGGCAAAGTGCTACCCGTTCATGTGAATGATCAAACTCTCATAATTTCTAGTTGAGCAGGGAGTTACAGTCCAGTGAAGTTTCCAGGCAAATTTTGGAGCTGATTTTGATTTCAGCTTGAACTAACTGGGGACATTTTGTAACGCTTCAAATGTTGCACATGTAAACCACCACAGTTTTTTGGAAACATAGCAAAACTGTGAATATAATCTGTGATCTACCCCCATTAAAAGATTTTTCTTAATTCTTTATTGTTAGGGCATCTTATGTCATGAAGGGGATTGGTATTTTTTGAATAACAGCTGTATGCAGTTCTGTTTTATCTTTTTTTTTTTTAACACCTCTCTCCTGAGAGCTCTGTAATATAAGTCCAGATTGCTGCTGTTCTCCCCTGACAGGCTGGCAGAGAGGTATTGATCCATCATGGGAGGATGGGATGAAGTGACAACAGCAGGGACTTTTATTTGCTCATCCCAGAAAGAAAGAACCAGAAGTCAGTGTTAGCTCATCTCCCATGCTGAAGTAGGAGGATGTTAAAAGAACAGTGCAAAAAAATGTACTTGATTATTTTTCCATTACAACTTGGGCAAAGGGTGTGTTGGCAATAATGTTGCCTTGCTGAGAATAAAAATGCTGTAATTTCTTAAAGACTTATATGCAACAGCACTGAGAGACTACTCCACAATCAAAACCAACTGCAAAAGAAATGGTTTGTCCATCTCTCCCACCTCTCTGCCAGAGGCCAGAAAATGTTGCAATTTTTTAGGGAAATCGTGCACTGTGGAAAAAAAAAAAAAAAAGAAAAAACCCCCGTAAGTATAAACTGGAAGGTGGTGGTTTTTTGTCATAGGAGCATGTACAGACTGGAATAAAAAGGAAGAGAGTAAGGTGTTTAGAGGCATTCGTGAAACACAGGACTGAATAAAAACACTTGCTTCTACAAAACTGTTGGCAGAACACAGATTCATGCTGATGTTTTTAGAAGAAAAGCAGAAAAATTAATTTATAATAGGAATGTATACAATCCACAACCGCAATCTGTATTTTTTGTTTAGCAGTTCATTGAGCTCTGCATACACTCTCAAAGAAATCAAACAGGTATAATGTCCCCAAACCCCGCTCTCTATTAGTATTCGGCAGGTATTGCTGAATTCTAGTCCATACACGTGGAGAACAATTATTCTGTTGCATAGACACTGACTTTCACATTTTATTTTACACTGTGTTTTACCATTCTTTGTTAGGTTCCAATTCTGCAATGCTCTGCATTTGGCTGGACTGCTACATTCAGACAGACTGCAGTGAAGTCAGCCAGCTCATAACCAATTCTAAAATCGGGGAAAAAGTGAAGAATATTAAATTGGAGAATAAGAATGATAACATGTTTGGTGTTTTCAAAAGCAAATCCACAAAATGTTGCTGGCTGGGGTAGCACAGGCTGAGATCAGGACATAAAAGTACACTATAGCACAAGAGCACTGCAGGTACTGACCGGTTTTTTAGACTTTTGTTCTGCCTTCTTTGCAAAAACCTTTTTGTCTGTAAAATCTCTTGGTCTCTGTTTCCTGGGAAGCACTTCCAAAAGACAAGGAGAGATACTTGTCAAAGCTTTAAATTGTTTTGTACATGGAAGTAAAAAATAATCCATTTTAGTAGGCAATATAAAGGACCTTAACTATCAGCCATCACTAAATAATAATATATCATCTGTGATACGTTTAATATCTTTTGAAAATTACGGAAGCCTTGTGACTGTATTCTGCTTAATCCCAAGTCATTAATTATGCTTTATTTGTAGGCTGGGTACCACCTTCGTGACTCAAGCACTTCTGTTGCTGGAGTCTGGTCTTCAGGCTGAGTAACCTTTTCTGATTTTTAAGTAAATTGAAAGAAGCTGTTGGTCATATAGGGACATAGCAAAGAAAGAGTAGAAAGGAAAATGGATTATTCTCTAGAAACATCCTTGACTAGTCACTCTCAGGTCTTTACCTCTGAAATTCATTCTCCATATTTAACATTCCTCAGCAGTATTATAATTTTTATTGGCAACAGAATAGCTGTGCCATTAAAATGGCTCAGAAAGATTGCGTTAGGTAGATGCAAAAAGCAACAGACTAAGAATATTCAAACAAGAATATAATTTGACCATTTCAGTCTGAATTAAACAAAGCATGACTAGTCATTCCCTGCTGACCTCTTAATGACTGCTCTGCTAACTGTCAGTGCATAGAGTCACTCTTTTCCATGCAGCCTTGATATTTTCCTTGTTAGTAGTGTGGATGCTTTTAATTGGTGTACACAGGAGAAAAGAAGACAAAAAATAAAAAAGGAAAGAAGAGGAAAGGAATGGTTGCATAAAAATATGGGGACAATGAAGAAAATAGTAGCGTCTAATAATTCTGGTCACTAGTTTACCAACATAGATCCAAACTGAAGAGTTAGTAGTAAATCCTAACGTATCCACCAATGAATTTTAGTTAATATGGTTTAAAACACATTACAAAAAATAAAAAGCTTTTCAGAAGACAGGGGGGAGGTTTGTTAGCTTCGTTTTTGTTTGGTTGGTTGGTTTTAATTCTAATCTTTCCTTAGTTCTCTGAATAGCAGGAAAACCTAATGTCAGCTTAAAAAAGCCTGAAAAAAGAAGTGAGAAAGAGACAAAAAACAGTAACAGTATTCAGCATCCTCAGCTGAAGAATGGTTTTGTGTATTACTACTTTACATCCTCTCTTTGAAAGGTGAGAGGATTTCATTCAGTTCCTTCTGAGGAAAGTATATGAAAAATGTATTTTAAGGGAGACCTTTGGGAAGCTATATTTTAATGCTGTCAGAACTTTTAACTTCATATGAAACAGCCTGGAATGTTAATCTTGAAATTTGCTTTAGGAAAGTGCAGCATTTTCTGAGAAAACTGGCTTCAAAGTAGGAAGAAATTGATTCTGCAATTATGCCCTTTTACTACTACTTTGTTTCTGTTATACTAAATGGTTGATGTAGATATAATCACTCAGTCTGATGTTGTTGCAGCAGAATGAAAATTGATCAATATATCATTATTGATCAGTCTCTTTCTGATTGGCTTAGCAACCCTGTATGTTATTTCTAGCCTCACGCAGCCAATCTAGCCTACTCAGAATTAATCTCAGTATATTTTTGCTTCTACGAACACACAAGGTTACAAAACAAGTAAGTTATGGAGAAATGAGCTGAACAATTTCATAGTTGCATATATACATATGCCATAGCATTTAGTATGTTCTTAAGATTAGGCATGAAATGAAAATCGCACTTAAATGCAGACATAAAATAAGAGTGCTTTACTTAGTCACAGTCATAGTAGTCAAAGAACCCCTCTATTCTGCTCAATTTATGCAAAGCCTTTTAAAATTACAGTTTCTAGGAACCATACACTGTAACCCTGAGTATTTCAGAATTTTCCAGTTGAATTCCTGTAGGTATTTTATTAATGATGCTCTTAAAATAGATTGAAATATTTTACAGCATTATGAAAAGACAGGTTGTAACCAGTGCATTTAGCACAGTCCAGTGAAATACTATTAGACCCACAGTCCCCTGCTTTACCTATTTTTGATGTATTCTTTATATACTTCATGAATTACATTCAATAAATGATTGTGATTATGTGACTGCATTCTCGATTAGCTCAGGCCCTTTATTTGGTTCCTGCACATGAAGCAGTCTGTTTTGTTTTGTTAAATTTTTTTTCTTCTCCACGTTTGGTAAAAAGATTTTAATACCCAATTAATCAAGATACAAACTAGCAAACTGTGATAAGTTCATCAGCTCAGAGTGCTTTTAACATCCCATTTCAAATCTCTAGTGGATAATGTGCTGAAAATCTCTTTATTTTATCAATTGTATGTCTTTCCCAGCCTGGTTCTGTGTGGGAATGACACCTGATTAAAAAACCGTGTCACAGCACAACTCAGTTTCTCTTTGGTTCTTTTTTAGCATATATCCAGGGGCATGGAAATGCATGGGAAGAAGGGTCAAGTAACATTTGTGTAGCTCAACCTGAGAGGTCAGATTATGCTTCCACTACTCAGGTATCATGTATTTGAACTAATGTAATTGCCACATTATCCCATTATGTCAACGATAAGAGGTGTCTGAAGCTTATTATCTTGCTGCTCTGATGTTACTCTCCTTCATCTCATTTTCTTTTCTTCAGTAAAGTGTTTTAAAGAGAAATAAATTGATTATAATTTCTTTACTAGCATGCATCTTAGGTTTTATTTACTGTAAGCTGATTTTATGCTAGAAATTAGTTTGGAATAAGAATGGAGAGTTAAAGACTGTATGCTAAGGATTGATCTTTTTGACATCTGGCACAGCTGAGAACTGTTCTCTGTATAGAAGATTGTAGAAACCCCACATTTTTTAGGCCAGTCCCAAGAGGCAATTTAGAGCCACCTTGTGAGCGCTTGGTCTCTTGGACACACACATTATAACATGCTGAGACACTCCAATCATTCTTCTTTAAGAAAGGCCAGGGAAAGACAAGATTCTGTTGCTCTTGGAGCATCCCAACCCCTGGTTTCCTCAGACACACAAATATCTGCCCTTGCAAACCTGATGGCCTGATTTGAACATGCTTTTTAAGGAGGGGAGATGAAAGAATAGGATCAGTCAGTGTTCAATATTCAATATTCAGCAACTGTAAATGAAAAGCAACATTGCAGAGGAACAAGCAGTTACTGTTTCTCATGAGGATTGATTCCTCTCCTAGATACGGCTTCATCTTCAAATCCTCCCAACAGTGTTTCACCCCACCTTCCTGCTGAGGAGTTTTATTTCCTTTAGCCTATTCAATGACTTTGTTTTATGGAACATAAAGTGATTTTAGTTTTTAGGAGTGCTCTGCCGTCTGGGGCCAGATATTCTTCACAGCCGTGGAACCTCATAGCCTTGCTGGACTGTGCAAATGTGATCAGATGTTACCTGAAGCCACTTCCCTCTTTTCTGCATAGATGTTTGTGAGATGAGAGAGCTCACCCAATATTACTTCTGCTCTTTTTAGTTCATCTTCACGTGTTCAGAGGGGGGTAAAATACGTTGCACTGCCCCCTATTTAGGCTATGGATTTTCTGTGCTTTGTCTTGAGAAACCCTGTCTTGAACAGTCCAGGTGGATTCTGTAAGGTCCATCCTCTACAGCCTCTATTCTAGAAGAGAAGAGGGCTAGCATTTGAAGTCTGAACAGCTGGCCTGGCCAAACAGTGCTGAGTGGAGAAGACAAATTTTCATAACAAGGAGTGAATACCTACCCCCCTGTTAACACAAATTCTCCCTCCTTCCCTCTCTCTCTTTTTTAAATTTAGGCATCCATGTGCCACTGTGAGTGACAGAAGAAAAGAGAGTGAAGCTCACTGTAAATCAGGTTGATAATAACATAAAATATCTTTGGAAGAAAGCTAGCTAGAAGGAAAGAGAGGGGCATCTTTAAGACACCTGTGCATATTTAAAAAATATTCCAGACAGCTGAATGCAGGTAAACCTCAGGAAATTATGAACAGTTTAGGATACATCTGTATTTTGTGAACTAGCATAGGTGGCACTCATTCTATCCCCAGCTATTGTCTGCTTATTACTGGTCCTGAGAGCAAAAAGAAGTTGTAATTTTCTAATCTTGTGTTTCCAGTCTCATGAATTTGGAATTCTGGGTTTGAGCAGCAGGGTTTAGTGAGACTGCTCGGGAAGCTCAAATTATTCTTAAGGTGGATTTGGTTGCTTTTTAATTTTCTTTCTGACTCATGATATTCCAGGGTGTATGCAACTCATTTTTACAAATGGAAAAGTACTCGTAACAAAGTGCAAGACTTTTGCTGATTGCAAACTCCAAACTTGTGAATCTTCATGAATAGTATAACCCCCCCTGCCATGTGAGCTGCACAGTAAAATCAGAGAATATTCTTCATTATTTGTAATAGAGAGCTGAGAGGAAGACATGGCAGCCATGAAAACAAAAAGATGACTAGGTGAATTTAGAGCTACGTCTTTTTGTAAGCCAAGTAGAAATGAAAACTCCCCAAGGGACTATTGAGAACCCAACTGGCCACCAGTTGCCAGGCACCAGTACTTTGGAGGTACAACAGCTGTGGTCACAACAGTTTCCTATACGGTATTACTTTCTTTGTTCATGTAAAGTATCTGCTGAAATCACTAAGAGACTTAAACACAGATTGTGGGATTGATATCTGTTTAATTGTCACACACGATAAGCTAGTCATGTTTGATATTGCACCAGCTTCGGGGAGAAATACATTCTAGGTCATTCACAGTTATTCCCTGCGAGCTGCTTAATATTATCTGTTCCTTCTGTCTTACCTCTTCTCCTTCAGCAGCTGTTCCTTAGCACGTGTAGAAGGCCAGCTGAAACAGCAGCAGCAGGGCTGTGAAGTCTGCACCTTTCTGAAAGGGCTGGAGCCGGAGCCAGATGGTCCCTGTCATTCACAGAAATTTTTTTGGTGCTGGCCATCTTGTACAATGACACAACCCTGTGAGTTGTTGTTCAAATTGCAATTTACAGGAGTGAGGATTAATCAGAAAAAAGAAAAAAATAGAAGGAATGGGGGGAAAGGAGCCAGAGAGCTGGGTTGGATTGGTCACTAAGCTGATCACCAGGCACTGCTACAAGTGTCTGATCAACAACAACAATAACTCTGAAAGACAATGCAGGGTCTGCCCTGGGAGCTGGGGCAGAAGCCTTTTCTGTGGTAGGAAATATTAAGTACTAGGCATGAACAGACCTGTATGAATCTTCTTTGTAATTCTCACTGTAATAAAAATCTATTCCTTAGACAAAATAAAGGACATGGCTATTTTATATAATAATGAGTAATGACAATTTTATGTTGAATTCAAGACCAGTTCTTCTCCAGCTTGCATTGTTTCAGCAACGTGGAATTAACACATGTAAAAGGGTGACACTACAGTGAGAGTTGTGTGAATTTCTAATGTGATGTCTGAGGAGCAAAAATGTAGAGGAAAAAATAGTCTAAAGTTGAATGTAAAAAAGTCTGTTTTCCTGTTTGCTCTGGGCCAGATAAAATATTAGGATTTTTCATATTGCTTATACAAAATTTAGCCAAATTTGATTTCAAAATATGAAATCACCTTCTTTCCTACCTAGTTATGATATTTGGGGGTTTGTGTTTTTTTTTTATTCTTAGTTTGGTTTGGTGGTTTTTTTTGCAAAAGCCATCTTCTAAATTGCCACTTACTTGTGCTAAACGTTTTTACTTAAATGCCAAGTGAGAACTAAAAAAAAAAAAAAACAAAATTTGAGCTAAGATGTTAATAATTAATTTCAGGAATTCAAGTTACTCTAAGTCTGGGTGAAGCTGAGCAGATTGTGGAAGCTTGCCAACCACATCCTAAAAGTATTTTGGGTTGGAAGTAGGTAGCGAAAATCAGAAGTTTATTGGAGAAAAAATCCACGTAAATATATTTGTTTCTATGTGTCTCTTTCCCCAAGTGTCCAGACTGAACAGGATATTATCACTGAAGCAATGGAAATCCCTGAATACTCATCCATCACAACATACACCAGAAGTATCTGCTGAAATCCAACTCACAATCTGGCTTTTTTTTTTTTTTTTGTCTGTTTGGTTTTTTATTCCCTAAATGAATTTCTGAATCGATGTTTAGCTAATAACCCATCATTAAGTCTACAAGGTTATCATTTCAGCTTTTGGATGCTGTTTCATGGCAAATGAGGCTGGTTTTTCCCAATGTTATAACAGTGATTTGTGCAATATAATAGTCATTCACTCAATAGCATTCTGCAGAAATAAAATCCTATACTTTCTGCAGTACTTTTTAATGGAGGTTTTCACAAATCCTTACTCCTGATGGTGAAAGTTGATTTATAGCAGAAACTCACCCTCTTCAGGATTATTGTCAATAAACGTGAAGATGTAATTTGAGTGATAATGAAAGAACATTTTATTGAAAATCTCCAGAGAGTCTGTTTCACAAGATATAATTGGAGAGGGGCTAAGAGTCTCCTGCATCAATTTCCAAATTAAGCATCTAAGCTATCAAGATGTGTATATTTTAAAACTGTCTAGGGGGAAAAGAAAAATAATATAATCAATCAATAACAATATAGGATTAGAATACGGCTATGTGGAAATAGGGATACAGAGGGGACTAGGGAAGAACTCAAACGTTTCAATGTACAAATGGCATTAGTTTTAATTGTCAGTGTAGTCTTAACTTTCCTTTTTATCCATGTGTTTGAAGCCGCTGGAACAGATCTCCATGTTTTGCAAATTGTGCAGCTGTACTGACCAGCTTGTTTACAGAGATAGAAGGTGCTGCAGTTTTTATTTTCTTAACTTTTATTTAGATAGATAAATCTCCAGCAGTTAGTAGAGTGTGAGTTTTGCTTTCTGACACTTATTCTTCAGGTAATACTGACAGCTCCTAAAATCCCTCTCCTTTTCTGTGGCTCTAAAATCACACCTGGAAATAAAATACACTTTGCCAGTGTATTTTCAAAAGGTTTAAAAGGGCAGAGTTCAAAAATTTTCTTTGGTTGTATGTTTGTTTCCTTACAGCATTTTATTCTTTAATGTTTTGGGCCTAAATGATTTGAGTCTTATTTGTTTCAGAGATGGCCTCATTTCTTTCTTCATTAATGATTTGGTCACAAAAGCTGAAGCTGGAGCTCATCATTAAAGGAGACAACAGGTTACTGGCCTTTCACTGAATGGGAATTTTGTGGATGGAATCTGTTTTTCTCTCTTGCTCCAAAATAATTCAAATCAATAGACCCTTAGTCCCATTTCTTTCTTTTACTCTAAGCTTTTGTGAAAGAGTAGAAAGGTTGGGATTTGAGAGCATGGAGTAATTTAAAATCCATTTCTCTGCTAATTTGTCATCTCTTTTATTGATGTTGATGAAAAAAATTATTTTTTTTCCAAATAACGCCAAAGGTATGTTTTTTATCTAGCATCTTAATTTATTAATAATTATTATTTCATTATTTTATGTTTGATGTTCACTTTACAAAAATTATGTTCCTTAAAAATCTTCCTCTAATGCAAATTGAAAATACATGATATTGGATGTATATATCACTCATATTGTGAGATTAGTTAAATTTAGGGACATCACCAAATGCTGAGAGGAGTATTGTGCTATTTTTCTTGGATACACAAACCAGATTTTTCTACAGTTTGGAGTGTGTTCCATTAGAAGTTGAATTAGTTGTAATTTTCTTTTGGGTCCATTACCATCATTAGCAGGGCCACTCTTTCCATGGTTCTAAATGGGTGCAAGAACTAGCAAGGAACAGTTTGCTAATGCACTACAAAATAAGTTTTGTACTCATGCAATTTTATTTCTTTTGCTTTTCTGCTCCCCTTTAGCCTATTTTTTTTTCTCTTAAGAAAATTTAAATATTTTCCTCTTCTTTTGGCTTCTAGGATTAAAATAAATATTTTTTTATCTTGAAGTACAAACTTCCATGTAAGCAAAAAAATAAAAAAATATTCTAAGCTATTGCAGCTGATAACAGGGAAAGGATTTTGCTGTACATTTTTACAGAATAGGCTTACCATCTCCTTTACTTCAAAGACTGAAAACACAGAAAATCATTTATTTTAAAGACCTTCAAACAGTTTTTTTCTGCATAAAACTTGCTCTTTCTTTTCTTCACTCTAGTTATCTGCAGAACGAGGTGAGTGGCTAAAACCGGTGTTCCTAAATCATACCAGAACAAGCTGAGCACTAAATCCGTATGTAATGATGGGGATATCTCTGAAATTCTGTTTAGACATTGAGAAATAATTTATAGAGTAGGTGTTTGACATTTAAGGGCTGGAGAAGCGATCTGCTGCTGAGCAAACCTGCACGAGCCACACACAGTTCCCATAACCTCACCTCGTGCTGCCATTTTCACACAACAGGTAAAGCCACCCAGGTGAATTTCCACAGCCAACTGTTTTTCTCAGTTGCCTTTTAGGATTATTTAGTCATGGGTAGTGGAGCAGAGGTATTGTTCTTTCCTTCATGGATCCCCAGCAATCCCCTGTAGTCCCAGGTTGGTGGCTGAGCTGTCAGGAGTCCCCACCCTGAGCTTTGCAAGCATCACATTAGGGCAGCTCAATTTCATCTTATCTATTATGTGGAGTTATGTTTGTAAAGTCATTCACTATTGGCAATGTATGCATGGCATAATGTTGTGCTCTTCATTTAGCAGTGCTGATGGCAATGTTGTTTTTCCTCTTTTTTCCCCTCTTTTTTTTTTTTCTCTTTTAACCAAAACATTTAATGACTATGGAATATTAACACTGGCATAAAAATGATGAAAAACAGCCTTGCCAAATGGGAAGCTGGATGGAGAATTAATGTGTGTTGGCTTGATGAAATAGTGAAAAGTTGACTGGACAGATCATCTGAGCTAATGGGAAAGGGAGATTGCAAAAATATGGATTGTAAAGGACACCACTGTAGCAAGGTGGCCACATACTTCACGAAGAGTCTGCTTAGCTTCAGCAGTACTTGTTTGCTTTACCTTAACCTTGATCTTACTAGACTTTATCTGGTTCTTGTATGAGCCACAACCCAGATAAGTCAACAGCAGATTACTTGTCAGTGAGTGCAATTTGATAATCATTGGTTTAAATCCTCTTTTTATAAAACAGAAACATGTTACACTAATGTGAAACATCAGTGACCAAACTTTAGTATGGGGAGAAAGGAAAAGAAGAAAAAAATTATAGTTGTCTTATAATTTCCCTTACATCTGCCATGCTGAACAGTATCTGGAAATCTCTGAACGTCCTTTCCATTTCTTTGTGACAGACATGCCAAAAGTTAAAAATGTACGAGTAACGGTGATGTTTCCACAAAGAGTTTGTTTTTTTCACAAGGCCAAATTTCAGCAAATTGCTAGGTAATATGAAAGAGTTTTTGGTTTTCTTTCAGTTCAAAGTGCTAACTTAATCTGGAACGAAATGATTGGCCATATATTGAGCTCTGAAAGCAGGCAAATGCTCACCTACCTGAGCTGCTAAATGGAGAACTGACATGCATGACCCTGGCAAAGCTCCATACATGGGAAAATCCTGGAATAATAACACTGCTCCTTAAAGGAGTAACATCCTCTATTATACAGCCATCCTGCATTATACACTAATGATCTATGCACCCTTTGGGTGATACTTAAGTCTAAGAGCTGCT
The DNA here is from genome assembly GCA_035584735.1 of Pseudotriccus pelzelni. Taxonomy (NCBI): domain Eukaryota; kingdom Metazoa; phylum Chordata; class Aves; order Passeriformes; family Tyrannidae; genus Pseudotriccus; species Pseudotriccus pelzelni. The sequence goes on along the minus strand of JAWMRA010000001.1, from coordinate 8,296,885 downwards.
CAATGTGTTCCTCTCCTGCTTTGTTGAAGAGAATGTATGAGGGTTTCCTAGACCTCTGCAGCCCGTTTTTATAAGCTGGATATTGCAGGAGGCCTGTATTTTACACCAGAAAGTGTGTGACAGGACTGCAAAAGCTGAATGCCCAGCACAATTGAAAGAAGTCACAGCAGTGTTTTCCCAGTTAAGATATAAACCAGAAACATGTCTGGGAGAAGGCTTTGACTGAGACAGCCATATCAAATCTTCCTACCTTTCCATATTCATGTACCTAGCTATACACACACACACATTTATATGGTTTAGGCATGAAGCTGTGTGCCAAGTAACCATCATCATGGAGAAAGATCCATTATGATCTTAACTAGCTTTGCTTCTTGACAATTGCTTTTTTTTTTTTCAGAGTAGTTGGTATTCATGAAAAAGCCTTTGCTGTTTGCTTCTTTGACATGCCCATCACTGTATCATATGAGCACTTGCTGAAATGGGTGAATGAACTTGTTTTGAATTTTTGTCATTTCAGAGGGAATGCCCAAGCTATGTCATCAGGCATGTGAACAAGCTGTCCAGTTTCCTCAAGCTTTTGATATTCAGTAAAGCTGTGGTGTTTTGGTTTTTTGTTTCCTTCTCTTGATCAGGATCTTATGGAGCCTGAATAATTAATACAGTAAGTGAAAAGGTAACTAATAGTGGTGGGAAGATAATCCCTTTTTTTCATCTCCTTCACTGAAGAGTTCCTTTGAAAGGCCTAACAACATTTTAAACATTTGGATCATTTTCTTACTGTGTGCTTTCACACACACCCCCACACCCACAGTGGTTCTTTCATTGTTAATTTCTTCAAATAAGTATTTGAATTCTTTTAGGAATCCAATATTTATTACTACAGAGACACTATATGGTCTTCGTATCCCACTCCTTACTTGGTAACGAAGCTGTTCAGCACAATGAGACTTTATAAGGATGTTGTGACAGGCTATAGCATTGGAGGGAAAATCCTAAGTAAGCATGTTAAGGTTGACAAAAGAAGAAACACAAAAAGAGCTTTAAACCAAAATAAAGGAAAAAACCCCAAAGCTGAATGGTACAGGAAGACAAAGACAGGATGTGGTTGCTATAGGTTTTTCTTTCTATGTAAATTTCAGCGATCAATAACACTCTTCAAAAGACAGGATTGGGAATCTTTTAGTTTTGCCACAAGAAATGATTGATTAAAAAGTTGAAGGTATGTTCTCAGAATGAATTGTAATTGCCATTCTTTTTTTAATTATTACGAACTGATACCATTACACAATAATGTGTTTTCACATTGTATAGTGAATATGTTCTTTCTTAAGAGTCTCTCTTTTAAAGATCTGGCAAGCAAGGTCAGATGCCTCTTAATAGAAATAGAAATGAAAAGCACTACCTCATTGATTTCTTCTCCATTTCCAAAAATGAGATTGCCTTTTTTTTTTTTTTCAACTCTTTGCCTCATCATGATAATTTCAGATAAGCACCTCCATAATAACAGGCTAGTATGGAGAGCTATAATACTTCATTTCAACTGTATTCTATAGTAAGTTTATCATAGACTCAATTCTCTGCCATAAGACTGTGGTTACAGTTGCTAAGAGGAGCTCCCATTGAAAGAATTCATCAGTGCATGGAAGACAGTGAACCAAATTCATCCCTGCTGTAAATCATCCAACTTTATTGGAACTGCCTTAGAAAAAAAATTTGTCCCACTCCATTTGTCCATTATTCTACAGAAGGATGCCTTTCATAAAAGTTATTTTCCTCTTTGTTGCTCTACTTCTTACAGATTTAAATCTTTTAGTAGGAAAAGTAATGAAGATGAATATTTGGCGCCCTGCTTCTTTCATGCAAAAGGTCTTATGCAAAGGAATATAACTGAGCATTTCACTCTGACTTGTGAGACAAAGTCTAAGCTTTCCCACAGAGACTGTAAGATAAAACAGTAAAAGTTAGTTTTTAGAAAGCGCTTCCACCAATTTAATAGAAACTGTGTTTATGTAGCAGTTCTGCTATTCGGGTGGCTAAAGTGTTCATAAATAACTGTTCCTCAAAATGTCACAATGCAAATGAGGGTAAATTACTGTTCCTGTACTAGTAATATGTTAACAGATTTGATAAACACTGAAAACTGAGATAGTCATGTAGTCATCCTACTAAACAGTATTTTTGCCAAAAAGACACAATTCTTGAATTATGTTTCTGATAGTTTGCTGATCACCTTGGAAAGCCCAAGCTACAAGAGGATGTTTCATTCCTAAACCAGGTTAGCCAGAAGCTAAACTCAGAAAGCGATATTTGCTGGTGATTAGAAAAAAAGGTAACTGTTTCTTATTTACCATTTTTTAATAATAGCACTGAAAAATGGACTTGACAGAGAGCCCAAGACTGTACTGTGGTGTAAGACAAATCACTTCTTTAGCAGACAATAGAAGTCTATGTCACATTTTGATGTATTATTAAATTGTGTGTATGTCTAAATTGGGCCTGCTTTTATCAATCATAAATACTTACTTTGCCTAAGAAAACTCAAAAAATTCAGATTGTGTTTCTCTGTTCCCTAAACAAAGGGCAGTTAAGAACATTTTATTCACTTTGAAATTCTAGCTTTACTTATTATTCCCCTCTGATACACAATTTTATACTTACAGAAATCTGTCAGTCATGAAGCACTTAAAAACTGTCAGAATTACAGAAAAAAGACAGCAAGTGCCATTTAAAATATACTCATCACCTGCATGCTATGCGAGATGTAAGTTTAATTAGCATTGTGCAGTTTGTATTAGTGATATATTGACAGCACACTGACTACGACTGAGAAAGGTCTCTCCCTTTTGCTTCAGCAACCAGCCAACCTGAGTCCTTCTTGCACAGCAAAAAGCACCATTCCATTAATTTAGCAATATTTCAATCTGGCATCTTGAACCTACCCTATTGTGTAACAAATACATAATTGAAAATTAACTGCCTAAATCTAAGCAATTAGATTTTCAACGGCAGATAATAATCTCTCTAATATCCCTATAAGATTTCCTCTTTTCCCCTCCTCTCTGACATGCTGTGTATTTTATCCTGTAGAGGGTGCAGTACACAAGAGTTTAGGTGTGTGTTCTAGGAAAATGTGGACATAAGATCTGAGAAATCTGTGGGGGATGAATGTGACTGATGCAGCAACGACCTTTTCCATGTACAGCTCTGCTACGGAACACTCCTGGTTTTTTTCTGTGAATCTGGATTCAGCTAAAGCTGCACCCTCTGCTAGAAAGCCTTCTGGGAAATCTGTTATGTAGAAGAAGCTGGAGAATCTAGGATGACATATGGAAAAGCCTTTGTGAATAAGCTCACCTTAACTTCATCCACGTTAAACGGGACATTTTGGCTATTTTATGTAAAATATGCGTTCAAATGCTTTGCAGACACATAGCTTATATTGCTTGCTTCTTGTGAAGGCAGGACATGCTGAAGACACAAAAATCTGCCCTGGCATTGGAGATTCAGATGGTCGTACAAGGTGTGATGTTTCTCTGTTTTTCACTCCAAGTTAAAAAAAAATACCCAAACCAAACCACAAACCAAACAACAAAAAAAGGTGTAATATAAGGTGCCATATAAGTTCAAATCATCAGAGAAATTTCCTATCACAAAATCGTAGAATCACAGAATATGCTGAGTTGGAAGAGCTCCACAAGGATCTCCTAGACCAAATCTCAGCTTTGCACAGGACCATCCCCAAGAGTGACACCATGTGCCTGAGGGTATCACGAGTGAACTCTGTCTTGCAAGCTTATGGGTGGCTCTGAATCATTTTATCATCCAGCTGAACAGCAAAAAAATTATAGGAAAGTTAGCTAAGGTGAATTGAGGGGAAAATTTATTTTGAATGATGATGCCATCTAAATGGCAATATATAATTAGCTGAAGAAATAGTTGCATCCAAAGCCCTCAAGACAATTAGAAATCCCACAGTGATTAAAATAAACTTTAGATCAGACCACAGGATTTGTTTTTCTATGATAGGAGAAAATGTAAATAGTCCTACTGTAAATATTTTAACTGGTAATAGACTGGAGTGACACAAGTGATTAAAAAAATAATTCTAGTAGCATAATGTTTGCTGGAGTACTTAGCTGTGTTTGAGTGCTGTATCAAAGAGTGAACATATCACCTCAGCTCATCCAAAGTATCATTGGATGAGTGAGGTGGAATATATTGAAATGTTCATCATGTCACACATTAGCGAGCTGTGTATTGACAAGGAGCTTCCATACTCAAGGTGTTGATTTTGATTTCTTGTTAAGCTCTCTCAGTGATTTGTGACTAATCTATATCTAATTTAAAGTATTCAATAGAATCTCCTGCATCTCTATTTTGAAGGCCATCTTCTTTGATAGAAATACCTCTGAACTTTATTACCCCCTGATTACAGTTAAGTATGTTGTGCACAAGCCTTTGAGAGAGCTTGTCTAAAGACTCATAATTAGTTTGATAGCCAGTCTTATTAGACAATCCACAACATTTTCTTCCCCACCTATCAGTTTTATGATCTGTGACTGCTTCATGGGAATTACAACATGAGAAACTGCAAAACACGCATTAAGATGAAATTGAATAAGACTTGTGGTTGCAACTGTAATTGTTTAAGTATCCTCAACACGCACTCAACAAAAGCCTGACTCTCAGCTGCCTGTTCTGTTTCACCTCGTGCTTGTCTTATCTTGGGAGTGAGGTACCAATTTTAACATTTCTGTTTTCCTTATGGTTGGTTGTGGCTTCGGTTAACCTGAATAGCCAGGGCAGTTGGGATTTTCTTCTTTGGAAAGCTGCAAACTTACCCCTAAAATCCCATAAAAGTTTTGTTTGTTACAAAAAAAAAAAAAAAGTCTTTTAAAGCAAACTTTTTTATATGTACCATTATCAAATTGAAATTATAATACCTAGAGCAATAACAATAAAACATTGAGAGGTAGTTCATAATGTTTTTCCCACAGTTTTTGGCTAGATTAGGAAAATATGGGAAAAAGGACAAACAGCTTCCCCCTCCCTGTCCTTTGGAATAAAGACTGGAATGACAGAAATAAAGAAAGGACATTGAGATTAGGTAACTGTGGCCCCTAATGCTTAATGTCATGGACACTGATCACTGTGTGAAGGTCTGGGAGAGCCTCGATTCAGAAGACACACATGAATTTGTATTCAGAGGGTGAACCTGTCGCTTCAGCAGTATATGTATTGCACACATATGGATGAGAGCGAGGGCTGGGTTCCCTTAATCTCTCGCTTCTACCTGCTGAGAACTGCCAGATCAGAGCCTTTCGTCTCTCAGCAAATAGTGATTGCTTTATCCAAAGTGAAGGAGATCCATGGAGAAACCCTGGCAGGCACTCACCAGCTGGTTGGCCTCAGTTCGGCAAGGGATGGACCCTCAAGTCCACACCCCAAACAGCCAAGGGAAGGGAGAAATGAGAACAGTCTCTTGAGGCTCTAAATTTGAATGCCTTTTTCTTTTCTGTTTTGTTTTGGCTTTACCACGTGGCGTGATAGGGAATTGATTCGGAAGCAAACTCTTAAGGGTTGCCGAGGCCTAGGCACAAAACCAGTGCCATGAGTCACCTAAGAAAATGTTAAGTAACAAAACCACTGGATGCTTAAACAGCTTAACACTGACTTTTTCTAATTACAAGCTGAGCACATACACCTAGGCATCTGTAGGCAACAACAGACTGAAGTCTCTGCAAATCCTACAGAGTATCTCTGAGCAAATTTTTATATCCTAGATCTTGATCATAAACTGAGGAGCAGTAGGGTAGAATAAGGTAGATTTCTTCTTACTCACAAAACCAAGAGAGAAAAAATTATCTCAAAATTTTATTATTATTTTGTTCCTGAGCAGCAAAGCAGTGAAAAAAAGAAATCACCATCTATTTCCATTTACACATAGCATTTTCTCAATTTAAAAATTCCTTAACTTTTCATATAGAGTGGTGGTTTTAATAAGGCACTAGAATGCTGACTGCAGTAAAGCGAAATGTTTGCTAAAATGGTAATTAATTCCTTTGAGAAGAAAACCTAAACCCCTCAACCAGGGAGTCAATATTCCTTAGGAGTGTGTTCAGTAGTTCTGTGTATGAGCCACAGCAAGAGGACTCACAGGATTTCACAGAGGAAGCTTTGAAGCCCTGAGTTCCAGGTGACATTCCCTCGGGGGACTGCCAGTTCCTGCTGAAGAAATGAGCATATATGAGATTCAGCTCTGTAATAACCTTAATGGCTGTCTTAACTCTGTAAAATATTCTTCATAATGTATTTTGTGTACTGTTGCCAAAAGTAAGCAGGTGTTTTTGCTTTGGCTGAATAAAGTTACATACTTTATTTATGCAATTATTGGTTTTTTTTCAGTTTCCCATATAATTTCAAGATTAATTAACAAAAATACCCGTGATGCCTTAGAGAAGGTAACACTTCTTTCCGCATGGAAAGGAAGCAGAAAGCTCCCAAACTCCACAAAGAACACACTAAATGTTGCAGTCAGACCTGTTCAATGCAAATGAAAAAAACAAAAAAGGGGAAAACAATTATTGCAGCAATTTCCTGTACCACTGTATTCTCATTTTTCTTCTAGTGTTTCTTCCACTTCCTGATCTACTGGCTAAACTGGAGTCCATGGGGTTAAAAAGAACAAGCCTGCTGCGACAAGACCAGCTTCTTTGGAGGGTTTGTCCAGGCACACACACACGCTGACCTTCCTGTCTCAGGATATTCCTTCTATGAAAGTGCTGGTGTCCTCTGACAACCAGAGCCAGGTCACTCAGCTTCAGGCACATCAAGGAGACAGGACTTGCTTGTCCAGCCCGACCACGACCCCAGCACCAGCGAGGGAAACTGCTGGGAGCATGAGAATGTCAGAATATGCAACGGCTGTATTCTCGCAAAACAGGAGAGCAGAAGATGCCAGGAGAAATAAGCTTTTATAAAGGGTTATATTATCCTCTTCTGGGTCTAGATGTGTCAGCTAAAATTTTTCTGCCTCATGAATTTTCAGCAAGTGCAACCATTCTGCACAGCTCTGACATTTATACTACAGCTTCATAAGTGAATTTAAAGCCAGACCGATTAGGCCATGTCTGGATTTGGCAGTGTTTTAACCTAATCTCATTGCTCTCCCTGAAGGAAGTGTTGAGACACTATATTCTCTTAGAAGGGGTATAAAGCTGGGTAGCTTAAAAAAAAGGAAAGAAAAATGTCTCCAGTGTTTTCAGGATTTCTAGGTGCTGCTGTTGCAGCTGAGCTGCTGGATTAGGGGAAGTTCTCCTCTGCTGAGTTGCAGAATTCATGGACAAAAGACTCCTGCCTGCTGAATGTATCAGACTTACTATTCACAAGCTGCTCAGCTGTGCTCTGTATCCATCCATCCATCCATCCATCTAACTATCTGCAATTTCTCAGACAGAAGTGCAAAAGCCTAAATGCTGCTTATATTCCAGGAAGCTAGAATATTACAAAGATTTTCCTTAATATGTATCTGTTCTGAAAAAAAGGAGGGGAGTGGTTATAATAGATTTTCTTCTCTCTAGGAATTGTATTAGCAAAGACTGGGACTGCTGGTATCTCCCTTGGTGTTGTTCCAGGTTTGTAGCACGTTCATGGCATTGTGATGAGCATGTGTTTTGTGGATCATCTGGAGAATTCTGAGGGACAGAGTGGCTAAGGTGTTTAGGAACTAGAAAATTTAAAATGCTAACAGGAATGGATTATGCATTAACTACAGGGATTTAACTATTTCACTTATTTTCCACCACTCATCTTCCTCTTCCTTCTCTCTGTCTTTCTGCAAGCATTTTCTTATAAAAATGGAAGTGTAGGGTTTGTCTTTTTGCATGGTTTTGCTTGGATTGTACTGACAGATAGAGCACGTTGCGCTTCAGTCTGGCTCACTGCCAGAGCAGTAGTCATATCCAATGCCAAATTGCAGCACAAGACTATTTTGAATGACAGACTAAAGTGTGTGTAGGGATGTGAAAACAGGTGGTCTGGGATGTCTGGTATCAACAGAGCATCTGGTCACTGGAGTGTGACTGCGCTGTACTTTGTACTCCTAATCCAGAGTGGTAGTAGCAGTGAGTGAAGAAGTTGGCATCTTTTCCAGACCTATCATTTTGTAACCTGTCCTGAGTACCCAAATACATACAAATGTTTGTTTTAGGGCTAAAAATACCTTGCTCAATCAATAATTTCTGTACCTAATCTATATTTCTTAAATGACTAGAAATCAAATTATCTTAAAATATGTCAGAATATTTACACAACATGGTTTTGCTTTCTTTTGTAAAGACACACAGCTGTTGCAAAACACTTCAATAATTTTTAATCTTATTTTTCAGTTACAACTGACTAGATAAACATACTTCTATGTCTGCCTAATGTTTCCAGCTGTATTAAAATTAGTCAATTTTATTTAATCAATAAAATTATTTAAAATATTCTTTGGGGATGAACATGCTTTTTCTGGTTTATTAGAAAGTTAAGAAGGACTGATGAGGAAGTCTGTCATGTTCTGTTTGTGTAAGATTCTGGAGTATCCCTACCCACATTAAACTCAGATTTAAAACCAAAAATATTTGAGAAAACCCAAACCCAAAACAGCTCTCAAATCACTTATGAGGCAAAATCCTTCTTTACATTCTTACATATGTTCTGTTAGTTTGAGGACAAAGTTAGTTTTGTTGTTTCAAATCATGATTGCACCAGAATGGAGCACCACTGAGGGTTGTCCAGAAAGGAATAATGGTGCTGGCATTATTAATTTTCCCTAGTAAGCAAATGATAGTAATACCTGATGAATATGCATCTCGTAAAAAAAAAACCAACAAAACAAAACCAACAACATAGACACACCATTATCAGGAACTCCTCTCTTTTCATAAAAAGGAAAATTATTCTGTAAAGTATAGCCATTGATTGTATAACCCGTGATTGCAGAGATAATTGCTTTTCATTGTGCAAAGCTGGTCAGCTTTCTCTTGAATTTCAGAGGGTGTTAGAGGAGATCCTGTACAGTTGTTTGCCTAACCGTGTAAGCGGTACCACCAGTGGACTGAATTCTGTAGTCTAAGCACACATTATGATTCCCAGGGCACTGGTCCAAGGTGTTTAATAAAAAAGAAACCTCTCAACAACAGACAAAACCCCCCAAACTACAAAAAAACCCCAAACAAAATCCAAACACACACACACACACACCCAATCAAAATCCAAACATATGCACCCCCCAAAAAAAAAAAACCCAAACCACAAACCCAATGAAAAACCACCATGGATCATTTTTGGTATCTTCTTACAGTATTGTAAGCTTAAATTTGCTAAGTGTTGTAAATGACCCAAGCAAAAAGAGGAGAAGATGGATGTTAAGGGTTCCTTCAATAACAGGCAGGACAGAGGTGATAGTTCAACTCCAGTCAACTTATAATATTAGAAAGAAATAACCAACATTTAGTTTCCTACATTTTGAGTTTCCTATAAACACTGAAGCAAAGCAGAGTGTAAGAAACAGAGGGTTCCCTGGTGGGCAAAATCCACACTTCTGCCTTTTATTCCAAAACGTTCTTTGGCTGGATTTTAAACTTGTTTTGTGAAATTTCACTAAGGAATACCTGTCAGCATTAAAAAGTCAGCCTTTTAAGATGGTACAGCGTGTATGTGTATGCTCTCCCTCCATCAAATGGCTTTAAAATACCAAAGGTCATTACTTGCTCTAGTACCAGAACTCTTGTTACATGCTGTGGTGTCTCAGGTACCTCTGTGTGTTCATGTTAACTTTTTAATGGTGACAGCTTCATGGAGAAACAACTGGTGGACTGAGGTGTTTCAAGCATTGTCCCTTCTTCTCTGCCTGACTAAAAAAGATTTTCAAGTTCAGCATTCAGAAATTTTAGTTATTTTTAAAATAAAAGATTTGTTCTTATTGATGTGGTGCTATTAGCATGACAATTATAAAACATGCAGGAAGTGCACCACCAAGACAGGGCAGCAATGGTGAAAATAAAGACAAATATAAGTCAATTTAAAAATCACATCTCCATTTCTGCAAACCTGCTGAAATCTAGCAACACACTGGATTCAGAAATAACCTGTTCTTACTAGAACTCTGAAAAATAGTTATTTTAGATCAGATTTTAAGATATTTTTTCCCCCTTTGGAATGTATTAGTGACAGGAAGAAGTAAGAGAGGTGAAGTAGGGATTGAGAGCCGGTTGTAAGCCAGGTCTGGTGTACTCCTTGTCCCAGCTGAGGGCATTGCTGACTGAGCACATTGCCACGTGCTGTGGGCAGCTCTAGGTGTGGCGGCGGCACGTCGTGCATCTCTCATCCCCAGTAACTCAAGATGGCCTTTGGATCCCTCACAACTGAGGCAAAACCAGCCCAGATCCCTCTGCAGGCCACCTCTCCATGCCCTGACAGCCTGGAGGCTGAGGGAGAGAAGCCACAGTGACACAGGTGCGCTCACCTGCAGGCAGGACCTCGGCACGCAGGAGGAAATACACTTAGGGTTCCTGTGGGGCAGGTAGACTTGGGGTGCCTCAGACTGCACACCATTACTGCTGCCACCTGGTCTGTCCTTTTCCTCCCCTTAGTCATCAACACCAGTCTTTCTAATGTTGCAAAAAGTTTTCCACAATGCCCCACTGACTTCACCCAGTTAGACCTGTACACTGGCAAGCCTTTAGGAACTACATGCCTTTGATTTTATTCTTTTTTCCCCAAAGGGCAATAACTTCAAACTGAAAGACGGCAGATCTTGATGAGATATTAGGAAGAAATTCTTTGCTAGGGGAGTAGTGAAGCACTGGAACAGCTTGTCCAGAGTAGTTGTGGCTGCCTCACTCCTGGAAGTGTTCAAGGCCAGGTTGGATGGGGCTCTGAGCAACCTGGTCTAGTGGGAGGTGTCCCTGCCCATGGCAGGGAGATTGGAACTGGATGAGCTTTAAGGTTCCTTTGACCCAAACCACTTAATGATTCTATTAAAACAAGATTGATAGGAGATGTATTTTAAATATCAACAATGCTCTGTATTCTTTATGTATAAATGTATTTCCTTAATTTTTAAACAAGGATATCATCTCTAATACATTTCAGTGCTGAAGCCAAGATCTTACATTATTTTCAAATAGTCTTCCTTAATTTTTCTGGAGCTGTGTTATGAATTGCAACCCACATAGAAATGTAACAGCCAGAGTAATAAGACTGGAACTAGAATTCATTTTACCTTCCAAATTAGACTTTTATAATAAATGGTAAATTGAAATGCCATTACAAAAAGGTTACCATCTTTTATTACATGAAGTTAAGAACTTAAATTTTACTAATGGTGCAATTTTCTCTGTAATTCATCTTTTACTTAATAGCATATAATTGTTTAAATAATGTTTTAGTCCCTGTAAAAAGAAGGTATTGTTAGCAAGGAAAGTCTGACTATTAGGTAGCTCAGGAAAAGCTGAGAGTCCTCTTTTGGATATTCAGATATATCACTTCTTATTTCACTAAGCCACAAGAGCATATCATTTTCTACACCGACAATTGATTTGTATTCTGACTGATGACCTCAATCTTTTTTCCAATTTTTTTTCCAGCCAAACACTTGGGGTGGGGGCTTGTTTAAAATTCAGTTTTTGGTGTGGTGTGGGTGGGTTTTTTTACTAATCTTAATAAGGTGTTATGAATGCAGTCTACTGAAATAGATTTGTAAGTGAAAGAAAAATGTGCTCAGAATTGCAATTAAGCCTGATAAGTGCCTGTAGACAAGAATGGGCAATTTTAAGCTTAAAATTTGCAAACCCTCCAGTCTACTCTGTCCTCAGGGAATGCAGCCTCTCAGTATGCATAAACTTTACAGGTCTAGATGCTTTTAAAATGCTGGTAGGAAGATCTTACCTAAATGCTAATCTACTTTAGATCCACAGAGTATATTTGGGCAGCTGCATTTCTCTTAGCATGCACAGTCAAAGACTCTGTGACCTGAGTCGAGTTGCATACCTTGCAGTCTAAAGCTGTTTGGGGACTCATGACCCCCATGTTGCACATCTAAGGCTCCTGAAGCATGGTCAGCATGCTCCAGCATAATAGAATTCACCACAAACCCAAACTTTACCCTTCAAATGTGATGGTGGTGATGCTGCCCACCTCCTGTACAGCATTGGGGTTAGGAGGTGGGGAGCAAGAATGGGAAGTCTTGCTTAGTTTGGTTGCTTATCTCATCCCAGTGAGTGAACTCACCTCTGGCAGTGAACAGGAGCTGTGTCCTGAGCTGGGGTGCTCCCAACATCCATCAGGACAAAACACCTCCCTGCTCCTCTTGGTGCCAGCTCAGGGACCACTGCATGGGAGAGAATGCAAATATCACAGGGACTCAAAGAAAACAAGCAAGGCAAGCAGGAAAGCTGTGCTTCTCTGCTCTGTGTGCTGTTATGTATCATACCCAAAGACTTCATGCAAATGCATAAGCTGTCCCTGGAGCTGGAAAAAATCTATAATATTTCTATTGCTGTAATATCTATGCGCCAAGTGCAGACATTTGTTTGATTTGGCCTCCGGCATTTTTATCTGGCATGCTCTCCATTTCATTTCTCCTGGCCTGTATCAATCTTAAAGCTCCTTCAGTTAGGAAAAAAAAAAAAAAAAAGAGGAAAAAGAAACTCCCCAACCACCCCCTCTGTACTGTGTTTCAGTTGAGATGCAAATGAAAAAAGCCTTCTCTTCTGAAATATTAGTACTAGTATGGTGGCAAACCTACTGAAAAGCTGGGGGAAAGGTTTTGCACGTTGTGACTGCCTGTGAAATACCCCCTTCCCTCCCAAGCTTCCTGTCGTTCACCTCCTAAGTAGTGGGTGTTCCAGCTGACAGTGCCCTACTGAGCAGTGTAGCTTGGTGGCATCCCCATCCTGCCACATCATGTCAGTCGAAATTGCTATGCTGGAATGTAAATTAACCCCAGAAATTACAGGTGCACATTTGATGACTGTATATCTATTTCTTCTCATCGAGGAGTGGGATCCTGGATGAGTCTGTGTTGGACAGCAGAGGTGAGGCTAATAACATCTCAATTTACCACTGTATTAACTTGTATTTGTGCATTTTAAGAGGAAAACACAAAGCTCATTACATTTTCAGCCAGTAGCTACATAGTGCTTATGTTATATGAGCAGAAAGGCTCTAGTTTGCTGTTAGATTAAATTGTTAATACGTTTTTCCAGGCACTGTTTCAGTCAGGAGTTTACCACAAGTAGCCAGGAAGTGATGCAAAAATGTCTTACCAAGTGTGGGGACGAGAGAAGCTCTGAGGTGTAAGAAATAAGAAGCAACTATTGCAGGTTGTCACTGCATCAGCAGTCACAAGATTTACAGCAAGGTTATAAAACAGCTTTAAGTCTTGACCCAAATTCATTCAGTTCAAAGAGTCTCCCCTGTTATTCACCGAGTGTCAGTTTGGCCACATGATAGACTTGGCTCAAGCTCAGAATTCTCCACAGACTCCTGTCCATTAAAGTCAGAGAACCCCTGAAATTAGCACTTATGCTTCAGTGAAGAAAGAGGTGGGATTATTGGTCTTGGTTTAATATTTTTCTCTTTCATTATGTAAACTCTCTCTCAGGTTACAGAAACCTGAAACATTATTTTAGGATCGTCTTCCTCTATATTATGCACTTCGTTCGTATTACCAGCTTCATATTTTATGGCAAGCATCTGAGAGTCATTAATTTCAACTGGCTAAATAAACATTACTTACTTGACAGGCACTTACTTAAATGCATTATTTTTGGCATAAGATCTAAAATTATGTTTGCAAAGAGATGGCAATGGTTTTTTGTCTCTTTTTTCCTCCTCTCATCTCATTGCAATCTGGCATAATTCTCCCAGTCTATTTTGTTTTACCTTACCATAGTTTAATAGTCAAATTTAGAAATAGGAGGTAACAATTTGCTTTGTTAGCTGTCCTCTGATACTTACCTGTGTCCCTTCATACACAGTCTCCACAGAGTAGACTGTGCCAGTAAGTGAACATCTTTAAACTCCTCATGTCAACAACCAAAACAGTGAAGAATAATAATTTCAAGTGAGGAGACTTGCACAGTTTAATTTTCAGTAATTGATGTTAAATGAGCAGTAGAAAACTGTGTGAATGAATTTGTAGTTCTCTCATGCAGCTATTCACCGAAAGTTAAACTTTCTAATTACGCTCCTTTTTGGAGGTATTTCTGCAGCTCTGCTGGCTCCCTTTTCCTGCTATTGTTTGAGATCTAATTACAGGACTTGTCAATACAGTTAGCCTGTGTTGAGGAATTGAAGAAAATACTCTCTGTGGGAAGAGTGTATTCTGAAGAGTGGAAAAAAGTTATTGTGAAGTACCGTTTTCTGGTATGGCTTGCATCAGTTCTAAAAGACGTCAGAAAGTGGGCTAAAAAAAGGAGTAAAAGCAAGAAGACATCCCCCACACACTTTCCCTTGCAGCTGTCAGATACGTGTTAGCACTTGCTGGCAGATGTACTTACAGACTGTCTGCTGGCTTCTGCCAGTACCTGTAAGCAGACAGTGCTCGCAAGCAGGGGTTCGTATGCTATTTTATACATCAATTGAAATAAATGTTTTAAATATTTAAATGGAAATATAGTGTTTGTGAGAGTAAATGCATTCCTCCTATTTAAAGTCTTGACTGATTACATTTAAAGGCACGGAAATATTTTGGGGAAGACAGCATCTTGATCTGCAGCTGATGATTTTGATATCCTTAAAAAAAGTTATTCCACCCGTGGTCATGAGTTGTCATCGTTAGACTGCTTTATAAGTAATTAGAAAGGTCAGGAGGACAAACAATACTGAATACAAGGCAGTTCAAAAATTACAAACCATTGGAAGGTGTATTGAAATGGATTTTTCTGGTGGAATGAACAGATGCTGGAATGGTACACCACATCTGATGGGGCGTGCAAGGGCACACAGCTTTACTCTGATGATACTCCTACCTTAGGCACCTTGATTTAAAGCCTAAAAATCAGTCAGATGCATTTGGGGCATATTTCAGTTGGTGGACATGTCTGCTCAGGAAGCAGTGACACTGAACTTCACTTGTCAAGTTCTTGGCTATGCTACTTCATTTCAGTGTGAGGACACAATTTTCCTGCTATTGCCCTGAATGTCAAGCAGTGATTTGTACCACAAAAAAGCAAGTAAAATACCTGCCGTCTTATATTCTTTATTCTTGAAAGGATTTGGACTCTTAAATGGAGTTTTAATAAAAACTAACTTGAAAGCAAGCTACTACATTTTGTTGGCTATCTACACACACACAGAGTTAAATGGGCTTTGTCAAAACCAGTCATGAATCAGACTCCTAAAATAATTCCATTTCATGAAAATCTTCGGTCCTTTTGGCTGCAATTGGTTTACAAGTTGCAATCTGATCTGGAAGGAAATCAACACTTGAGTTTCTTACTCCTACAGATCTATATAGTAACACAAAAATACACCATGGATTTCTTCTTTTTTTTTTTTTTTTAGGGAGGGATTTTTTTGGTTGGTTGCATGGTTAGTTTTGATTTTTGGTTTTTGTTTGTTTGTTGTTTTGGGGTTTTTTTGTTTCTGTGAGTTTTGATTTGGTTTGGTTTTGGCAGTTTAATTGTTGGGTTTTGTTTTGGTTTTTTGTTCCATTTTGAAAGAAAACCTGGAATATAAAAAGAAAGGAACAAATGAGCACAGTAGAATCAGAAGTGGGTGATTTTTCTGCTTCCAGTCTGGTTGTTCACCAGCCCTTGCAACCGCTTCTCTTACCTTTTCTTGCATCCCAACACAACACGGGTCTGCAAAGGAAGTTCTTCCGAAAAACAGGCATTGCCTGAACCACAGTGCTGTGCCAGGACAACGTCATGAAGTCTACACCTTACGGAGCACGTTACGGGAGATGCCTGAGTTATGAGGTATCTGTCAGTCCCAGCGCTGCATCTGCCACTGGGGTTTGCTCTTGAGAGGAGGACTGCAGTGACACCGTTCAAACTGCGCTTTATTTCTGCTGGTTGAACATGCACATAGATTATTTTTAAATTGAAAAAGAGACCAGAAACAAAGAGAAATTCCAGCAATGGGTGTTTTGGGACCATGATTTCTTGTCACATCTGAGAAACCTGAAGTGCTAGTAACTGATCTGCTTTATGCGTATGAGCACAAAGCTTCTACTTTTATTGTATCAGAGTGCTTTCAATTTAGAAAAAAATCAATCAACAGAAAGAGTAAATGGCACTGAACTCCACATTTCTCTTTGGGAGCAGCATTGTAACATTTAGCCTTGCTCAACAAGAAGTTTTATATCACTTTTGTTTATATACAGGATAATGCAATGGGGATACAGGGCTTCTGTTTAGAAAGGTTATTGACACTCTTGGTGCTGTGTTGGCATTTATTCTTTGGACTTTTATTGCTTCTGATCTGTGGTATTTATGTCTCTGAGGTAAGGACTTTCATCTGTGATACATGCTTATAATTTACAGGCCGCAGAGTGCCCCGATGTTGTCTGCAGAAACAGGAAATTAAACAATTAAATGGGAGGCAGATGTGAAGAGTAAAACAAGACACTCCCCCCACTAAATTTATTTTCCAATATTGTCTGCTGGACAGAGGAGGTTGAAAACCACTGCTGTACCCAGTGACTTTTGAGGGAAGCAAGATAAGGTTCAATAGATGGACATGAGAAATTGGCAAAGCACTCCAGGAAGGGAAATTAACCAAGCAGAATATGAATTCAGACTTTGATGACAGTTCCACGTTTCTCCTGTGATCCAGCTCCCCCAAACCTGTACGACAGGACTGAAGCCTTTCTTGCTGGCCTTTGTCACAGACATTCACTCCCCCCCTCCCCGGGCCGTCTGAAGTGACCACTGCCAAGCCCCCTAGTGATTACTTTAACTGTAATAGCAATGACAGATCACTTTATTAATTGCAAATTGCGCTATCTGAAGATGGTGACAACAGATGTGGAGAAAAGAACAGAATATCCTAATTTTTCATAGCATAATCAGCCTGTTTGGAGCCCTAGATAAAAATAAATTACCTCAAACTTACAATACACTTGACAGGTATTTATTGCAGCATACTCTATCAGCAATTGCCATACCTACATGAGCTAACTTCTCTGATGTTACCCCAAAACGTGAAGGGGAGTGTTAATGAGGAAGAGCAGCCAAAGCAAGGCCCTGGGAACTGGATCTGTGTTCCAGTTGTTGCATGACGCTGCCTCTGGATGCTTCCTTCTCCAATCCCCTTACACCTGCCTCCACTGTGATCTGCCCACCTGGGCACAGGGGGGAGTTTGTGTTGGACACCTTGAGGGTAAAAGGACTTTGCAATCCTTCAGAGGCAGAAATGAGCTCAATAGGTAACGTTAACTGAGAATACTTAATACGGAGAAACAAATGTATCTCGCCCGGAAGAAAGAGGGAGAAAAATCCACTCAATTTGGAAAAACTGAAGGACATGCCTACAGACCTACTGCTTACCCACTCTCAGAGCCAAAGTTTACAAGACTCGCTAATGGAAGCAGACAATTTTTCAGTTGCTGTTTGCTGCAGCTGTTTTTGCCACGTCCTGAGTTTATTTGATACAAAGTCTAAATTAGTCTTGAGAAACAGGATTAACCTTTCCAATCACATTTAAGGTGAAATTGCTTAACTACAGCACACAATGTCATGCTACCGATAATCCATGTGCTTGATTAATGCTTTTATAATCAATTGCTGTCTGGAAGTGACTCCTTCCCATCACACTCTTCACAAAAAGAGCAGATGGTATTTAAAAGGTTATGGCAAAAGGGCATTTCAGAGGTCAAATAGAACATCGATCAAGTGGGCAGAAAAATTGCTTTTTTCCTTCCCCTTCTTATCCTCACAATCCATGAGGGAATGTGGACTATGAATTATAGTTTGATCTATAGTTCAAGCACTAAAATGTT
The DNA here is from genome assembly GCA_035584735.1 of Pseudotriccus pelzelni. Classification (NCBI taxonomy): domain Eukaryota; kingdom Metazoa; phylum Chordata; class Aves; order Passeriformes; family Tyrannidae; genus Pseudotriccus; species Pseudotriccus pelzelni. Next base: position 8,278,887 of record JAWMRA010000001.1, on the reverse strand, counting down.
TTCTTGTTTCAAATTTCTGTGTTGTTTTGGGTAATGAACCTGGAAATTGGATTCCCTTTGTGCCAATAAAAAATTGTGGCCAATACACATATCTCAGCAACATAATTCTTAGATCCACAGAGATTTTCTTGCTACTACCTTGAACACAGTCTTAATGCTGGTGCTTAATAAAGGCTGTACTAATATCCACAATGTCCTTAGATCAATTTTTAGCAATGATAAACACTCTGTGTAAAAAAATACTCACAATTTCCACGCTGTTTTACAGAAACCAATAAAAACATGACATTTTGTGACTTATTCTTGCTATTTTCCACGTACATGGTTGGTTGCTGTTCTCCATTAGAGTCCAAGGAGAGGTATTCTCACCTGGAGTGAAGGGGGCAGAGAGACTGCGTGTACCAATGAGGCCTCTAAACCAGAAATCAGGGGTTTGCCATTGTACAATACATAAAATATATCAGTACTCTTTTTCCTCACCTTTCCATCTCATGTCCTGATAAACACACATCGTGTGATTGAAACAGAAGAGTAAAATTGTTTATGTAATTTTCCAGTAATTTTTTAAGTTTTACTAATGAAAGTGTAAATGTTGTCCTATTGATTTGGACATGAATATTGCCATCTTTGTTGCCTAATAGAAGTGTATTTTTACTAATTGCTATATCTTTCTGGCCATTCATTTTTTATGGTTTTGGTATTTTGTTGTTGTTGTAGTATAGGTTATTGTGACAAGTGAAGGACTCATTCTGAGTAGGTCTTTAAAGCAGATTTTCATTTGGGGTGTAAAAGTAGTATAATCTTGCTCTGTGATCAAAGCCAGGATGGATTGGCTAAGATATTTTTCAGCATTGTAAATTAAGTTTAAGGGCCTGAGCCCTTTCTTATCTGAACAATTCTCACTTGCTTCATGTAGGTACTCACACAGGAGCCTGAAGAGCTATTAATGAGATAGGGTTCTTGTCTTGAACCAAGAACAGTTAATAACTACCATATATTGCATAAATAAAGTTGTTAAATGTGAACTTTCAAAAGCTGAACTGAAGTGGAACCTGATGAAACCATGCTCCCTAATCCTGTTAGTCACGTCTGAGTGTCTCACCATCCAGGAGGTGCAGAAGAGCTATCACTGGAACTGTCAGTGTGTTTTAAATAGTCCTAATATACACAGTCATCTATAACACACTGATAGACCTTTCAATGTCAGTTTTGTAGTATAATTTCCTTTGATATATTTCAAGAGCAAATGTAAATTTTAAAATAAGCTGAAGTCTGTGAGACACTTCAACTTAGCCATGTCTGTTATGTATATATTGCATGATTTTTTTCTGTGATTTACTGGCCAACATAGAAAGAAAATCTTTCTATGTGGGGGAAGTATTTCTGTTCTACCATTTAACCACAGGTTCTTAAAAGGTGGCATATGGTAAAAAGACTGTAACGTGAGCAACTCCATAGTTATGAATGAGGAGTTAGGAGAGGGTTATTTCTAGCATTAACTTAAAACACCCAGATTTCCCAGAGAGAGGGACTCCTGGGGACTAGCTGTGACTCAAGGCATTCTTCATGGGGATTTCTGAGACAGTATTGGCCCATATCAGAGAGTTTGTGTCAATTGCCTTGTTATGACTGGGACCCAAGTGATCAGAACTGCCATATTAAATGCAAATTGATAAATGAAAGTCTTTACCTCTAGTCCAAAGGCAAAAAGAGCTGTGAAAATAATCCTAGATATATTGACAGCATCGTAGCATTTTTCATTGAGTTTAATATATGTATTTTATCACTAATCCTTTAGCAACTTCTAAACCAAATCTTTTGTCTTCTATTGTGTGTCCATATTGATCTGCTGTTGCAGCACTGCTTGCAACTGAGAGGTGTCATTCATTATGTTTGGAAGCTGTTTGATCAGAGAAGAAAAGAATACAGCATGGTTTCAAGAGAGTGAGAAAATCAAATGAACTTATATAGATGAAAAATAAATAGTGAGATGTGCTCCTTTAACTTCCTGTTATTTATTTTTCAGGGCTTTTTTCTTCCCTGAAGAGAGCAGGGAGCCATCAGACAAACTGAAAATCTCTTAAGTAACCTAATAAAAAACCAAAGCCATCTACCTTTTAACAAAAGCTTTGTCTATAGGTATAAATGTGCAATTTCAACCCTTTTTTCCCATTTTTTTCTTCACATCTCAGTTTTCTGGTTTTGTAGAGTCTTAAATAACGTTCTGAATCAAGTAATACAATCATATGGAATATTGACTATTCCGTTGAATGTTAAATTGCAGCACAAGAACTTGATATACACTGTCAATCATAGAAAGAGGGGAACATATAGAAATCATGAAAAGAATTTTTCTTAGCTGTCTTTCCTCTAACAAAACCTTTCATACTTAAGTGTGCTTCCCACTGCTCTCCCTGCTCTGTCGCTTTCCAAGCCACAGCTCCCTTGTACCTTTGGCAGCCATTCACAATCAATCCTACACGTATCTCTCTTCTTTACAGTATGACAGTACCCAAAGGTTTTATTTTCTGGTGTCTCCTATTCCTGATCTTAGACACGGTATCAATCACCGGGGCCATCGTGTGTATCTGCCGAGTGATCGCTCTTCTGCACCCGCCGAGTATTTCCTTGGCCCAATTATATTCCTGCCTGGGTTGTTTGTTTCTTTCTCAGAAATCTATAATACCCTATCCATTTGAGGGGGGAGGGAGGGAATGCCCTAGGCTTTCTCCTGGTTGTTGGGATTGTATAGTTTTACATTGCTCCGCAGCCCATAAATGTAACACTAAAGATGAATCAGTGGTATCTGCGTTTGGATGACTACTGAGTGTCAAAAGCAGCGCAGTGTTCTTGTACAATCAATATCTTCCATGTGAAACCAAAGACAGCACTTTAAATTACAAAAAAAAAAAAAAAAGGGATTATACAATAATAACAAAGTGATGTATACATCTATTTTTGCTTGTGTACTGCTGCCTTTTCATGGCAAAACAATTATTTCAGATCCTTTCTGCAGCCACTAGCATATGCTAAAGAGTGACACTGAAAAAGCACATGCTCTAGACTCTCCACATTTGTCAGATATTGTTCCTTGTGCCCACCTGACATAAGTGTTCTGCTGTTCCTTTGTTTCTTTAAAAGGTTTTCTTGAATGTCTTCTGAGATTTAGGTGTTGCAATTTTAAGCAAGCCTCCTCCTTGGGCTTCATCTGGAAAGGTGAGAAAGTAGCTGCCTAATTACACAGGGAAAAAACTAGAGATACAGAAAAAAAAGTTATTAGCAAAATAATTTTTTGGTCCTTGTGCTAAATGTAATCAAAACATGAATGTGAAACTGCTTACAGAGAGGAACAAGGCTAATAATACCTGAAATTGTTCTACATGTTCTAGGATGTAATAATAGCAATGTGATATGTCTAAAATTTTTCAAACACTTAGATTTAAAAGTTCTACTCCTATCTATCTACTGGCAATTTGGGGCACCTGAATTCCTTCGTTAGTTTGGATTTATGTTCCTAGAGCCCCAGAGATAGAGACAGTAAATCTGCAGTTAAACAATTAACGAGCGAGCTCTTCTCAACGAGCTTGCAGGTTCTGAGTTTTCTGTGAGCTTTTCTCACGGACCATGGAACACCATCCAGACATCCAGCATGGGATACCCACATTCCCTTCAGGCTGGACAGGCAAACACGTGTGAGTGTTGCATGGAGTGCTGGCGCACCACCCAGGGCGAGGTGCTGAGCTACAGCACGCCTTGCAGGTCACAGCTCCTGCGGCACCAACACGTGATGTCAGACACATTCCAAAACGTGCCCACCAGCTGTGAGCGCCTGGACTTTGTGTGCACGGTGCCAGCTCCCCCCTGAGCCCTGGTTTGCTCAACACCTAGACATGTAATCATGGTGACAGCTCTGATTGGGCTATGAGGTATTCAGACAGCCCACATACGGTTTTTTCCATCTGGATTTAGCGTCATGAGAGCAAGAGAGAATCTCCAGGAAATCTAGGATATATCCTGTCTTTAGCTTTCATCCAACAGCCTCTTTACCACTCCACAATTAAGAATCAGCTGATCAGTGAGCTGGAGTGAACTGGTCTGACAGCTGGGCAAAGAAATGGGCACTTTTGTTCACAAGCAACTTGAGCACATACTATGCAATTTTTTTTCCCCAGGATAATTTACATAAATTTTTTTAATCTGAAATTACAATAATATTTTAAAGTATTACTGGAGCTGATTGCAAAATAGGCAGCTGATAAGAAAATCTAACTACTTCTGTCTATAGAACAATTGTCTTCAAATACATATGATGTCCCAGAGATTTTTCCAAGGAAAAGGTATCTTTCAAATTAAAGGAAATGTCTTGACTTTTAAATTAAGGTTTTCTAAAGAAGAGGCAGGAGCATGTTGAAATGGGGAATTCTGAGAATCCTGGCTGGCAGTGAGATCAGTTTCCTATCCTGAAGAGAAAGAGAGGAAAAGTAAAGGTGCTGACTTTTCATTAGCAAATGGTTGCTGTAGTGGAGACTTGCATGAGCCATTATGTCCTGGTTCCATATGAGAGTCTTTCCAGGCTGCCCTGCTCAGCTCAGGAAAAAAACGAGGGAGATGAAGATCTGTACATGGAGTTTTACAGAAGACTAGGTACTATTCTTATTTACAAGAGTATAAAAATGGAATGACTGCACTAAAACCAGTGGTGTTACTTCTGATTTACAGCTGAGCAACAGAGAAGAACATTTTACAACTAAAACCTGAAACTATTTTTTTTTTCAAATATACAGCCTTTAAATCTGATGACATTTAATATTTTTCTTTTAACTTCATATTGGTTCCAGTGCATTTCCTACTTTACTCAGAGTAAGTGGATAAGTCAAGTCAGATTTACAAGGACGATCGTGTTTCTTTTTGTCCCTGAGGAAAAATATTACCAAGCTACCCACTTGAGGAAGTGATATGTATTAAAACACCTAACATGTGTGGTGTTCTGTTGAAAAAAAACCACCAAAACACAATAAGACACCCAGTCACCGTATTGCTGTCGAAACAATGCGTATTTATTTGATGATCATCTGATTGAAACAAAGTTAACACATCAAGCTGACTGCTGTGCTTTTCTTTAGTCTCACTCTCATTTGTTAAAGATTGTCATGGGCTTGTGGACTCCGAAAGCAAAGCGGCCACAGAGCTGTACAGGTTTTCAGGCAGTTGCTGTCAACAGATGAGAAGTGCAACACGCCTGACCCAAAAGGCCCCTGAAAGCTACGGGTGGAAACAAAAGCTCCACACTGAATCAGATGAAAGCAAAAGAAACAGAACCAGAAACAGTGTGAGCTGAACTAGGTACTGAGAATTTTAAGGCAGCCTCCACTTGACAGAAGTGATGATATAAAAATTTTAGGATGATTTAAGAGTCAAACGGAACAAGCATAAAGCTGGCATGAAAACATTTATCCCAGGATTGTGTACCATTTAATTGAGCTCTTTATTTAGTTTTTACTCTGTGAGCTTTGGGGAGCGTCTCACAGTGAGAAAGTCTATAAAATTAAGAAAGTAGTTTACTTTATGGATGTTTAAAGTGTTAACATTCTTTTAATTTTAACTGTGATAATTGAGTTCCTTAATGTATAAATGTGGCTGTTAGGAACTGTGTTTATAAGACCAAAATATGTTCACATATAAAAAGCAAGCCAAAAAACCTAATTGAAGCAAGAGAAAATACTGACAGTGAACTAGGAATTAATGATGGATAGAGAACTCTACAAAAAAAAAAAAAAAAGCACAGACTTGTAGAATTTTGGACTTGGAGAGATTTTAACAAGAAAGGTTGGACTCCAGAGACAAAAAAATAATGTATTATTAAACCTTTATATTCTGGTACCATCTAGAGGCCAAATGGCACAGCATCCCATTTTGCTAGGAGCTGTACAAACATATAAAATTATAGATATTCCCTCTCCAAGCCAAAGAATGGGCATGACAAATTCACAGCTACTGAAAGTTTATTTATTCTTTGTGCAATATTATATGCCTGCCTCTATTCTTCACATATTATCTAGATCATCTGTGTGCAAGCCCTGGATGCTCCCAGCCTGCCAACAGCTGTGTCATGGACACAAATCACAAGTGCAGAAGGCAGAATGTGCCTCTGGAGCAAGAACATCAACAGCTGCACCCACCAAAATGTTATAATGACAAGAAATACAGCCAGGGTCAGGAACGACTTGTTCCTACCACCATGGTGCCTGGGGATCACAGTTTTCTTTATTAGATGTCCGAAACAGCCTTTTGCTAGTGTTTGTGGTGGAAGATGGAAGGCCCAAAAATACACATATAACAACTGAAAATCCTCCAGGTTTTCAGTTGCAGATGTTTGCAAGTGATGTCTAAGGAAATACGTATATGTTTGCTTGCTACTGTTATTTTGATGCTGAATTGCTGTGAACGAGCCAGTGAAAAACTTTTTTGAGCTGGGGCTCCCAGAAAAAAGCATTAAAATAGCAAGGTTTTGTGCAATCCAGGAATCTGAAGGGATCTGTGAATAAGCCCGCCCAAAGGCTGGAAGACACAGAAATAGGATCACTTGAAACTTTGTGTGAGCAGACAGAATTAGGTAGCCAGGGCAAATAGGTGCAGTTATCCGGGGCAGAGCGCTGCAATAATAAAACTGTGCTGCTTCCAGCCACCTGAGGACATCCCTGGCCCACTGGCTAAGGGGACTGTCCATCCTTTAAAGGGGTCTGTTTATTATTGCAACAGGGTGATAGGTCAGTGATCACGCTCAGTGATTTCTAAGAGGGTTTTTCACAGATTTCAATGGGATTTGGATTAAGCTTTCTCACTGTAAGCTTCACTTCATGTTTGGGCTTTGGGACCTTGAAATTTCCACTAAATTCTGCTTTAATAGTAAAATTCATGGAGTGAAATACAAAATACAGACTTGATCACGTGTTTCAGTAAGGTATTCCATAGGTTATCTGCACAGTGGTCAGGCAGATAATGTAAATGGTATAATTTCTTTTCCATGTATTTAATTCACAGAAAAGATTAACTTTTTTTTTTTTAACTTTTTTTTTTTTCAGTGAAACTATAGGGATCTTTAAAGTTTCCTAGATATATTACAGGAGGATGATGGAAGCAGAAAAATTTTTTAAAATTAGGGAGTTTACTAATACAAAGTAGATAGCCCTCTATCCCTGGAGCCCTAATATTGCACTGGCATTAACTGAAAAATGAGGTTATTTTATTTTATGGTGTTTTACACTTTACTTTTCAATTTTTTGCTTTACTCATTGGGGGATAGCTATAAAGAATGTCTGCCTCATTTGACTATCTTTAGACTGAACTGAAAGCAATAGCCCAAAAAGTGAATGACAGTATTCCTTCAGTAGGAGTAAGATCAAGTACTAGATACTGGTAAACATTTTGACTCTATTTGCTTCTGTAAGAAGAAACATCAGGGCATTTTTTTGGTTCTGTTTGTTTGGTGGTGGCTTTTCTGTTGTTTATTTTTTGTTGTTTTTCTTTCTGAAAGTACTTCAAAATATAAAGTGGTATTTCACTTAGAATATCAGCAAGAATCAAAGCTGGTCCAAGGTTTGCTTGGGACAATATGCCCTATTTTAATGACAGAGTATTCGGACTTCTGTTTTAAAGATCAAGAAAAAGAGCAGCTTGGGTTTGTTCAATATATTATATTTGCCAGTGCTTACACTGGGATACCATTCCTCCTTCCCACAAAAATGCATCAGGATGTTTAAGCCTTTACTTCTAGAGCTGGTGCTGCAATGTCACTGCCCTGGTGCCCATGTTGAATTTGGATGTCATCTAGACCCTTTTAGGCCTGTCAGCTGCTTTGCTCTATCATGTTAAAAAACATGATCAGTGTTTAATTATTATTTTTAACGCTGTTTAAAGTTTGTACTCTTTACACATCTCAGGAATTTACCAGGAGAGCAGGTGAAATTTGAACATTTTTGCCTGGCGAGTTGTGTGTGCTTTTGGCTGAACTTGGCAGGTGTGAAAGGCAAAAGGCAAAGGGGTTTTTTTTAACCTTTCCATTCTTCACAAGCCATTCCCAAAGGCTGAAATGTAGAGGGATCTCAGGGGTCACAGCTTTAAAAGGGGGACACTGGAGAGGGTAATCCCACTCGTTTGACATTGTCTGTAACTTAGACAACTGATTCCTTCCTGGAAGTCCATAAAGCACAGCTAAAATAAATAATAAATCAGCCCACAAAACTTCCTAATTGTTTTTAATGATAGAACATCTGAAACAAACATGTGGGCAGGGCAGGAGGTGGGTAAAGAGAAGCACTAGAACAGCCATAACTGCAGTGACAGACCCTTGGGAGAACCCAGTAGGCATTTTAGGGTGTGCTCTGTGATAGTTTTCTGGAATTCTTCTTTTTTATTTTTGTCACAGTCCCAGTTCTGGTTTTTTCACTCATTTGTGTATATGATCTACAAAATATACTTGTGCTTCTGTTTAACTAGTTGTGATATTGTGGGCTGGAGAAGGAGATTTGGGTTAAGTATGTCTTTAACAATAGTTGATCAGGGACAATAATTTAGAAGGAATAGAAGGTATGCAATTTATTTTTGTTTATCTTTGTGATATTTCTGGTACATCATCACACAAATGGAACTGTTTATGATCCTTGATTATACTGAGCTCAACATGATCACATTTTTAAGTAGACAAATTTAGGTGCAAGCTTAACTGTTAAAGCTAGACCATAAATTTGTGTTTTTAATGTCACTGTCCTTAAGAATTATTAAAAGAAATAAAAATAAAAAAGGAAATTCAGTTACCTCTTTGCCTGCTTTTTTAAATAAACACAGCTTAAGAAAACAAATACTGAATGTGTTTACATTTCTGTGCATCTACAAACACACATAGAGATCTTCTGCTTACAGTATCTCTCACACCACCATAAAAGAAATTTGAGAGTGACAAATGTTAAAAATAGAGTACTTTTTAATAAGTTCCAGAAAAAATAAATCGATGAAGAAAGGTAAGAAGATCTATGTTTACCCTTAGTGAGAGAAAAGCTCAGTTCCAGGCTTATTTTCTTATGGGAAAGAACCCACGAGTGCACAACCTTATAGCTGTAGGAAACATATTTTGGTGCTTCTGGAGTTATTTGTTTTCTCATAAAGTTGCGTAGCCTAATGAGAGAGAATAATTTTTTCTCTTGAGTTATAGTGCTATTTAATTTAATATTTTTCCTCCTTGCTACAAGTATACTGCATAAAGTGAAAACAAATTAAATTCTGTCATCTGTTTAGAGTATGTGAAGAGGAATTTAATAAGTAATATAGAAAAAGAAATACGCATATTTCTAGAGCTCTCAGATCTAGAGAAATCATTTGAGAATATCCAATAATAGTCTGTCTAAACAAACACTTCTTAGAAGCACCGTTACAATAATGACATCTGAAGCAGCATCCTTTTAACTGAAAATAAAAGAACTAGAAAAAACGCACCATTTGACATAATTTGAGTACTGCCATATGTACTTGATTGGACAGAAAGAGTGATGATGCTCATGATGACTAGAATACTTGATTCTTCAATCTCTGTTTCATCAAAGGCTTTGCTTTCTTATTATGGCTCACTGCTTTGTGTCTGATACAATGCCTCCCTCTAAAATTGGCAACAGGTACCGAGCCTACAGTTGCTAGTGTTGTTACTACAGATGCAGCATTTCTCCTGTCTTTTGGCTTTCAAACTTGTGTGCCTGCGAGAAATATAAGCCTGATACATTTTCAGTACTTATTGGCATAAAAAAGCCAATGATTGTAATTATTTTGAATGAAAATATATTTTCAATGTTTCTTCGGCTTTGCATTTTCATCCTGTCAAAATGGATTTCTGTGAAATTACTGCCTGCTCATTTTGCATCAAAGTTAAGCCTTCTATTTTTGAATGCTCTTGTTTTTTTGCATAAAGATTAAAAAAAGAAAATAAAATATTTCTAAAGTGATGATATTGGAGTTCAACATCAACTGTCCAAGTTCTAAGAACGGTCTTAAAACCTGCCTCCAGTCCAGAAGTTTCATTAGTAGATCAGATACTCAGAATATGAAATCAGCACAGTTTCATTTACTCCATTCCATGTGCAAAGAGTAATTTGAGCTGAATTATTTGATTAATGATTTTTTTACAGAATAGAGACCGTTTCTCCTGGAGAGAAGTTCAGAGTAACTCATTTGCTTTAGAGTGAAAATATTTCTGGGACTCTTATTCAGCCAGATTTTTAACCTAGGGTGGCTGCTGCTGATCACAGCCATCCAGGCTGTCACAGATGTTGTGTTAAGAAAGCTATTGAACATCAGTGGGTAGTAAAATTTTTCTGCTCTCACTTTATTGCTGCCTCCATTAAACCATCCTCTCAGGTCCCATATTTGTGTAACTGGTTCTGTCCCCTCTGGCCTGCAGTCATTAGCCCATCCCTTAGTAGTGGACTATATAATGCTTTCTTAATTAACCCTGTGGATCTTGTTGCCCCAAATAACATTTAAATGGGATTTTGTAGCTGTAATATCTTGATATAGATTTCCACTGGAATTGCTTGAATGGAATGCATAATTTCGGGGAGAAATCCTAAAAACCCTCGAGACACTTTTGAGATAATTACAACATAGCTTGTCATTTCAAAACAGAAGGCCTGGATTTATTTTCAAGACACAATTTCTCTTTTGAAAGCCATGCTTATTCAGCTGCAAGTCACTCGAGTTTCTGCTAATCCAAATAAACTGAAAAGAGTAACAGGGCATTTATGAAAGTAATATCACATATGTTACATACCCTAAAATATGACTTTGCAAAAACCTCATCAGAACTTAACTCACAGTTCTATCCCAACCAGCATCTTTAATTGGTCAGTACTTTTTGCTTCTTGAATTAGAAATCAGTTTATGGGATATTTTGTTTCCATGCTTTCTGGACCCTTTGTCTCCAACACATCTTTCTGCACATATAATCAGATTCAATCCAAGTTATTTGATCATAGAAACATTCTTATGTCAAGCATGTCAAGCATGTTTGGCTTTAGATAATTTATTGCTGTGTTTTACTTTCAGTTAAATGAAAACATCAGGAGTTTACTGCTTTGGAAAATTTTCTTTTTTTTTTTTTTTTTTTTTGGTGTTATGTCTTTGTCCTGTAGCTACCTCTACCTTCCTCAATAGATGAGATCTTCAGGTTGAGACTTGGTGGGCATCCACCCTTGTGCATCTTTGTGGAGTCTCCCTCCCTGGAGACAGTCAAAACCCAGTTGGACATGTTTCTGTTCAACCTTCTCTAGGTAATCCTGCCTTGACAGTAGGGTTGGACTAGATGGTCTCCAGAGGTCTCTCTGAACTGTAACAATTGTGTGATTCTTTTCTAAATGAAAGTCTAGACCACAGATCACAGAAGAAATAATGAACCTCTTTGTGCAGACCAGATTTTAATGGCTATAGACAGCATGGGAAGTATTCCAGCCACTCTATTTCTTTGTAATTTTATTTGAATTCGTTTTTCACCCTCAGAGTAGTCCAGACTCAATGAATCATTCCAGGCTTTGCATTTACTAAGAACTGTGTTTGAACTACCAGTGAATGAGGTTAATGAAGTCTAGAACAACAGAAATTCAAGGAATTATTGGTCAGATATGCATATTTTCAGTCTCAGGCACACAGCTGGCCACTCTCTATATCACCCTATCTGGAGAGATAACTAAATTCTACCTAAACACCATGAATTCCTTTGGAGTAGTGGTTCCCTAACAGCACTTTTCCATGTGTGTTGTCCTCTGCACCATGATTCCCCTACATAACACACAAGTTGCTGCTGAAATTACCAGCAAATTTAAACTCCAGGATTGGTGCCTGTTCTGCAGAGCCTCCCAGGAGTCAAACCACACAAATGCTCAGTGCTGAACTTGGCTTATTGGGGAAGCATACGGGCCACTGTTGTTATTTGGACAGGAAATGGGAGCAGATCGTTGAAACTCTTTAAAGAATAAGATTTGAATACCATGTAAGGTTAGTAGATCGAAATTCTTCTTAAATGTGACACAAGGATGACTTTTAAAAAGCACTAATTTATTAGTTAACATGAAAAGTTAATTTTCTTCCCATTTTGTAAAAGGGTTATTGCGTGCTGTTTCATTTATATTTGGATTATGACGGATCAACGGATATGTTGATCAAATGGGAGCTCCAGATGAAAAATAATTAATTACAAAATATTCACCCTTTTTTCCTAGACTGGGCAAGCCATCTTATTTGTAAATAAATTTTGGATTGCAATTATGGAGAGATTTGCACTTGCTAACTAATTGTTCAATATGCCTCATTATTTTTATTTGAGAATATCTGCTAATGAGAAATATGAACCAAATGTTTGTTGTTACTGTCTTTTTAATAAATGAGATACTGAACAAAATTTTTGGCTTTTATTTATTGGAAAAGATCCCTTATGAAGGCTTCTGTTACAAAAAGAAAGCTTTGCTTCTTCTCTGTCTGTGACAAGCCACACTTGTATCTTTTCAGGAATAAAGAAATTATTCCATTCTTAAGGAGAAAAAAATAAAAGAGAAAGTTAGACACCTTTAACAGAGTCACATTATAGAGCAGATGACCATAATGATTTACTTCAAGGACCAGAAAGAAAATGGAATACAATCTTTCATTTTTTAAAGAAGTGCCTCTTAAAACTCACTGAGATTTTTAGCTAAATTGTAATTGAGTTTTCTGTTTGCTCATATCAGTGAATAAACAATGTGCCCCTTCTGTGTCCTTTCTATCACCTTTACCCTCCAGCTTTTCTCAAAAATGCTGAGAGAAAGACTGAGCACCTTGCCACTACTCATTATCTGCCTTAGCTATTACACGCTAAAAAGCAAAGTTATTATCATTCCCTTGTTTCCCCTGCTAAAATGGCAAGTGCTGAGGATCAAGGAAGCAGCAGGCACCTCATCTCTTTGTGTGTGTCTCTACAGTTTCTAAAGCCGCAATGAATTTGCATATTGAACACACGATGGGCAAGAGATTAATGTTCTCACTGGATGTGATGAGGCTCTGAGAAGCCTGGATTTCCTTTTTATTAGTCCTAGATGTTATCATGGAACCAAACTCTTGCTGCACTACATTTCTCACTGTCCTTGAGAAAATGGATGGACAACATATAACTGTAATTATGCCCACTCACTGGTCTAATGAAGAGAATTAGAGAATGTGTAAACAATAGCTGTGCAGGGGAGAGTATGCATAATTGGCAACTATTAATCTAATAGTGAGAGATGGAGACGGGTGAGGATGATTAACACAGGCCACACAGAACAATCATTTGTGATGAGGATGACTGAGAAGACATTGACATTATTTAGCCTTCCCCACTGGCAAGGAGAGCAGGAATAGAAAGAAAATTATATGCAGGATGGATCAGCAGGTGTAGTGCAGCAGGCTTTCAGCACTCAGATTTTTCCTTCTTTGAAGAAAAAATGTGCAAGTTTTTCTTTCCATGCTCCTTAGGACCATAAAAAGTGCTGAATGGTGACGTAGAAGAGCAAATATTTTCCACTGTCTCATACAGAGTTTTATTGTCCTAATTGTAATTTTCTGAAACAAGTGCATTGTGAGTTATGGAAGGCAGGAGCTTCGGTTCTCATTTGTATCTTCTGTCCTCTGAGTGAGGCAGGATGGTGACTGCAGGATGATGGGGAGTGACTATTAAAAAGAAAAAAAGTGAGAGGAGGTAGATAGTTCATGGAAAGGAAGAAAATAGCAGTTAACTGAAAGTGAGAACAGAAAAAGCTGTAGGGTTTGTGAAAAGAAGGTGAGAGCGGAATTAAAAAGGATGACTGGGACAGTGATAACCTGGAATTTATAGGGTGAGGAATTAAAAAAATATTGGAAATTTTTCAGCTGTGAGGATGAAGTCCCCTGACTGGGGAGGAACTGGATGGAGGAATAAGAAGCAGAAGAGTGGGCAAATCTGGCCGAAAGATTAAGATGCAGAAATAGGGGATTGCAGAGAGTGGATCTAGACCAGGCAGAAGTGAGATACCCTGAGAGAAACTCCTTGATGTAGATAACTGAGAGCTTGAGATTACAGCCAGCTGATTGAGAAAGGGCATGAGAAATATTTGGGAAACAGGGGACTAAAGAGTGAGATTGGACAGCAAACACAGAGCTTGAAATGAAAGGGGGTGGATGGATATAAGAAAAGGCTAAATAAGCAGAATATGCATAAACTGTAGGATAATTTCTTCCAGCACCTGGAATAGCAGACAAGGCTTGTGAGTTTCTTCTACTGCTGTCAGCAAGGAACCAAATCACAGTTTCACCTCGCACATCCTCTAATCCCCAGCACAGGTTTCTTTTAATGCAAGTTTGCACTGTAGAACTGAAATCTAGTATTTTCCCAATTCTGAATTTTATTCACCCATTCTTAAACCTGGCTGGTGTTTTTATGCATATCTAAACACAGCTGCTATTGAGAAGGTATGCAGACTGCTCAAATTAGATGAAGGGACATAAAGAGGAAAAACTCTACCTATCTGACCATGTTCTGTGAAAGTTCTTGGTACTTCTCAGTAGCTGCTGCACAGAGCAGAGGGTCTTTCTACTAAAATGTTGCTTCAAAGACAGGGTTTTTATCATTAAATTCTAAATTTATTTTGTATTGCTACAGGCTTCTGAAGTATAGCTAAGAGAAAGCTTGAAGAAGATAACAGAGAAAGAAGTGTTGGGAAAGCATAATCTTTATCAGCAAAGTCTCGCTCTCAGTTTGTGTTGATCAAAAGGAAAGTCTCAGAATTGCATTCATGCATATAAAAGAAAAAGAAATGGAAATTATGAGATGATCCTGTAGTTTCCCAATCACGCATAGTTCCTTCTGCATTCAGAAAATGCAAAGAAAATTTTTCCATTGGATTCATGTGGACTCATGGGTAGAACAACTTCAAAATATGTTACTAAAAAAGTACCAATTATTGCCTCTGTGAAACAAAAACCAGGCCAAAACCCCACCCAAAGACAAAACTAGAAACATAAAATAAGACCACCTGAAATTCTTTGAAAGCTAATAATCATATAATTTAAGTTGAATCAGAGATTCTCCATCTGTTCTGTAGATCCTGCAAATGCATTCTGTCTTCCCATGTGCTCCAAAGACAGAAAGTTTCCAAAAGCTGTCAGTGGAATGAAGTCTCTCCTCCTTTCCTCTGCTGTGGTTGTGTTTGCTTGAATCAGATTCAGCTCCTCAGCTTTTATTGCAGAAATTGCCTTCCTTTTACCGAAGCATCACGTCTTACTTAAAGAATATATATTTACTTTACTAATGCATCACAGACTGTGTCTATCCACTGTAGACTGTGGAATTAAGAACAGGACTGTAGGCATGCTTTTCTTTTCCCATAACAGTCCCCTCTCAGCTTAATATTTAAATGCCCATGGGCTCAAAAAAATGCGTATCTTTTATTTAACACAGTGATGGAAATCAAAGTAAAAAGGCTATGCTAGCATTTTTTCCTCTGTTAAAGTCATCACTTATTATTATTTGTTATCCTGTGTAGGATTATTTCAATGATCCTTGAAAATTGATGGAAACTATTTTGAAAACTGAAACCTTAGGCAAGGGGTGATCAAAACCAACAGAATACCAATTAATCAAATTATCAAAAATACAGTTTCTGGGAAAGACACAATACTAAACTCTTGAAAAAAAAAATTGAAAATATTTTAGGCAATTCTAAGAAAATCCAATATGCATATAAATATACGTAAATGATCCAGTTTATGGTAAGTGTCTGCAAATAACTGATGGCCAAGCTTAATCCTCTGGCTCCCGTAGCACAGATTAATGGATTAATGCTTTAGTGTGAATTTAGCCAATATCCCCACCCTTTTTAATGGCAATTTCAGATCATTCCAACTGGTTTGGAAGGACTGTGAGCTTTCAGCCACAGGCACGTTGTTCCTTTGTTCATGACAGTGAGGAGCTCTGCAGCTGTTAATCCACAGTTAACCTGCAGGTCAGCAGGTACTGCCACAACCTTCCCCAGGACACTGGGGCTCTGTCATGCCCCTTGCTACTCCGAAGCGGGGAGGATGACTTTTTCTTGGCTAAACTAAGTAATGAAAAGAAAATTGTGCCTGCAATACTTCCATGAGGATCAAAAATAGAGCTGCCTTTTCCCCCTTCTCCCGTTTGCTATAGAATAGAAAAGAACTCAACAGAGTGGAAGACTCTTTCAGCTGGAAGTGACCTGCAATGACCATGTAATGATCACTTAGTCCAACTGCCTGATCACTTCATGACTGACAAAAAATTAAAGAATGTTATTAAGGACACTTTCCAAATGTCTCTTAAAAACTGACAGGTTTGGGGCATTCTGTTTCAACTCAAAGGGTTTTTTTCTTCCCATATATCCTGTCTCTGAATCTACCTCTGCAGATACAGCTGCCTCTTGAAACTCATTAAATTTTACAGATAATTACCTGAGTTTTCCTTGTAGTCTTAACATTTAATTTCTCTTCCCAAAGCTTATCTGCCTCTAATGTGTTCTCACCAAAAAAACTTTGCAATGACAAAATTTATATGGTTTTGTTTATTTAAAAAAAAAATAAAATTGAATGGATTTATAGAAGTGCATCCAGGGCTGCTCAAGACAAAGAAACAGCCTCTGACTCAAGATTTCATTGATTCATTCATACCTGGGTACTGAGATACTTACTGCTCCTAAAGTCCTTCCCTGGGATCTGTCCATGGGGGTTTGATGTGGCTGAGCCAAAATTCTAACAAAAAAACTCATAGCCTCTTTTAACCTCACCTACCTTTTTAAATGACTACAATAAGCTTTAAACAATAAATTCCAGCTTTCCTAGAAAATGTAGCAATTCCTCACAAATACATATTTGTCAAGTCAGTACTAATGCATATATTTGTCAGTTTCCTGGTGAATTTTATTTCACTATACCTCTGACTTAAATGTTAAGTAAATGCATAGGAACACTGTAGTTAAGGATACTTCGGATTTCTTTCCCATGGCTTTGGCTGCCAAGAATTCATCCAAAACCCAGCAAAGTTTTATCCAAGCTCCTCCAATAGCTTCCCAAGCCAGAAGAGTCCAAGGGTTTCAATTTTCAAAGCCTAGCTCTGTAAAAAATCAAACTACAGTCTCTGAACCTCTGTCATATTTTAGTGCTAATGGGAGAAAGCCTAATTAGAGCCTCTCATCTTGGCTGCAACACATTTCTTGAAGAAAAAGAAAAATCTAGAACCTCACTTTCCTGATTCCTAGAAATTTTTTCTGTTGAAAAATTATTTCCTTGTAAGTATACACACAGCAAGAACAGAGTCTTCTCTCAAACAATCTTGGAAACAGCAATTAAAAAACAAACAAACAAAAAAACCCACAAAAAAACCCCAAACACAAAAGATAATAAATAGATGTTATGTTAAAGAAACACTGAAATAGCTAACATAAAATAGATATTTTACCCTAGAAAAGATGTTGCAAATGAACTCTGATGGCCCCTGTGTTGTTCTAAGTCAGTGCTAATTTATGGAACTGAGCAGTTTCAGCAGCAGGAGGAAGCCCAGTGGCAGTGAGGTGCCCACAGGATTTGAAAGGGGGTTTGGATTGTTCACAGAGAATAGAGGGATAGAAGACAAATAAGAGGATGAGGTTTAAGATATGTCTGTATTAATGTGACACTCAATCAGGTTAATATAAACCCACTTTCTCACTCACTGGTCATTTAACAGGTACTTCGGCAGGCACAAGGGCAATGACCAATAATGAGGCGTCATCCAACGCTGTCCCAGGGTGCCATTCAGGCAATAACGTGGGACACATCCCTCTGGAAGCAAAATGAGTGATCTCCTAAGGGTTTTTTTTTACCTCTATGGGCCTGAAATTTTACTCTTAATCTGCACTGGCAGTGTGCTGCCTCACACATTTCATTTTAATGTCAAGATGCTAAACTTTGGTTTCTTTAATTCAGCGGGGCCTCCCAGTGCTTTAAAGAAGATGGAAAAGCTTTACTGCAGCCCGTTTGGCCCAGTGGGAATAAGCTGCTTTTAGTCTTTCAGAGCAGGCAGTCAGTCAGATTCCCGGGAAATACATCTCACTCGAACATCCAAAGGATCTGGGGGCGAAGGGCTCGGCAGCTGTAAAGACAAGGAGGTGCAGTGGCCTGGGGAGAGCCTCCATTTGGGAAGGGGCAAAGGAGAGAGCAAGAAAGCCAAGTGCTACCAGTTATTTTTCAGTCCTGCTGTGGTTTGCAGCAGGAGGAGGAAGGTTGAGCCTTTCAGCCTCTCTCTTCATTGTGCCTTTATTTGGCACACTGCTTCTTGGTTTTTGAAGGATTGCAGCTTGGGCTAAGCTTTGCATATTTCCAATATGAAAAAAAAACCCACAAACCACAAAACCCCAAACACTGTCTTACTAAAACATTATGGGAAAGTTGTAGCCTCCCCAGTGTGATGAAGGAAGAGGGAAGAACTTAAATTAACTCAGGTTATACTGACAAATATTGCAAGTTGATAAAATATATCCATTGTTACTGCAGAAGCTAAATTTTTGGCTGTGTTAAAAGAAAGAAAATTCCAAGGACAATCTCTCTTTTTACACGAGGCCCTGCAACCATTCTGATTCTTTCCATGTTTCATGTTACTGGCTCAATATTTTTTAAAAGCACAGAAGAAACCTTCTTTTCCACTTCGATGAGACCAGAAATGTAAACAGAAATATAAAATATGGAAGGTGTCCTTTTCTTTTTAATTTATTTTCCACAGGGAAAGGAATGCATTGAGGGATTTAGCAGTCTTTCTTCATCAATATTGTAAAAAAAATGAAATTACTCCTAAAATTCCCCTTATATTAAAAAAGCAAGGGTAGGAGAACAATGTGTGGCTGAAGCAGGGAATGGTATAATGCTGTTAAATTAAAATTTATGTCAAAGAATTAAATGCATACAATGTGTACATGGCATGTGCCTTAGGCACCTTACATTTGAGACCACATTAAAATAATAATTTTTATAATAATGAAATTCTTTAAAGTAATGAGACAGTCATCAGGATACCTTTTGATATTTATTAGAGCATGAATCATTCTGAACTCAGGTGGCATTAAAATAAATCATTCCCCTTAAACAATTGTAAATATATCAGGGACAGAAACAGATTTTCAAGGTGAAGATGCAAATAAAAAAGGCAGTAACTTTTGAGCTTTCAATTCAGAATAAAATGAACACACAGACAAATTCCCCACATCAACTGAGGAAATTTGCATTTTCTGGAATGTAAAATATTTTCCCAAGAAAGGTGTCAGGTCAGGGCAAGTAAAAAATTGCTGTATAGTATTTCACAAATATCTTTTGGATACTGGTGCTCTGAAGTTGTAAACCAGAGCCTCACAAGTCTTGAACTTTTGGGAAGGGGTAGCTTTGCCACTGTTGTACACCAGGCGCCTTGGAACAAAAGGTTATTTTCCAGTAGAGCATGAAGCCACAGAGGTCTTCAGAGCAGTCACACACTTCCCATCCCTCCCTGTCAAGAACCCTCCTCCACTCCCCCCAAAAACCTAACCAGGACTAGGCCTTTACGTTAAAAAATATAGGTTCAGTGTAGCAGAATGAAAATGAGGCATCCCAATCACTGTTCACAGAGAAAACTTATATTTGATGGTTAATTATTATATGACAGTACTATAAATACCTCTGTGCAGAGCCCGGAGAAAGAATTTTCTGATTAAAACTGTTTGCACAACCTCCTTCAAATCCAGGGCTCCACTAGAACCCTGGCTTTGCTAAGCTTGGGGGATTTTCCTGACTCCTTGCTGCAGAGTCTGGCTACGCCGCTGCCACTTTCCCTCCACATTAAATTTAAAAAATAAAAAACAAAAATCAGCTCTCAAAGTACAAACAAAACGTGCCTGTAAAGGCAGAGTTATAAGCTATTTTTGTAAATCATGGCTTTCAGGGATCACTGGATAGTTTGTTTCAAATTTAATTATTACTTGGTTACAATCACATTCTGTTCAAGATGTCATGAGCTGTGCTTCTGGTGCAGATTAGACAAAATAAAGTTATGCTTGAGCATGTTCTGGCTTTGCTTTCTTCCCTCAGCTGCCATGGAAGTAACAAACACTGTGAATTGAGTAAATCACTGAAGTTTGTCTTTTTCATTGAAATCCGTCCATTTCCTGAAAAAGTTCTCACAGATTGGCACCAAGTCACAGGATGTAAAGATGACAGCAACTTCACTATGCTAATGTCCCATTTGCATGTTTGAGCATACACTAGTCCTCCTTGATTGGCATTCTCATTAACTTGACATTAGAAAAGACCGCCTGCTAAACAATGTAAGCAGTATTTAAACCCAACTCCTATTAATTCCTCTGCTTTATGGGAAGGAATATCTAATGACTCCCTTTTTCAAAGGTGCACTGGAGATGAATGTTGAAAGTTAAGGCCGTTCATGCTGAGATAGAGGGTTTTTTTCTTATTTGCTTCATTCAGTGTCATTTGGGTCAGGTACATTGACTTCATGTGAAAAATGATACCACGGACATGAAGAGAATCACATACACTTTTAAAATGATGCAGGCTCACAGATTTTCAGCATTTGTATATAAATGTATGGAGATAACAGAGCTTTCTCAGTTGGGAAAAGGTCAACCCCCTAATGAGAAGGACTCCTCTGTCCCATTATTTGGGAATTAGCCTTGCCTGTCTGTT
The DNA here is from genome assembly GCA_035584735.1 of Pseudotriccus pelzelni. Taxonomy (NCBI): domain Eukaryota; kingdom Metazoa; phylum Chordata; class Aves; order Passeriformes; family Tyrannidae; genus Pseudotriccus; species Pseudotriccus pelzelni. The sequence goes on along the minus strand of JAWMRA010000001.1, from coordinate 8,258,145 downwards.
TAAAAACAGATATCCTCTAGGTGCACAGAACTACAGATCATTCTTTTAAATTTTAAAAGACAGTTTTAAGCCTTTATTTGTGTCTTCTGTTCTGAAACAGGCTTAATACAAGCTGTTAATACAATCCTTCCCTTTGGTATCTCTATTATCATTACTTTCTGTAGATTCTGTATATTCCTATCCCAAGTACCTTTTCTTTTTTCTTTTTTTTTTTTTTTTTCCAAAAACATAAGGTAAAAATAGGTGGTTTATCAGAATATTTCCAGTTTTGGTTTCTCAAGTCATCCTCAAATGCAATATACACCTTCTAGGTTCCCAGCTCTCATAGGATGCTGCTGATACTAGGATGGCCTGAATCAGCTGAAGCCAGTAATATCCTGTACTAGTGACTGGGTTTGATCTGCTGTGACTACCTCAGAAGTCTGAAAGCTACTGGGTTTTCAAAAAGACCAGGTTCTGTAAAATCCTAAGGAGGTGTTGGTATTACGTATGCTTGACATGGCTCAACCTAGCACATACCTATCATTTCTATTCCAGCTCTAGTTTTTCCCATGGAAAATAAAAATATTTTAGGGGTTTGTTTTGGTTTTGATTTTGTTTTGACACTCTGTCCCAAAGGTTTTATTTCCTAGTCACAAAAACTGCTGGCGTAAAGCCAACTTTCAAATAAAACATTTCTCACCTACCTGTACAACAGAGACATTTTGTCTTTTTGGGATAATGGATATGGAGAGCAATAGATGCAAAACGTGTCACTTGTAAAGCAGTCTTAGGCCCTTAGAATATTCAGGTTTTTTGGTTGTGTTTCTAGGTTCCTCAAGTCAAATTAATGTCTCCTTTTCTGTAATTTAGACCACCTTAATATTATTTTCAGATGATGATTGCTTCTTAAAATCTCACAATTTCCAAATGCCTTTTTTATCAAATCAAATCAAAGGCAACTATTGCTTTGCAACAGGACATTTTTCCCCATCCAGTACAATAGCCTGTTGCATTTTCTTCAAGTTCAATTGGAATTTACCATCAGCCTCATTGTGAACAATTCTGCATATTCTGCTGAGGATGGTGGTGATGAACACTGTGTTTACCTTTTCAGGCTCTGAGATCTCTGAAATTACTAGTAATTAGTTGATGGGAGATGCCCTAATTTATGAGAAAGGAAAGCCCATAGAGGCTTGGGGACTCACCTGTCTGCTTTTCTCTCCCCAGCAATCAGTTCTGTTTCCTAATCAAATCAATTCTATCTACACAGTCTCTGTTATAATTTTCACCCATTATTTCTGCCTGTTCTGCAGCATCCCACTGTACTGCTCGCACCCCTATTTGTAGTGTCTAGCCTTTCAAAGAGACTACCAGTTTTGTAGCTTCATCTGCTCTGTGTTACTACTGGAAAATGCAGTTTCATTCTTGCAGTCTCAGGACAACCTACCTCTCCTTCCTCACAAGCTACAGCAGCAATTTCATCTGGGTAACCCTTGCCCTACACCTTCCCCAGTTGTGGCACTTCAGGCCAGAGAAAGGAGAGGGAGAACAGCTGGGAAACCTCTTGTATTTTGGGGGTGAAAGGGATGAAGCAAAGCTGTATGGTTTTTAATGTCTCTTTCTGGGAAATCTGACAGGTTGCTGACAGGATAGAAAGAGAGCTGTCCCTGCTTATTAGGTGGCTGCCCATAACCCAAGAGCTGGAAAAGTGGGACAAACAGATAGTCATAGGGGTTTTTTCCCAGGCTAGGCAACCACTTCTGGGAGATTGTTGTTTCCACTGAAGCATCCTGCCTCTTACCCCACCATAATATTAAGTAATGCTGCTGTAATATTTCTTTACCTAGTGCTTTCTTACTGAAGAAGTGCTGAATAAGGTCTTGGAAACAAATTGCCCAGTGTTGGCCCAACCTGTAGAAGCCTTCCAAGCCCACAAAACTTTATGTGCAAATTGGCAACCTTACATGCAGCCGCCTTGACTTTAGAAGAAGCAAAGTCAAGCTTACATCTCTCTGATCACTGAATCTTAGATGCAGATTATGCAGCAGCCAGAGGAAAAGGATAAACTGAATGTCCATGCATGGGCAGCCCAACCTGCAAGCTAATAAATGAGCAGCATATTTATTTTATTTTATCTGTTTGACTGAAATGAGAGATGGATAGTACCAAGCAGCAGCTATTACAGAATTGTGCACATGACATTGAAGTTCAGGGTCAGTTGTTTCCATTATAAACCCCATTTTTCAGGGTTTATAACTTGTCTGCCTTAAATCATATCTAGTTGAAACTGGCATGCAACCTGTCAGAATAGCTATAGGACATATTTTCACATTTCTTTCACTAAAAAGAAAAAAACTTAAATCCTTACATCATTTAGCATATTTGCCTTTCAAATGCAGTTAAAAGCTAACTTAGTACTACAGACACTTCAGGGAAATGGAAAGGTTCTGAGGCATTGGGCAATACCAAAACTTTTGATGCAGTGTATCTTGGGCGCTAGGAAAACTGCAGCTGTGAATTCAAATTTTGTAGCTCAAGTCAACTCTGCGCTTGTTAACGTGGTGTCAAGCTGTGTTTTCAGCCCTACAGACAGATGAAAAAACATTTATCACTGCTGTTTTTTCTCTCAATTTATCTATGATGTGATATCCATTTAGTGATCTACCTGACTCAAGAAGCATAGTGATGCCTTTAGTGCTGAGATCAGTAGAACTTAGACCCCTGAATTGCTGTGCCACAGGGAAAACAAGAGATGACTATATTCTTTTCATAGATCTGTGAGAATGGGAAAAGAAGAGCAACACGTGGCAAAAGAAGAGCAGGGGCCGAGGGGAATAAAGATTTAAAAAAAAAAAAAAAAAGGAAGAAACATAGTTTTCATAAAGTGTAGCATATAAACTGATACAATTTATTCCAGGCCTCCACGGGGGAGGAAGGACACAAAGACTGCAATTATAATCACAGCTCCCAAGTACAGGCACTGTTGATAGTGAATACCACTTCCTCTGTTCCTCCCTGATGGTTCTGCCTCAAACGTCAACTCACTTAAGTGCATTTGAAAGACTCTTCTGATTCCTCTTGAAGCTGCCACAGCCTCCCCCACACACGGTGCCACTTCCATGTAAACAGGCACGTTATGGAAGCCAAGGTGAATGAGGACTGTCTGCTCACACCCATCTTTACACAGCCTCCACTTCTCCGTGTGACGAACTAAGAAAGTGTTGACAACATCTGGGCTATCCAGCTGGAAGAAGTTTGTGAGGAATACAGTGGTAAGGCACGGACAGGAGACTGAGGTTCTGAGGGAGTTCTGCCTATCCTGGCATGTGGAAAAAGGTCTTTTGAAATTTACAGGTGGAACACCAATTGCCTGAAGTCACCTGAACCTACAGCTCCAGTGAGAATGAGGTACTATCAAGTGGGGTGGAAAAGGGACTCATTTCCCCAGGAGGGAAGGTTAGGCTCTTGCTGGCTGATCTGTACAGAGACTGTACCAGCCATTAACTCATCCTTAAGCTTCCCCTCTAACCCAAGGCGTACTGAACACATTTTCCAGCTCCAACAAAAAGCAATAGGGAAACTTCATCCCAGGCTGTGCAACAGAAGCAAGTGTCTGAAAAAGCCCGTGGAAAGGGACACAAGCCATATCTTATTTAGATCAAGGATTTGACCCAAGATCTCTTGCACTCAGAAAACTATCATAAGAACCAGGCTTCAGAGTATTTAGAATTCAAACAGCTGCAGCATTTCCTACTGGAGGTGGGTCATAATACACAATACACCTGTGTGTTAATTGAGCCCATGAGCAAATAGGTTAGCATGACTCCTTAACCTTGCAACTGAGATCCTCACCTGGGAGTTTAACTATTTATGTGGGATAATTGTGCCAGCAGCAGAGGCTGAGAGTATATGATTCTGGATGTGCTGTGACTAGAGGGTAAGAATATGTTTTTGATAAGTCTGTGAATGATAGTCTTGGTTTCATATGCTCAAAATTAAAATCCTTCTGGTGAAACAAAAATTCTGATTGTCCTGTTCCAGATAGTAGTGTGATGCCACATTGTTTTTCCTCCTTTTCGTAACTCTAGTCTGTTTCATTCACTTTGTTGAAAATTGCCTGGGGTTTAAAAGTTTCATTTTTGGTCAAAGGAGATATGTTTTCAGTACAGTGTTGCCTTTTTGTTCAGGTTTTGTTCTATTTGTTTGGTTTTAGTTGGCTTGCATTTGTTTTTTAGGCTTTTCTTTGGTTTTTTGTTTGTTTTTAAAGAGATGAGGAAAAAAAAAAGAGAAAAATGTCTCAGTCCAGTTATTGATTTTATTCAATAAAATGTACTTCAGAATATGTAGGAATATTTTCATACTTCCACTTAGAAGACAAAATCTATTCTCCAGCTTCAGGCATCATGTAAGCTTTTTGCCTTGAAATTATAATTTGCTTTAGAATTATAATTGCAGTGACTTGGGTTAGGTTTCTGCTAAGCTTTAAGTGATTTCACTGGGATTTATGTCTAGCTATTTTGATTCTCTTACAAGGGATGATTGCAATTTCTGTCATGACAGATATGCTTTATTTTTATGAAAGAAAAACACCAAACAAACCCTTAAAAAAAAAAAAACTGAAAAGTTTTGAGGGAAAGAAAAGGTGGTAGTTGGCAATTATTATGTATGTGGGTGTAAAGTTGCATATAGGTAGCTTACTTTAGGTAGAAGTATGATACAGAACAATCTTAGTTTATAAAGCTGGACACGTGTTGTATGACAGAGCCAACTCAAGTTCCCTGGGGGCATCTAGACACACAATTAGAGGTAAACACACACACAAAAAAAAAAATTCCCCAAGGAAAACCATAATAATAAAAAAGGATTTTTTAATAATAAAGAACTATATTAAAAAAAAAAAAAGTTGAACATTGTATAATAAAGGCACAGAACCCAAGGCAAAAAAGATGCAGTCAATCTTCCAAACAATCTTTATGAGAGTTAACGGAGAGTTAGTGGTTTCCTGAGAGAGCTTGCAGAGCGAGGTACGCAGAGTCTCATTATACAGCACCGTCTGGACAACCATGGGAGGGGCAGGGAGACAGTAGATACAAAGATTATCATTTGGCTTGTCATAAACAGCTAATAAAGCAGAACTGGAGACTAGTTGTCACTGCTGGTTCGTGTGGGCCCAATTTCTGGCAACTGCTGACCACGGGCACCTGCCAACGACCCCAGGCAGAGCAGGGAGAGCGGTGTCTTCTGGTTCTCCAGGCTGGAGAGGCTGTGATGTTAACCCACTGCGCCATGCCAAGGAGGAACATCCCAAGATGTTGCTGAGACCTGCCAAGTTTCTGCCCCCATCTCCCTCGTACGTGTGTGTGTGTCTCTCAGTAAACTGCAGCCTTAATCCACTTTTCAGGTTTGCACTGAAGGTCTTTGCTGCCTCCTCCCTAAGAAAGGACCCCAGTGAATCACAGCGAGCTGAATCCAAGGGGAATTTCAGAGTCCGAACACTTACTAGACAACTGCATTCTCTTCAAGTTAATTTTAATAATTAGAACAACCATTTGAGCAGAATATAACCATTAACTTTTTCTTACAATCAAAAAACAAACAAAATCAAAAAAACAAGGGCAGCTCAGCTGCAACAGTGGCTTCAAAATTTGCTTTATAGCTGCGTGTGACACTGTAGTCATAAATAAAATACCCTCTGAGATTGATGGCTGTGCCTGCCCTAGGAGTGCAGAAACAGACCCCCTGCATTTCACATTTAGTAGATCTCAAGTCTGACACGTTTTGTAATTGCAGGGGAAATGGATCCTTCAGATAACTCTCTAAATTATTACTAGCCAACAAACTGTAACTTCAGGACTCCAGGATTTTTGATTATAATAAAAAGTATACCAAGTGGACATGTATATTATTAATTTACAGACATAACTAGATGGAAGATACAACATTCAGTTGCAATCTATTCATGGAGACAGGCAATTATATGAGACAAGGGAACTAATTTTGCAGAGTGAGATTTAGTGATTAGCCATATTGTCTTCATTTTATCTCTAAGCTTATAAAACTCAGCGGTCTGAAATCCATTTAGCATGTTGAACACAGAATTCAGATACCTGTGGCATTATTTTGGGACCCAGTCCCTGCAGCCATGAGCTGTGGAAGAATTGTGTGATTGAACAGCCTCATGTAGAGCTGGTCTAAAAAGTAAGCTGAGAAAAAACTATTAATATTTTAGTTCATCACTTTCCCCTCTAAGGACAATTTCAGGCTGATTCCTGCCTAACTGGTTATCTATTCCACCCCATACAGATATTTTTCAGACATGCTGTAGCATCCCAAGCCCATAAAACATAAGGTACGTGTAGCATAGATATACTGTAATTAAAGAGAGACTTGTGTTGATAAAAAGACACTTGTTCCAACGTAAGTGTAAAGACTCTCTTCTCTACCAATTAAGAATCAGCAGAATATGGGCTTTAATAGTCCTCTTGGGGAACTTGTCTTTTGTATCTATGATAAATACATGATTATAAGGACAAATTATATGAGCAGCAATAATTTCCTAGTAATGTGATCATTAAAGCCTTCACAATGGCAATGCATCAATATTAATTGGGGACAGATGATCATTTTACTGACATGCTCAAGTCATTATCCATATTTCAGTACTTCATGAATACCTGAATAGTCTTAATGATGTGATTTTTTAAAAGATTCTTTCTTTAGTGGTCTTAGCATGACTGTTTATCTAAAAATTAGGAAAAAAAAGAGAATGAGAGAGAATGAATTAGAAGTAGTGCAGGTAGTTCTGAGCTAAAAGTAAAATTCAGCAAAATTTCAGTTTCTGTTGAAATGTGAGCACAATTAATCACTATTACAGAGGAGAAACAGCAGAATAAATCCTGCTTGCTATGCCTGGGTCATGTTAAGTCTATAGTAAATGTTTGCTGACATGGAGGACACTGTAACTTACAGCTTTTGAGGGTAAATAATCTACCATAGCAACCTGTTGAACCATATTCCTTAATAATATTCATTGCCTTGCCTGTCTGCTTCAAAGACCGTTTCTCATGGGGGAAATGAACACTGTTTGCACATCCTTTTATTTATATCCTCTGTGACAGTGGACTGGCAAATAATTTTGTTACCTGCCATGGATAGGCAGTTGAAAAAGCCATGCTAACTTGCAGATAACATATTTGCAAGAAGAATGATAAACCTCACATGATAATATCCTGAAAGTTGAAGAGAAGTGACAAACTATAACTGCAGATTATGTTTTGTGTATGAAAGGGTGTTATAAATCCACTACACCTGCTCCTGGAGATGTCAATGTCAGGTATTATCAGTAAAGTATTTGACCCACCCATTCCATAATATACACCTGCTAATTTTATTTCCACTTTAGACTTAAGCAGTGGTTTGATACAAACCAAAGATTGTCCTGAGTCTGTGCATTTATTGATAACTATAGAAGAAATACATAAATACAGTACCTAAGGCTTATGAATAAACATATAAATTAGGTTTTGCATGGGGGTGACTGGACGTATCAATCACATTTGTACATCCATCAGTAAGGCTTGAAGAGTTAGTTTTCACTGCATTTGTTTAATAAGACAGCAGGTGTCATCATTGGGGCTGCTATCAGGAACATTTGTCTTGCCTTAGCAGAAGCTAGTACCTGTGAGAAAGTAACTTTAGCAATGCGGACTGAACTGTGATCCTGACATCTATTAGTACCCTCCTTCCAGTAGCCATGACAGCCCAAGTGAGTTATCCTGACATGCAAATAACAAACAAAGCTTACAAAAACATACCTACAAGCTCCTGTGCATAATTATACGCATACCAACTTATAATATTAGGAAAAACCCCCTGCATTAATATGCTGCTACAGTAAAGAAACTGAACGTTCAACTGTAGAACAGGTGTAATGTGGCTGTTTCACTCTAAATTGCAAAACAATGCATCTTCAGAATGGGACATTTACATGCTTAAAACAAGTATTATTTTAACACTAAGATTTTACAGTTAAATTTTAATTGGCAATTTTACAGTTATAACTAAGTCCAGAATCCTCACCATGAAGCTAAAAATATCTCTCTTACTGTGCTAAATACACTACTCGTGGAGGACATCACAGGGTGACACTGTAGGATTGCACTTAAATCTCTTGAAGTAGCTGTTGGGGAGAGCTTTCCCAACAATACAAAAGAGAAAATCAGCTGAAATTAGCACTCTAAGCTCAACTGATTTTCACTCTAACCAAACCAGTGGGATTTTCGCTGTAACTTAAATTCAAAGTTGTTTTTTATTGTTTTTGAGAGTAATTATTTTGGTGTTATTTTCAACTTTGACATAAAATGCAGGCAAAGGGAATTCTGAAGTCTATTTAATTTGCTCATCCTAAGTCTGGAATACCTTGTTCAATATATTCCGCTACTTGAGTCTTGAATCCATTGCTCTCATCTAGGTCTTTCAGTGGTCAGGCCATTAGGCATTGCAAAGTCCCACTCTTTCCTTTCCATTTGGTTCCATTTTTTTACAAAGCATTTTTATAGGAAAAAATAAAAAAGATTAATGTGTTTAGTCATAGACTAACTTATGATTTAAATAGGTCAGATGAAGTAGAAAATTTCCTGGAGAGCCAGAGAGAGATACATGTCTCCAGAGTCTGTGATGAAGCCTTTCATGTGGAAAGAGGAATTCTTGGTCCAAGAGCAACAGCTGTACAGTCTGTTTAATCTACCTCTTATAACTTATTCTCTCACAGCTTTCGTAGGACTTTGAGCATGTGAATTATCTAGTTTTGAAAATTACGCCCTTTTTGTATGTGGGAAACATAAGTGCTTTTGTATGCAGTGCACTCACTTCTGGTCAAAATGTGTAAAGGGTATATCAGAGGTCTAAACTGATGTTCCTTAGAGTAATGGAACTATTGTTTTTAAAAAAATGTGTGATTTCTCCCCTATTAGGAAACTATTATATTGGGTATTTACTATGGAATAATATCTCTGCTTGTTATTATTTATTTAATTAAGAAGATGCCAGGAGCTACAGGAGTATGAATGAAACCTGATATTACACATTCAGGTTGCAATTATATTAAACCATTCAAGTAATTACACTTATCCTCTGAAGAAAGAACAAAAAAGACAGATATAAAACACTGGCTCCAAGAGCTTCATACGTCTATAACGTAATTTGGTGTAAAACTAGAGCTTCAGTGTAAGTGCTTATGGTACATTTAGCAAGATAGCAGAAGTTCTTAATTAATAACTTGCTCAGTCACTATCAGGTGTTATTAGTAAGGAGTCTTTCAGATGTACTAAAACACAACATTCAGCTTTGCCAAATGATCTTTTGCTTGTGGAAGCAGAGGACATGAATTGTTTTTTCTCTGCAAAAAATACAAGGGAGAATGTGGATAAAATAATTCTTGAAAGTAATGAAACCCTTCTTGATTTAATTGTCAGGCTGCAAGTATGACATGAAATTTCTCATTCTTTATTCTGCAATTTCCATTACATAAACGTAGCTTATTTCTCAGGAAATCAATAATAAGCTAACTTTCCTGGGCTAAACTGTGTATCTCCAGGTCATGCTATCCTCTCTTTCCCTCTCTTATGTTATTTAGGTGGCAGCAGATATGCACTCATCATCCTAGAGACTTCTCAGAACTGGGAGCCCGCAGGTTGTGTCTGTTAATGGCTAAATCAAAGAACTTTGTGAGCAATCAATTGTCAGCTCTATCATTATTTTGCAAAAGACAAAATTAAGGGAAAGAGAGCATGATGAAACTAAACATAATTCAAATATGATCACATGGTATTGTTTCCAGAGCTGGTCACGACTTGTTCAAATTTCTCAGCACCTATTTCAACAATTAGATTCTCATTTGGGTGAAACAGGGAGAAAGTGACGCTTTTAAGATTTCTTTTTGTACTCTGATCCAAGACATTAAAAAACGCCCAAACTTTACTAAAAAAATTAGGTTTTATTAATTTTTTTCTTGCAAGAAGTAAAATAGTTTTGCAGTGTTTTGGATATAATAATAATGGCCAGTCTTCGTGAACAAAGATCCGGGGAAGGTCTTTATGCCTTCGAGCCTGCACATTGGATTTTCTAGGTGAGACACAGTGTGCGCGGAACTGAGCCCACCCTTTAATCCTAAGGTTCATCTGCCGGGGCCAAGCGAGCTTGGACGGTGGCAGCGAGGTCCTTAGAACGTAGGTGGATTGCCTTACAGGGCTAACGAGCTCCACCTGCCCGGGGAGTGTCCCTGGCTGGAATCGAACCCGGGCCTCGGCGGTGAAAGCGCCGCATTCTAACCACTAGACCACCAGGGGCTCCCTTTGGATATAATGTTTTCTTAATTAAAACTAACATCCAACGCCATTAGTGTAGTGTCTATAACTTATATACTTTTCCCTGCTTTTAAGTCTGTGTGAGCACAAAAAAATCATAAATAAAACATCCTAACGGATTCAAAAGGGTGTTGCTTCTGTAGGAGTTCTTATAAGGAGCACACATGCTGCATGTTCCTTGGATTATTTGAAAACTGCATGTGTCCTCCTCTTAATCTGAGGGTATGAAACACCATCAGGAAAAGAGCTCTTCCACCATGGGTGTCTCCATGGGATACAGGCAGAGATAACCAGTTGCTTGTAACAGGAATAGCTGCCTCCTGTGTCAATCAGAATGTAATTATATTCCATGCTGTTGAAATCAGTTTCTCCCAGGACAGTGCCACGACTGGCTGGTATTGTGCACATATCACTTCTTAATAAAGATAAGCTCACATGGAGTGTGAGGTGTCAGTGGTTTGATCTTGAATATCTAGAACGTCTTGAATGTCACTGCTATGAGCTGAAAGCAGTGAGAATTGGTTAATGTTGGAGGGGCTTGGATATTTCCTTTGTGTGCTGCCGAGAGTAACTCCAGCTGCAGAGCCACCCTGCTTAGGTGTGAGAAATTCTCTTGCAGGAAGATACTCTTAATTTCAGGCAGTTAAATCTGCTCCAAATCACACTGTGCAGTCTAGGTGCTGTTCTGACTTGTCCTTATGGCTTCATTCCCTTTTTACTCTTCTCTTTTTTCTGGTCCTGGCTATGCAGGAGTCTCCCAGTTTTCTAGTCTGACAGAGTGACAGAAAACATGTGTTTGGAACGCTGCCAGAGAATTCCTCTGTTAAATTCCTGAGAAAGCAGTATTCATCTAGCTTACTGCTTAAGTCTGTTCTGAAAGATGGCTTAGACTCTGCTTCAATTTCTTCTTGAATAAAATGGAAATGATGAGCAATTCTTCAGAAAGAGTGAAGGCTGCAAGAACATCCTTCTTACAGATGCGAGACTTATGCTGCAGCCATTATTTAGGTTTCTTGCTCTGAGTGGTGGTCTTACCGGTCTCATTAGTCACACAGTTTTTTAAAGTATTCAACTAAAGCTTTATGAAGATAAGATTCAAAACAAACAGTAATTAATTTACTAATTTAAACTAAAGCGAAAGGTGATAAAGAGTTTCCTATTCTACAGGCTGCATGAAAAAAAAATCCCTGTTATCCTCAGAATCATGAGTACATTTAACTTCATCACAGCTGCAAATCTCTTAAAACAGCACAGAAATGGGGAAGAGCACACACAGGATGCCTGCAGACTTTCTAAATTATAACTGTTCAGTTGAAAAAACTAGTCACCCCCTCAACTTTTTGAGGGGTGTGATGAATATTTATCAAAATTTTAATTATATTTCAACACTTTAAATACACGACTTCGGACCTTGACTCATTAGCTTCTTTAAAAACATACATATTGATAAAAAATTCAGCTCTGCACCATGACCACACTTTCATTCTTCGAGTTATATTCTGCTTTCCTACTGTAATTCTAAACACTTAGATTTTTCTATTTACGTACGTTATGCCTTCACTGTCCCAAAACATTGCTTATGTACAGTACACTTGAAAGCTTAGAAGTAAAAGGTCTGCTTGAGGCTGCATGAATTTGTCTTTATGTAACCAATTCAGTAGACTGATTTCCACAAAAAGCATTCACACAATATATATATCCACTCATACAGACACACACAAATATATGTATAAAATAAGTATACTCTTATGCATACCCATATCCAATTAAGACAGTTGGCCTATCTGAAAAAAGTGCCATTGACAGGGCATATATTCTGTCTCATCAACTAAGCAGAAGACTTTTGAGTTGTTGGATTATTTATTTTTTTTTTATTTGCCACACTAGGCAATCTCTGACTGTGCCAGTGAAGATTAAGGTCTTTCAATACTACTATCATCTACCTTTATGGCTGAAGTGATTTGGAAGCTTCTGTTCATCACTATTAATATCTACAAAGATGAATGTGCTCCTGTCAGCAATTGTCCTAGGACATTTCTTTTGTTTTTACCTACAGAACATCTGACCTGTACTGTGGAACAGTCCTTTTTATTAACATTTTAGTTAGTCTGGACAGTACTTCTGCTCCCTCATTTGGATGTCTTTTCTTGAGTTCTCCAGAGAGGCTTTGATCACTGGCAAAACTGCTTTTTCATGACCTCATTTACTATGCCGAATAAGCTTCACTAGCAGGTGCTATGGTTTTCCTTCACTGAGATTTCCCTAAGGACATCCTGGCCTTTGTGTAAATCTTGTGACTCCTTTTTTCTTCAAAACGTAGGCAGTGCTGAAACTCCTGAATCTGCATTTGGAAATATTCTTTCTGTGATTTTTTTTCTTCCTCTTTCTTCTATTTTTTAGTGAAACCCTAGCCAGCTCCTTTCCTGTATCTGCACATATCTGAAATGAGGTTTAGTTATTTGTTGTCTTCCACAGCCTTATTCTGAACTCTGGGGCTTCTCAAAACAATTTTCTTCCACTCACATTTTGCTTCTCACTTTTTATCCTGGGTCTTTTAAGCGCATACATCCAAAAGAAAAACTGTTCTTGTACTGTATTGTGTGCTGTCTCTTTCTCTCTTGGGCCTATTGCACACTGTTACAGTTATATGGGGAGATATAGTTTATTCTGTGTGGCTGAAGGTTTCTGAAGCAAATTTCAATCTTCAGAGTTATAACTAGACTTTTGCCTCTCTAAGTCTGTCAGAACACGAAGCACAGCACTAGCACCACGGAGCACTACGTGGTTGTGTGAAGCTACTTGCTCAGTTCTCCAAAATCAAAAAGCCGCAGTCACACTACTGAGCAAGGCTGAACTGCTGGGGTTCAGAACACAAGGAAACTGGTGGTATCTCAGGCATCTGTGTTGTTTGTGCCTGTTCCTCCAGCCAGGTAATACTTCAGTAATAATTGGTAACGTTCTATTTTCTCTTATAAGGCAGAAAATATACGTCCTGAAATATTTATCCTTCTATCTGAGGTACTAAGCAAAAGTGTTTTCTTTTCACACACTTAGTCTGTGCTGCTGAAAATACTGTTGTTGGCAATGTAATCCACAGCTGAGTTATGGATATTTTACTTGTCTCCCACCACCATGCTGGCCCCCAAAAGACTTAATTATATAAGATAGGAAGTGAAATGTTGGAAAATTAAATGAAGGATTTGCCTTTATGTGTTAATTCATTTTGAACAAGCAAGTCTGATTGTGCCAGTTATATTAAATCTGTTGGTTCCATCTGTTTCAATTTAGTAGACCCCTGTCTGCACAGTTGTAGCTTCATTAATAAATGAATTATATTCGGTAAGTTTGCATTCCAAGAGAAAATGGATTGAAGCATTTGTACTCTATCCTAAAAATACTCTTACAAACAATGTGAATAAATGTCTCCCTCTAAAATAACTATTGTTATGCAAAAAATTGGTGCTACACAGGTAGAATGTTACATTAACAAAATCATCCTGCTGACCTACCCAATCTAGGAAATGTTAAGTGCATTTTACAAGGTAAAGTCTTGATGGTTTTAGGATAAGACAGATAAAGACACTGCAATGTAACAACTTATAGGCCATATAACACAGAGTAAACTTCCCCAGAGACTTCTATATGCACTGGCATCCCACAGTTTGTAGGATGCAGCCAGATAGTTGTCCAGGTCAAGCTTTGTTCCATGAAAGGGTTCTCTCTGTTAGCCCTACAAAAAGAAATGCAGATCTCACAGCATTGAAGAGCTTGAGTCTCAGCGATCCTCAGCATTTTTAGGTGTTTCAGAATCTTTCTGGGGGCAGAAAGGAACCAGCAAGTACCGCAGTAACACTTCAGCGCAGAGTAATCCTTAGGCTGCATCCCGTCAGGTTTGCGCCGTGACCATCAGGCTTTGTGGGGAGTGGGCTGTGGGTCTCCCGAGCTGAGCTTGCTACAAGGCTGCGCTTCGAAGTGTGAGCTCTGTTGAGAGCCCGGCACTTGGGTCCCAGGGGAGCTGTGTAATACCAGCGAGTTACATGTTTGCACCTTCTGAAGGTCACTCCCGGGGACTCTCTGTCATAAGCAGAATGCTAACGCTTTTCGTTAGACATCCTTCAGCTTCAGCACGCGTCAGGGAAAGAGCCGCCTTGTGCTTGTGAATACCCCTGCCTGCAGGTGCAAGGGATTTCCAAGAGCAATAGCAAGTGAAGGACAAAATGTGTTTCTACCCGGTGCAGTTTCACCAGCAGGGCATAACACTGAGTTGGGAAAATAAGGCGGGCTGGTTCCCCATCACAGCAGTAAGAAGGAGAACGGCATGGAAGAAAGAAAAAGATTGAGCTGGTTCCTAACAAATATCATATGTTTTATAGTTCATAATCTTTCAGATAGAAAATATCTTCCTAGATAATAGCTCTGTGGGTTATATTTGTCTTTTCTCCCTCTGTGATGATACACCTTCATGATTATTGCTTATTTTAGCTGTTTGTTTCTTCCTTTTTAAATTAGCCTACCTAATTCCATTAAGGTTCAGAAAACCAAACAAATAAAAATCACAGAGCAAGAAATTAGACCTAATATTTATGGGTTTAAAAAGACAGAATGAGTCCATCTCTTTAAAGCAAACTTTATTTCCTTTTAATTTTTTTTTTCCCTCAAAAGCTCCCTCTATTACTATCTCATGCTTACAAGGAGTTCCAGAGGCTGTGGAAAGTCGTTCACTCAAGAGATGCACTTGATGATCCTTGGGGGTCCCTCCTAACTGAGAATATTCTGTGAAAACTGTAAAGATCAAAGAATAAATGTGTGTCCCTTCCAACTCTGCATGTTCTGTGATTCTGTGGTATATATTTAAACTGATATTCTTTTGCATTTTTATATAAAGGATGCATTCAAACCTGGAAGAGAATCTTTTATATATATATTTTTAAAGTCTCATTTTACTTTTCCTTGCTCTGACCAGTGAAAGAAACTGATTCTACATCAGTCTAAAAAAAAATAATCAGGAAAAATGTGAAAGGAGGTCATCATCTTTGCAAACTAAAATTAAGCTGTCACAATCAAAGCTAAAACTGATGTGATATCTCTGGAAGATGACTGATTAATTTTTCAGCCTGTAGTGGCAAATCAAGCCAGCAGTACAATAGTCTGCACCAGTTGTCAACTGAATGAGTAGTGCCATGTTCTTTTTTTATTTTTTGGTTTCCTCAGAAGATGCTGGCTAAAAAAATTCCTGTTTTCCACATCTCCAGCAGACCTGTTCTAACTGTGTAATATTTTCACCGCTGGCCTCTCAAGGAGAGCTGTGTAATACCAGAGCATCTCACTGCTCTGATTCCCATTCCACCACCTGTAGTGTGTACATGTCCTCACCTTTGTAATCATGACGGAGGATTTGATGGTCAAAGGCTCCCTGAAACCTAAAATATTCTATGGTTCTATAGAATTCCGAAGAAATTCTACCAAATAGACTCAATTCTCCCTCTTGGATTCATCCATTCATACTGGAACGGAAGTAACTAAAGTAATTCTGCTTTGCCCCCATGAAATCCTAGCTAGAGGAGGGGGTAAGCTATGAAAATCAAGGCGGTACAATCAACATGGCTATTTGGATTTTAGTACCATTCTCACAATAAACTTAAAAATATAGCTTTGCTTGTGTTTTCTCCAAATTTCATTTTTCCTCTTTATCTGGACTTATAATCTGCAGTAATGGTGCAGTGCTGTTATTGCTGCCAAAGATGGGGAAGGGTTTATGATGAACTTTTTATTTTCTGAAAAATCCTTGTGACTTTTTATAAAGAAAATCGGTGGAAAATCCACTCTAGAAATACTTAGATTCTTGGGATATTATACCAATAGGCACGGAAAAAACCAGCACCAAAATGCTGCAATAATCCTGTAGAAATACGAGATAATACTTTACTGATGTGCAAATTTTCATGTGGTTGGCTACCTTTGGCTTTTCCATATCATGTACGGGTATGAATATATTTCAGTTAATCCAAATCCCATTTCTATTTCTTCTGGTTTTAATTTAGGCAGCTTCAGTGACACTTTTCCCTACTAGCCCTCATGTATATTGTAGTGCTGCTATCATATATATATGTATGTATTTATTCACTGAAAGGAATGGTATAGTGTGTCAGAAATGCACTTATATATTTCTTGTCCATTAACAGTAGATAACAACAACAGACAAATGTCATTAATTAATAAAAGTCAAAGGAGGCCCCTTATAAATCTGGGTTAGAACATTTACTTGGAAACAAGTATATTTTTTTTTTATAGCTGCACATAATAATTTTTATGTAGTATTTTCTGATCTTGTTCAATTGACATGGTTCCAAGAGGGAGCATTGACTGTAGCGGTATATGAGGCTATCAGAAAGCAGTTGATAATGAGCTCTGACAGAGGGAAGATGGAATTTTTGCTTTAAGGTGTGCGATTAAGGTGTGTGAAATTACAAGTGCTGGGATAATGTGTGACAAATGATGAAGAAGAAAGACTTTTAACTTTGAATTCCCTGCTGGTCTTTGAAAAAATACACATTTAAATGATAGCAATGTTATAAAAAATAGATATTGTGTTCAAAAAAAATTAGAGAACTAGGAAAATGTGATTTATTCTTCAACACTGGTGGTTTAAATAGTTTAGGCAATGTTCTACTAGTGTATCTTCCAGGCGTGAAGAATGTATGATGCTCCTAACCCTGAGGAGCCGAGTTTATTATTACTGACACTGCAGGCATTTTTCACATTTTTATCTACATCACGTGGAAGAAGTGAGATATATGCAGTACAGACAAGGTAGATCAGTGAGACAAAAACCTTACACACTTATCCCCCCCAAAACATTTGTTATAGTCCTTTACATTAACATACAGATGTAACTGAGAGAATAACAGCTATGCTAAAAGAGGAAACAACTGAAATGAATTAAATACCTGTCTCTTTCAAAAGCAACAGTCCAAAAAGGGAGGTTTAGCAATCTGTCAGTACCTAGAGGATTATGTGTGTAAGCAGTGATTAAGAACTCTTACAAGACACAACTGTGTGGCATTGAAAAGTCAAAAATGTAATTACCAAAAAAAACCCACCCAAACAACACCTCCTTAGGAAATCAATTTTTAAAAAAGACATCAGTTCCAAGGGAAGTTGAAAAGACTGCACTAGCACAGAGAGTGATTTTATGTATAAAGGCTTTGTGAAGGCACAATTTTAAGAAAGGAAGTGAGTGACAGATGATTTGCAAGTTAGAGGTCCCCATTTGTTTCATGAAGGGAATGAAGGCTTGGAGTTGCAATTGAAGACTAGAATTGAGAGAGGAGGCAGGGGAAGAAGTGCAGAGAGAAAGCTTTTAGGATAAGTTTCAGGGCATTCTGAATGTGAAAATGAACCCAACTAAATCCTTGTAGGTGATATAGGGAAATTTGAGTCTGCAATGCTAAAAGACTGGAACAGAAAACAGGTAGCTTAAAGCTATGATCCCCAGGCTACAAGTCCCTTTCAAGGCAAATAGGCTGCCAAGGGAGGAAGGTGTGACTTTGTTGTACACTGTGTGTAAACTGGAGCCTGGGAGCCCTTAACAGCCTGAAGACACTTCATCTTTCCTTGCTCCATGAACCTGAACATGGTACACATATGCTCTAAACTCCAGTGACGGGCTCATGGCTTGGAAACTGCTTCTATGCCTCAGCTTTTGGGGCCTCTCAGAAGAGTACCACAAAGGGTCTTACCTGTGTCAGGTTTGCAGTGTGAATGGCACAAGAGAAAGGGGAGAAAGGAGCAAGACAGGAAAAAGGGAAAAAAAAAAAAGACCAATAAAAAGTGTTCTGGGAGACCACAGGTCAAGGATACAGCTACAGGTAGTTGTTGTCATCTTAATTGTGATGTGTAACAAGGGTGTTTCTTACACAGTATTAGTGACAGTGTGACATTGAAACTCAGCTTTTTGGTGCAGGAGGCACTGAATGAGATAGTGAATTCACACGGCTCGTGCAAGAAACTTAATAGAATTACTGGCACCGTGTCTGAAGGGAAATAAAAGGATGTGAGTGAGCTCAAAATGGCCTGGGATTGATTCTGATATTGATTCATAGTAAAGGAATTCACATGAGTGATGCGAATGCTTTAAAAATATTTGGCTCTTGATACATCTGCTATAAAGTCATCCTATAAATGAAGCCCATGTTAAACGAAATAAGGTGTAAGGGCACAAATAGAAAAGAAGACAGCACACTGCTAAATGTAACACATGTGTACTTATTTGTTAGGAATAGGAAAAGGGAAAACTGTAATACTGTGAAGGCAGATGATTGTTACATATCCACTGGGACTAGAGTGGTAGGACATGAGTCTTGGGATGCATTTGTCATGGTAAAAATACAGAATAGGACCATGCTAATTTAATTTGTTTAGTTTCTTTTTAAAAAACATGGTGGTCATAGGTGCTAAGCAGTAGTGCTGTGTAACATCACAATATCAAATGAATATCCTCTGGATAGAATAAGGAATGTGATGATAGAAAGACTCGCGTGAGAGGTTTCCAGTGGATTTTAATTACCTTTACTGAGGCTATATGAGTAACAGGTAAGTGTTTCAGCTGGGACCAGATTACAGATCCCACCAAGAAAGTTGTGCTCTCATGTCAATGGGGAAACTCTTCCCGTTTATACAAAAGACTTGAACAGTCACTGGGAAAGGAAGCACAGGGAGATGCTTGTGATTGGACCTGGGGCATTCCTTTGAGATGCTTCACATGCTTAACTGTTAGTCCTGCTCCAGCAAACCTTTAAATGTTTAATGGAAAAGCACCTTGAGTCTGTTAGGGCACATTGGTCAAGGTCATAGTGAAATGTTGGCAAAGAGCTTCAAGGCAGGAGTCGGTTTCCTTGGAACAGCTGCAAAAGGCCCACATCGGGCTATGCCTATTTGTATAGACAGTGTTAATAGTTTGATCCAAGGTTTTTTTGGAGGGGCGGGGTACATTTGGCAAAATTACAACCCTCAAAATATTTTTTCTCTCTCAACCATATCATAGTGTGGGAAGATAAGGTTGGGTCTGGTGCAGAAACGTTATCAGCAGAGGATGGTGATGTGGTAAATTAAGATTTCCTCTTATCTACCCACATGTTGTCAGTCGCTGCAGCATCTGGTCCACAGCTCCTCAGGGCTCGTGGCTCAGCGCTCCCATGGGATAGCAGGGACACCCACAGTAGAGGAGAAGAAACATCATGTGTAAAACAGACCTACAAAGGCAACACAGACCTGTGCTCGGAAGGCATCCCTAACCATCACTGGTTATGTCAGCAGCATACCTTTAGGAAAATACCTTTGCTGTGGATTTTCATGTAGTGCAAAGACAACAGAAAGATGTTATCTGTTATTAATTTGGCACTGTTGGTTTTGCAAGGAGTTGTTTGGTTTTTTTCATGACTGCTGCTTTTAAAAACATCTTGTTCGTGTCAAACAGAAGATGACATAGTAATTTCTTTGTTTAAAAATTTCATTACTGTGTCTTTTTCAACCCAGTCTTTCAAAGAAAAAACATGCCAAACTCCCCCCCCCCCAAATATGAGGAGAAAGAAGTGAAAAGAAAAATGTCATTGATCTATTTCTTCTCTCTTATTGATCATTTCTTTAATCTTCTCTCAGAGTGACTAGCTCACATGACTTAAGAACTTCATTGAGGCTGATGTCTCCAGCACAAGATGTCAGCTTCAGAGAAAGGGCAAATCATCAGGCTTTGCTTATAGGAAATAAATTTAAAAGAATAACGTGGTCAGGACTAGAAATAATAACTCTTCCTCTGTAAATCTAGGCAGCTTACAGTGAAATGCAAGTAAGGAATAAACAAGAAAATGTGCACCGTCTATCCCACTGAAATGCCATGAAATTTCAATGACTGCCTTTCAGAGTGTTTGTGCCTCTGTGTGTGTGTGTGTGTGTAAGCAATGAGCGTGTAGATGATTTTTATATGGACACTGAACAAGCATATGCAGACATAATAACATCTTAGAGGTGCTCATGATGAAACTTCCTGGCTTACATAGAGATGATAATAAAAGAGACAGTATTTATTTTGGTTTGGTCCTCAGTATTGCAGAACCACAGTTTAAGAGACTGGAATTATTCAAATAGGAGTACCAGAAACTTCAATTAGCACCATTTCTGACAAACCAGCTATGAGTTCCTTAGGCTTTTACTGGACAAAAGAAAATATATGTGCGGAAATCATCTTTAAATTGCTAAAATGCGATCCCTGTTGTTGCTCCCCTGACCTGTCAAGATTCATACTCTGATTCAGGGGTTGGCTCAGTTGGCCCTGCTGTCTGTGATGCTTTTGACAAGGAGTCTGGGCTATTTTATGCAGGCTCATGGGTCAGTGACAGCACAAAGGCACTGTGGAGTGTCACAGCCTGCAATGCCCTGACCACGTAGTGCCTTCTGAGAGAGACAACCAGCCAGCAGCCAGCTTATGCAGTGGCATTCAGGAAGGTTTCACGTGACATCCTGTGTGCCTCATTTCTTCCAAAATGATCCCGATTTCATGTAAAAGAAAATGCCCCTCCGCTGCATGGAGAGGTCCCTAAGTTGGTTACACGTTCAGAATTTGCACAGATATTCTCAAACGCACCAGATGTCAAAGTGACGAGAACACTGCCAGCAACATGAGATGATCTGGGTAACTGGGGTTTGATGACAGAATGGTAAGTGATAAATTAGTTAGCAGTGATACAGTGCAAGTGGCAATGGGTATAATTTGGCTTCAAAAATGATATCTTTTTTAAATGAGTGGGTAAAGTTCATGATTTTCTTGCTGCTATTGATGAAATATATGTGGCCTCTAAAGGACATGGCACATCGTTTATGTGAATAAAGAAACAATTACTTTAAAAGAGCTAATGAAAATATAGGACATTACAAAGGTTTGGGTTTTACTTTTTATATCTAGGAAAATCTTAAGTAAATATAGATCTAATCTTCATGGCTAATAATGACACAACTTTCCATAGGCTTCAATGGAGTCAAAGATTTTATGATCTAAGGAGCTAAATTCCAGATTTCTCTATTTTCCCTATCTTGTATATTTATTTTCTTCGATATGAATTCTCTTTATGAACAGAAGCCTTAGACAGATAGGCTGTCCATTTTACAGGTCCATTTTTATGCAGACACTCCTTGCTTTATGGCACCTGTTCATTCCCAAGCAGCAGTATAACTAAGGACTCCTAGTGAAAGCAAATTCTGCGGCTGTTATGCATGGTTTACCACTGGCAATAATGAGAAAATACGACTTGCTTTAATTAAACAACAATAAATTAGAAGTGGTGACTTACTGAGGATAATTGTTCTTTATTAAAAAATGTAGCTTGATGTGTGTTGTTCTTTTCATGGAACATCAACTTCTTTTTAAGTAGTCAGCCTTACCCTCGCATGGTTAGTGTTCATGGAGTGCTTGCTGTAAGGCTGAAAACAAATGGTGATTAAAAACAGTGTCCGTTATGTTTTTGAAGGAGCTAATGGCCCCCTTTGGAGTTGCTAATTGGCAAGTTCTGCAACTCCAGGCTTTTGAGGTACGGTTGCCATGGAAAAATTGCTTTGAAGTTGGCAGTTGTGAATATTTGACCACAATTTTTCCTAGTTTGGAGGCTGGATGAAAAGCACTGTCATCTCTCCCACAGGGCAAAGATAGCTGGAGAAACTGTGCAAAATGATTACCCACC
This sequence comes from Pseudotriccus pelzelni, assembly GCA_035584735.1. Classification (NCBI taxonomy): domain Eukaryota; kingdom Metazoa; phylum Chordata; class Aves; order Passeriformes; family Tyrannidae; genus Pseudotriccus; species Pseudotriccus pelzelni. The sequence goes on along the minus strand of JAWMRA010000001.1, from coordinate 8,236,070 downwards.
AGAGTGGGCAGAACTGTGGCAGATGATGACAAACAAGGTTTTCCCAATGGATTTAGTTTCTCTGTCTGTTGTGTGTTTGTTTGGAGCTTTTCCTGTTTCTGTTTTGATTGGTTTTGGGTGGTTGGTTTTTTTTTTGGTTCAGGCCTTTGTCTGATCAGAAGATTTGTGGATGAACAAAGATTAGTAACTCCCATTTAACCCGAGCATTTGTAAAGGAAATGCAGTGTCCATCACTGAGAGATAGGTTGGTGTTCCTGCAGTGCAGTATAAAATTGAATACAAAACAACCAGCTGAAAAGCTGTTTTGAGAATTCACACCTTCTATTCCGGAAAACAGCTTGTTTTGGTGTGACTGGGAGGTACTTTGTAAAATGTTTGTATTATACAACAACATCAAGGAAAGCAATACGTGGCTTACCCCTTCTCTCTTGTGTCACAATTCGTGGTGTTCTGCAATGGCTCATTAGCTACCCCACTGTCTTCCTGTCAGATTTAAAGTAAGTGTTTTTTTTAAATCAGTCTGTGAGTTTGCACAAAATTTAAACTGACAGTTTTTGACCTTAACCTGTAGATGCTTTGAATGCAATAAACCCAGATAAATTGATGTTATATATGAAAAAGCAGCCCATTCCTGTTTTTCCAAGTTCTTATTTTTTCAGTATTGCTCTCATAAAACTATGAAGGACATGTTGATATCACTGGACACTGGCCAATTATCCTCAAACATCTTTGCTGTTATGCTTCAGCTATATCCTTCAGTTTCCTTTAAACAAAGACTACCCATCATTTTAAATTGTGTGTTTGCATGGATACTGGGTATGAGTCTGAGCAAAACAAACTTATCCTGTGCTTTGATTTAAAGTTAATTTGGGGAAGCTGTTTCAAGGGGATGAATAGTTTACTATCTGGAGAGACATTTATCTATAGATCATAAAGAAGGTCTTTCCATGGTACACTGATAGAACAATTATGATTCTTGTACATGTAGAAGATGAATTTTGAAGACATCTTTACCTTATAATAGTCTCTAAAACACTAAAAGTTAAAGAAGGGAAAAAAAATAAACATGGTTGGATGACATAAAACACAATGTGATGATACAGAGGAAGAACAAGTTGGCTCAGTAACATAGTCTGATTTGAGGCAAGTTAGACTTCCCTAATGTCTCTTGGAAAAGGAGAGTTTTTTAGGTCAGGAGGACTACGCTTATAACTTGAAGATAGAAGTAATAAAACTGTGTTCATAAATAGTGAAATTTTCATGTAAAGTTTGAAAGGTGTCTATCCTTTTCTTGTTTGACATACACGAGGCTTACTTCCAGGATGAAAAGCAAAGTCTTTTTTATATTAAAATAAGGTATCAAAATCACTACAAAAGATCATGGATTTTAAGCATATACTGGAATTTTGATATATAAAGAAAAACATTTGCATCTGTCAGATTTATTTGTCTTAATTGGTCACAGGGTACTATGGTTTAAGATATTGCAATTGACTTTATTTACTTTTTTTGAGGTATAATTCTCTCCCCAGAATGTTGCTTTGTATATTAATTTTTTTTTTCTTCTAAGTTACAACAATAATCCTTAGGAGACTTTGTGGCTATTGAACACCAGTGATTAAAGTTAGGCCTTCCCTGATATCCGATTGTGTCCTACTAGCTGAGTGGTTGTATTTATTATACAGGCTCAGAAATATTAGCATATTTGTATTCTGTCACGGGAGAGATTTGTCTAGAGTCCTTACAATTCAAATAACTCCATAAAGAAGAACAAGTCACTGTGTTTTTTATTAGGATACTGTTGTAATGAAATTGAAACTGAGATGGTCAGGAATGCCAGAGATCCGTGTGACATCTTGGAGCAATGAAAGAGAACAGTGTGAGCACACCTACATCAGAAGGTAGTGTGGAATGGATGAAAACTAACATAAGGTGATATACTTTATATAGTACATAGGAAAAAATCAGAAGATATGATCAAATTAGAGACAGATCCTAAAGCTACTGAAGTCAATGTGAGGTTATCTTCTCTGTAGGGCAGTAAAAGTGACTGAAAGGAGAAAGATCACAACCTCTTGTATTTATGAGCCCAGAATTCTCTTGGCCATGCTTCACATTACATTCTTTGGCATAGGAAAGGCCAAAAAAGCCCTGGTTTTACAGAGTAGGTGTGAAATGCTCCTAATTTCTGTGTTTAAGAAAGGGTAAAGGATTGCCAGTGTTGATGATAAAATAATATGAGCCAGAGAAAAAAATATGTTGCTCCACAGGAAGCAGATTCAGAAGAAGAACTCACCCTATATTTCAATCTGATAGCAAATATGATAGATCTAGGCTATAAATAAAATGAAAGGTGTCATTCCACTTTACAGCTTCTTCATTTGTGAAGGCTGCTCAATATGTCTTTTCTCTGTCGTACAGAGGGCCATTTCTTCCAATTTCTCACTTATGCCAATGTAAATATTTGTGATCTGTTTTAAAGGAGTCTTTTTTATTTCCCTTTATTTTTTAATTTATTTTTCATGTCACTGACTGGGTTTGGAGTACAGAATATGCCTTGCAGCAGCGTGACTGATAAAGCGATCAAGTGTAATGTCACTGTGGGTATGAACAGACAGGATTCTCAACGTACTTTTGCTTTATGTGTCACCTTGTGCTGCAAGTAAAAGACCAATGTGGATCATAAAACTAGCCTTTCCCTCCCTTGTCTCCTCTGAGGTTACACATGTAATTCTGACAGGTGTTTTTACTAAAACAGAGCCTCATACAAAAGCTTTCATTTAAAACTCAGTAGAGGCAGGCTGGCCTCTCCACTACCATGCCAAGACAGAACAATCACCTTGCAGAAGGTGATTTGCACCTTGGATTTATGCCCAGTGAGTTTTAACCTTTCCCCTCCACTTTGGCAAAACGTGATCTGAGCACAAAACTGGTTTGGGAAGGATGACTCCTATCTCAGCAGAAAAATAAACATATCAAGGAAAAAGATTCATTAAGTGACCATTTCTCTTCAGCATGACATACAGGGCTAACTCTGGAAGATGATGTGCAATCAGCTTACAGGCTCATCTCCAAGGACTGTTTAATTGCTAGGGATGATTACAAACATCCAGAAATGCTGCATGATCAAAACCTGTCCCTTTCCAGGAAATGTCATCATCACTAGACAACAGAATCATGCATACGTTTGCACTCTCCTTCTGGAATAAAAACATCTTTAATGACTTTTCTTTTTTTTAAGGAAAAAAACTTTGAGGTGCAGAATGGGAATTCCTCACCCTCTCTTGACAGGTGCATGAGCACTGCTGAAGTGGCCAAAAACCTGGTAATTAGGTCTGTTTTCTCTAGTGATGAACGCTTGAGGTTATTAAGAAAATTAGAGTATTGAAACTGGGATACATACACTCTTCATTGTTGTTCTGATTGATATGACACACCATAAAGGAAAAAAAGAATCCTTTTTCCTGTTTAAAAAAATGCTTATAATGTGTGTGGGAATGCAACAGACGTACATAACAAGTAGAGACTCTGAAGTGTGAATAGCAGGTAAACGTACTCACCACCCTGATGTAAAACTCTTTGGTTTCAGTTCCTGTCACAAGGAACATGGTCCAAATCCAATTCTTCTAGATCCCTTTCCAAGACACAGTAACTTCACAGGTCTAGAAACCATAAGGCAACACTTGGGGATGAGATGTTTGAAACTGAAGTGTTTCTGCGTTCAGTGGTTTTGTTTCCTAGATACCTGTCTTAGTGCAGTTCAACTGGGTAATTGTTTCTTCAGCTTTTCACTGCTTTTTTTATGTCCACATTTTCTTTTCTGCAATATTGCACAGGTTAATCTTGCAAAGCTTTCTGTTTTGTTTGGGTTTTTTGTTTCTTTTTTAAGGATATTTGTAGGAAAGTATTATTGATTATCTTTACGGCCATTTATATTTTGAAGTGTTATTTAAAATATCAGTATTTCTGTGGGCTCATTTTACTTCAGTGAACATAGAGGATTTGTGTATAATAGATACAGTTGGCTCTGTGCCTGCAATGCATTTTGCACAGCTCTTCTTTCTCTTTCTAAATATACCAACAACACAGTTCCACTAAAATCATTAAGGAAGGATAGACAGCCTTATTCAAGTGAAATGCCACACTAGTGCTTTTAAAATGCTATGTTTACTGGCTTTTCCCAACAGTTAATAACGGGCTGATGAGAATTTAGCGTGCAGGAGAGGGGAGACCTGCCAGACATCATAAGCGCTATTGATTTTTCCTAAGTGCTAAAGCTTTTAAAGGGATTCCTACAAAGACACAAGCTATACGGAACAGGACTCTGTGCTTTGTCAATTTAGCTGGACAGCTGAAGAAAGAAAGATACAGACTGGAAAAGTCAAACAAATGGGGAGACCTCTGGGGTTAATAAAAGCGAGGCCGGGTTCCTCCCAAATTGCTTCGCAGGCAATTGGAAAGGCATCATAACCGTTCAGCTTCACTTCAGGGGAGAACCTTACGCAGGAGATGTTATCAGGCCCCGTCTTAAAAGGTTGCAGAGAGAGACACCCAGGTCAAGTTATGCTTCAAAACTCTTCAGACACTGGGGATACAGCCAGTCACATTCATAACCTCAGATCAACATCAACCATGTGCATGACAAAAATCCCTCTCATAGTGCCAAATTCACAAATAATGACACGATGCTAAATGATCTGTTTCAACCTTCCATTACATTTGCCGGTCCCTTTCTGACGAATTACAGCATGCGGCACTCGGCTTACCATGAAGTGTATACTTTCCCAAGGCCAATTGCTGAGCGAGAGATCCATCAAGGCTCCCGAAATGCATTTTCAAAGAGATTGAAGTGATCTGGTGATGCGCTGAATATGAAGTGTTTTTCTGCTTAGAAAACCGACGTCCAGAAAATGGCAATTTAAAATGAGGCTAGGAAGTTATTTACAATATATTTATTCTCCCTATATGATCAAAGGCACGTTTTGGGGCTTTTTGTGAATGTTTTGACAAAGTGAAATGAAGTATCAATATATTAAGTTCAAAACCAGTTCAAAACACTTAGTGACCTCCTAACTTTTCGTGGGGAAAGTAGAGATCAGATATTAAAGCTGAAAATCTGAGTATTTCTTATAAACATTTTACAGGGACTTTAGAGATGCAGCAGCAGCAGCCCAGAAATATGATGCCTATGTGGCCTACAAACAGATTCTTCACCAGCTGAAAACAAGGCCAGATTTTTGCCCCCAACCATGCTTTAATATGTATAATTTCTGTTTTGGTTTCGCATATTGGCTGTGCATAAATGCACCTATCCTAACCTCAAGGGTTTAGGGAAGATTTGCATGTAAAGTGAATTTTGGTCTCTTCAGTAAATCTGTAAACATCAGGAACACTCCCAGTACCTGCTTTTGTTTTGTTTTGATTTAAAAAGAGTGAAATGGAAAAATTTTTAGCAGCAAAGTTTTCCAGTGAAAGCTAAATAAGAGAAGCAAGCTATAAAGACAGTTTACCATATGGTTGTTTTTTTTTTCCTTACCAGCTGGGGCATATTGTGGAAGCTATTCCTGAACTCTTCAGTCTGTAGTAAGGCTACATGAACTGTAATGGAGAAAGTATTAACTCTCCTAGGCTGAGAAAGGGCTCTTTACCTTACTTTTGATGCATAATTCACATAACAATGAGGAGCTAGGAGACCCAAAAATATCAAGCAACTGTGGAACTGGTAACATATAAATGCAGGGTTGTGGAGCTGTAGAGAGTGCACACAGCAAAATGCAAGACAAGAACAGGAACAGCCTGTAGCAAGTAATGAAAGTAAAGAAGAAAAGTTTATATCCTCAGGTAAATCCCACGACGTGTGAAATTCCTCCCGGTCTTTTGAGAAAATTGATTAAATCTTACCTAGTCAAAAAAAGATACTAAGAAACAACAAATTAAAAGCACCTCCATTTCTCAGACAGGTCTATTAATAAACAACCTGAATTACAGTACATTACAAATTATTTTTATTCTCATGTAGATAGCAGTGAAGAGTCTTTATCAGAGAAAAAACCTTATGAAGAAAGGCCTCTTTAGGATTCTGCAAACCAAAATGAGTTTGAAATTAACATTCTAGCAGCCTTTTGGTACCTAAAACGGGCCAACAAGAAAGATGGAGAGGGACTTTTTCCAAGAGCATGTACTGACAGGACAAGAAGAAATGGCTTTAAGCTGAAGGATGGTAGGTTTAGATTGGATATCAGGAAGAAATTCTTTCCTGCAAGGGAGTGAGACACTGACACTTGCCCAAAGAAGTTCTGGATGCCCCATCCCTGGAAGTGTACAAGGCCAGGCTGGATGGGGCTTTGAGTCTAGTGGAAGGTGTCCCTGCCAATGGCAGGGGATGGTAGCAAGTTGTTCTTTATTTAAGGTCTCTTCCAAACCAGACCAATATATGATTCTATGATTCTAATAGGACAAATTAAGTTTAACTTGGTCTAGATTTTCCTTTTTGCTCAAACCTTTGCCAACAAAATTAAACACCCATTGCTAACATCCTCTGAATTATGCTAGAGAGTATGCACATATACTTGCACACTTGGATATTTCCAATTATCTCAGCTGTACTTCAGTCTTCTGACACACCTATCTTATTTTTCATGGGGAAAAAAATTAAGAAACTATTATTAGGAGATCTCCAACAATCTGACTGCCAATCAAAATGTTGAAAAGGTCAAGTATTCCCCCTTAATGCATTCAGAGTCAGGGCTGTCTTTGTTCTTCAGTTTCTTCAATGTTTCAATTAATTCAATTAAAGTAACTTTAAAGCTAAGAAGTGTTGTCATAGATCATAACCTTTAGAAATGTCTGCATTCCTTCTTCCACATTTACCTTAGTTAGCATATTTTAATGATATCTCAAGGAAGAACTGTGTTTAAGTGCTCCTGATTTCTGAAAAAAAAAAAAAAAATTAATAAATGAGGAAGCTGTCAAAAGCATACAGAAAGAGGTATTATATTTAAAGATCAATACCCATCCATATAGTGAACTGGACACAGAAAGATAGTGAGATAGAAAAAATAGAGTAATGGGGGGAAAAAAGTACTTACTGTAAAATTCTTAATATGTCTCTCATCAGCATCCTCTCTCTCAAGAAAGGATGACAACCATATTATGGGTGAAAGGAAATAATAGTATGAAAAAAAAGGGGAAAGAAGCATATACTTGAGAATTTGGGTGATCGCCCCACAGACGAGCTGACCTGCTAATTTCCCAACATTAGTCTGGGGGATCTTCTTTTGAAACACCTTAGGTAAATAAAGTTAGGCCCTTCCATCATTTTGACTGTTCAAACTGGGTCAAACTGTTTCCAACTGGTTAAAACCAGACCATAGAATCATACAATCACAGAATATGTGGAGTTGGAAGGGAGACATCAGAATCATCGAGTCAAACTCCTGGCCCTGTGCAGGAGACCCCCAAGAATCACATCATGTGCCCGAAAGTATTGTCCAAAAACTTCTTGAACTCTGATAGGCTATGTGCTGTGACTGGTTCCAACCTGATCAAAACAGTTCAAACTGATTCCAACCACATCAAATCGATTCCAACTGGTTTAATCTGGATCAAACTGCCTCCAACCGGTTCAAACTGGACCAGTCGGATACCAACTGGTTTAAACAGGATCAAACTGGCTCCAACAGCTTTAAACCCTTGTTGCAGTTCATATTCTACTTCCAGGTATCTCTATCAGTGAAGTCCTCAGTTTTCTCAACGAAGCTGAGCCACTGCCAGCAAGTCAAGGCCGTTCCCATTTCCCTGACTGGTGGGAGCCTTGTCAGCCAGCAGTCACAGTTGCTGCTTTTCCTCAGCTCCCTTGAAGGAACTGAACAATCTGAGACTGATGTGACATTTTCCAGCGTTTTATAATCCCTTTGATCCCTCAAAGGGGATGGTAATTTTCGCAGACTGAAAAACACCGCTCAGAGCCTTTCAGGTTGTTTGCAAGAGGAGCTCGAGAGAATGGCAGTCAACTATTTCATCAGTCGGGAGTTTCCTGCCTCCTGTTTGACCACACACGTTACTGGCTTGTGCTAAACAAGAAATTAGGAGGTAAAAACATTCTCTTCTCATATCTGTACCCCCCTCCCCTCTCTGTTAAGTGTTACCTGAGAAGTTATGCTGTGTGGGTTAGGAAATGAAAACATAAAACAACATGGAATTTTATATTCTTTGTACTTACCTGGGCCAGTCTTCCCTGGTATTTTGAGAGGTATGGAAAAAAAACCCAAAACCTCAAAAAATAGTCATTCCTTTCATGAAAGTACTGATTCATTTTTAGGCAAAAACTAGACCCATTTATATTTAGACATATAAGTAGCTTTTCCCTTCCCTCATCTTTGTCAAAGCCCACAATACCCCTGATTTCCAAAGCAAACAAGACAAAATAAGAATTTTATTAGTGTTTATACTTTGTGTTGTTTAGAAGCAAAAGTATTTTTCTGTGCAACTTTTTTTTTTTTCTGGTGCAATTACCAATAAAATTTGCAATTTACACAAACATACCACTGTTTGTTCAAACATGGCATCTCTGGAAGGCATTAGTTCAAAGATACTGTATTGATTTAAATTGAAATGAATTACCTTTCAGGGAAAACGCATTAACTTCAGTGGAGAGACATGGCAGTGAATATAAATGAAAATCAGAATTATTTCACTAGACTATTTTGGCCTCAGTTCACATGATTTTTTTTTATTTTTTTTTGCAAAATAAATTGAATCCAAACCAACACTAGCTTATGACATTGTGTATGTATGAATTTCAACAAGGATGAAAAGAAGATGAAGAAATGGAAGAGGTATGAAATATGAATCAGATGGCCTTAAGGTCCTTCCTTTCCCCAAGGATTTTACCTACCTACACTTATTTATTGTCTGATTTAATAGACACTTGAGGATTTTATTTTATTATTTGGGGGGAGGGAAAAGTAAATCAATTTAAGCACTTAATGGGATTTCTGCTTTAAATAGTCCTGTGAGCAGACTGATTAATGCTTTTTATTTTGTATATCTTCCAGAGCAGTGCAGTCATGTGATTTTTTTTGTCCCACATTGCATCTCATACATTATACTTTTATGAGACTCCCCCTAAAGAATATACACTTTAAAACAGAATTTTTCTTTCTTTACTGATATTGAATTGGCATCTTCATCGTGCAAAGAAGGCTTGGTGTACCAGAGCTAATAATTTGCATTTTGAGAATCACACAACAAGAAGCCAAACAACAATCACAAATATATATATAAATATATATATATACACACACACTATATATTCCACGCAATAAATAATATGATTCACTCACAAAGGTGAAGTCATTGTAATACACTGAAAAATATGGACTAGTCAAGAAAGATGTCAATATTAAAGGCTTTCCTCAAATTGAAGAAAACAACTGTCATCTTTTCTACAGCTTAAGTCAGTATTATACAGCCATTGTATTTGTCTGCACTTGTATTAAACTGTGAGTTAACTCGTAATTTTTGTATCAGTACATTTAAATTTGAACAAACTCCATTAAATATTCCCTCTGTGCTTCTCAGCGACCATTTTGATACTACTGTGACGAGACTGAATTCTGTAGTTCCTCTCTGGTCAACAGTAAAAGTACCTTCTATTGATTTCATATTGAGTCTTTATTCCCTAGCTAACCTCTCTTGGAGGCCATGCAAACAAGTGGACTCAGGTAAGCCTTGAAAGACGAAACAAGCTCTGATGTGACACTGAAGGAGGATGGAGAGCGATTGCATTAGCTTTGAGAGGCTGAGGACAGCGAACAGAAGAAAGAGCTGACTGTAGGAAGGGCGATGGAGAAGTCATCCCATCAGGGAAGTGAGTGTAAAAACAAGCTGGTGAAGAAAATGCACTCACTGGAGACTCTTAAAAAGGATGTCTTCGTAACTCATGTCGTTGAACCAGAAGGTGCAAGTGAAGCTGTAGATATTAACTTGTTAACTCAGTTGCAAAAATCCTATCAGAAGATCATTATCAGTCTCTCCATTTTCCTGATGGTTGCACAGAGGCTGACTGAGGCACCCAGGTATGTTTTAGCACAGGGTAAAGGTGAGCAATTTAGATGATTTGGTTTTGGGCGACATATTTCATCTCAGTGTCGGTCTCTTGCCTTTGAACTCTATCTCAAGAATGAAATACGATGGTTTGATTTTCATTAACGGCATTTAATGATACACACCCTGATGATACATCTAAAATTAAGATTCCAATCCATCACATGGAACTGGAAGTTCACTAATACATCAGAGGTAAGATATTCTCAACGTTACCTGACGGTAGTTCCCTATATTGGCTTCTTCTCTAATGTCTGGGGTACCTATTGATATATTTGCAGGGAACGTATAGGCAGCCACTTGATGTCACCATAACTCCACAGAAATATTGCTCTTCATGCACTAACAGGGTGCAAATAAATGGCTGAAATAAAAATGTGCTTGGAATTAGTGTTTCTGTCACTAGACATATGAGGAAGATAGACAAAGTACATTGTCACATTCATTCTCTTCTGCAAAAAGGGAAAGGGTAGTTACAGAAAAGCTCCTTTTTGTGTTTGCACTAAAGATTACTTTTAATTAGGAAACTTGTCTAAGAGGAATTAGATTTTTCTAAAAAAGAATGGAAAATACTGGTGAGGAAAGAATACTGGCAAAAGTAGTAACAATGTAATAAACTGAAAAAGCTAGGAGTCTTCCTTGGGTCAGAAATATTTGTCATTTCTGAGTACAGTTTTTCTTTGTTGTTATTAGAGACTGACAAAGTATATTCTGAACTTGCCTGGAAAACCTTTTGTATATGTGTGGAAAACCTCAAGATTTTGAATCCAATGTCATGATTCAGTTTACCGAAAGGATTAATGTCTTCTAATATTACAACAAAGGCCAGAAGCATATCTTACTTGGAAATTGTATTTGTTAAAAATGTGATTTTTCAAATGGGAGATTTTGATCTGAATAATAGTTGTGTGCATTTGAACAGCACTGTTTTCACATATACTTAAGACCATATATAATTGTAATGTACGGCAATAAAGCCTGACAGAATGTGATTAATTTTTAAACCAAAGCAAAGCTGAGAAACAGTTTTCACAGAACCGAATTTTGGGTTAAAAAATTACATATTTATCTACACACATCCCCTCTCCCTCCCCAAAATTGATCCAGTAATAAATTCTTTTTCTGTGTTGGACTAAATGGAAGAATTTCTAAGGATTGACTTGAACCATGTTGTTTTTCATATTGTAAATTTGCAGAGGGGGAAAAAATAGGGAAAAAAATCAGTCCTTTTTCACTGAGATCTGCATTTTTCCTACCTTACTTTGCTGTGATTATGAACTATTTCTTTCCCTAAGAAGGCCCAAACAACGTTATAACCTAGATCAAGTAAAGTCTCAGAGATACAGAATATGTTGGGGATGGGAATAGAATGAAGACTTTAAGCTCAACTGAAGAAAATATGCCAGCACCTTAATCTTAAGGTATATCTTAATATTAAAATTGTGTTCCTAGTCTCCATGTAGAGCGAGAATGAGAATCTGAAAATGGAAACCAAGGATGTGTCTGGGATTTTTTTCCCTCAAGTCATCATCTAAGTCTTGAAAACTTTAAAAACTGCTCAGGACACTCATTCCTGTTATTTAAAATACAGAATTGGGATGACTTAATCATTATCTTCCTTCTTCTTACTGAAAAGAGGATTTAACCACCAGGCCGTGCAGCTAGGATTTGTTTTAGCCAATATGCCTCGTTTAAAAGGAAATAGGTGCCATCTTCAACAGGAGAAGCTGGGTACCTTTTCCAAACCTGAAACCTCACCTGGTAACTTGAGCAGTTTTCAGGAAATGATTTTTTTAAAATATATTGTCATCCAGAGGATGAAAATGAATGTAGGAGTCCATGCATTCTGAGAAATCGAACAACCAAGATACTGTTTAGATAACTAGGAGAGGGTCAGGGAGGTGGCCTGCCACGTTTCTAATAAATTATTCTTGTGAATTATGTGACCCTAAATCTGTCAAATACATTCAGAAAGGCTATGGAATTTAACATTTTTGAGAGAAGCAGCAGTGTTGAATCTTGTTTAGGTTTCCCAATAGGGCTTACACATTTTACTCCATGAAGAACCTGGGGTTTAGAAAGTCAGACACTCACCCAGAAGCAGAACATGGGATGACTGAAGAGCTTCTATTGCCTAAGGCCTCCAGGCATGCCTCAGGTCAGACACAAGCTGCCTGAAGATCTTACATTAAATCAATCTAGCTAGACATTACTTAAGCATGTAACCGATTATTTGATAGGAAATTAATGTGCACACGATGGGATACGAACATCTGATGACGTGTGACAGAATGCTGAGTATCTCATGATCACCAGAAACAGATGCCTTTGTTTTCGACTGCTCCATATTTTCAGAACTGATTCTTCAGCTGGTCTAGCTTAGCACTGGCCATAATCTTCAGTGTAGCTCACAGTGATTTGTGGAAGTGTGGAATAGTAATTTATGTGTCATACCTAGCTCTGAGGGCTTCATATACATCTTCACTGAGCACTTGAGCAAGCCACTCAGATTTGAAAAGCAGTTCTGGTTGGTCACTCAGCTGCCAAAGGACTACAACAGCTTGTATCTAGATGGCTGGTATGGTTGTCTGCATGTATTATCACTCTCTAAGAAGGGAATCAGCAGTCTGAAAGGCAGTCAAACTGATCGAAATTTAGCATAGAATGTCCTAATCTAGATGAAAATAAGTTACTGTAACCTTTCACTCAGCATCCTGGCATCCAGTAGGATTTAATTTAAGCCCCTTCACTTTTTGTAAAACTTGTATGCAAGCTAATGAAAACATGGCAGGACAGAAGCTGGCCAAACATAGCTGGGCTTGAAACAGCAAAATCTAAAAGGAACTGAAAGTAATTGATAAAATTGCTCTTCCTGCCCATACCTTCAATTCTGGCTCCAGAGCTCTAGAGGCTATGCCATAAATCTTGATAGAGGAAATAATGGGCTTTGGCCCCTTTGAAACTGTAATGATGCCAATCTCTTGCTTTCCCTCCATCCTGCATACTTCATCATGAGTTTTATGTTAATGACTTGGAGATCTACACAGCAAAGACATTGCTTGCACTCTCTTAATATCCTGCTTATTATTGCAAAAGCAACCCTGAAGAAAGGAGAAATTAACAACCAGTGAAAATTAAACTGAAAAAAATGGTCTTTCCAAAAGAAATAGGTAAAAAAACCCTCTAATGAGATTATTATTGTTAGTGTCTCTTTAATTATTTTCTTTTAATTTTAGGAGTCTACCTGAGTGTCTTTTACTACTGTGCTTCACCTGTTAATTAAATGTTGTACATTGAAGTCCAAACCCAGCTCAAACTATAATAAATGCAATGGTTTAATTCTGACTGTCCTATTACAAAAGATGAGACTTAGAGAGTTACCAACAAAATAAAAAGAAAGAAAAATAACACTATGTTAAAAGCAAACAAAAAAACCTCCAACATTTATTTTAGATCTTGCTCTGAATAGGCAATACACTTAGTGATCTGTCTGTATTTTCATTATGAAAACTGTTATTGAGGGGTTAATAATTTAATAAGTGCCTGGTTAAAACTGCAGATCTACTTTCAGTTCAACGTGCCAAAACTTTGACAGATGCAAATTCCAAGGAATATGTAAGTTGTTAGGGTTTATTGATTTTATGATTCAAAAGTGCAACTGATGTTCTCAAGACAAATCATCTTTAGGTCCTTTATAAAGGAAAAGTAAAAGGCAGTCTCTTCCCCTGAAATTTTGATTAAATTAAGGATGAGCAGTGGGTGCACTTGCTAACATCCAACTGCCATCTAGCAAAAGCTAAAGCCAATTTGAGCCATATCACTTTCTGCTTAGCTGGTAACTTGCTTCCAGTATTTATGTTATATAGCATTTCTACACACAATATATTTGTGCAATAAAAGCAGAGGAACAGAGCTTTTTCTGAGAATTAACAACCTCTTGGGAGCCAACGATCCACAACCCTGGAAAGGGCCATTAAACCCCAAAGAATTGTCCAGCGCTAAAGTTGTTATTGACATGAGCTGAAAGGGTGTGTATTTATCTCTGCTAAAGAAGAGGGCAGGCAGAACACTCCGAATTTATGTTTCTACATGTGACAATATCTTTAGCAAACCACGTAAATGATGCTCCTATGATAAGATAAACGCCCTTTGTAACTATTCATCATATTCCAGAAGTTTCAGTCATTGGTACGTCACAATGAAATGCATTTGATTATGTGGTTCTTGAAAGGCTTTACTAAGATAACGCTCAAAAAAGATAAATAGTTTTGAGGAAAGAGAATAGACAGGCAAAACTAAATAGATTATAAAGTTGCCTGATAAACTGAGAAGCCAAAGGAAAAAGAAAAATAAATTTAAGGGATGAGAATAAACAAGAGGCAGCAAAGAAGTTGGAGGGCAATTAAAAATTAAAACTGTTTCACGTTTTGATGGATTTCTCAGTGGACCTGTGTGCAAAAACAGAGGTACTCTGGACACTAAGATACAGCAGCGCCTAATGGATATATTTCAGGTGAAGTTTCTTTTTGGATGACTGACTCTATTCCAACATTATCCATGTAGATAAATTTAAAACTTTATTTATTTATTTATCCCAAGAGCAGTGTTTTGTCATGGACAAGCAGAAATTCATCAATTTCTACAAGAAATTGGAAACTACATTAGGCTTCATGGATCACTGAGTTGAAGAGGCTAAGCAGAGTAACATATGCTTTGGAAAGGACAGAACACTTTATGAGCTATGTTTTTCCTTCTTTTTCTGACTTATATCTCTTCTCCCAACATCTGAAAGGTCTTTTAGGTTTCTGCTTTCTCTCTACTTTGGATAACTGTTTTTTTTAATTCCAAAAGTACCCAAACTGGTTTTCTAAATAGAAGTTATATCTTGAATAAAGGGCTTGATTATGAATCATTGTTTAACATCAAATTTTTTGACAGAGATCACGAGAGGATATTCTGGTGCAGAATGACAGGGAGACAGCATATTTTTATTAATTAAATCTCCTGTGGTAGCTATGGGGTATTGCTTCACCTATCTGGAACAGATTTAACTTCTTTGACTCTGGTATTTGCCTTAGGGCTTTCTTTCAAGTATTACTGAACTTCAAAGCTTAGGAGCTTGTGTCTTCTCTATTGTTGAAGTACATCAGATATTGGATGCCAAGTCAAGCTACCCAGTCTGAGAGAAAAGCCTGACCTTAGATTTTTCATTCAGCCTAGGGCTATCTGAAAGTGGAAGAGAAAGCTCTGAGACTAGATGGAGCTACAACAAAGTCTATTAAAAAAAACGGTGAAATATCGTGTTTGATATTCTGAAGTCCAAGTCCTTAACATAAAGCTTGTAAAAGATGCAGTAAGAAAGTCATTCTGCAGATGGAAAATGTATTCCTCTATATATTAGAAATATCATGGGCTTTGGAAGTGACTGGTTTTTATGCATTCTATGCAGTATTGTAGCAAAACCTATGATATGAGGGGTGACATATTTTACAGTCAAATCTTTTTCGTTCGGCCTCGTACAGGGTTATGACCAGCAGTACACATACATATGGCTATAAAAGTGTCCCGTAAATAAATTGTAGTTTTAATTTCCATTCATGGTAAGAGTAGCATATATTTTAACTAATATATAAAATACCAAGCCTTGGAGACACAATAAAGGACGCCAGAAAGATAAGCTGTTCAAAATCCTGGTGTTTTTTATGGTTAATCATAAACCATGAATAAGTACATTCATGTATATTTTACATTGCTTATTGCTGCCTCACTAGTGTTATCAGTTAAAGTTTCATATCAGTAAAAACATAAACATAATTCAAAAAGAATCAGCAGGAATTTATTGCCGCTAATAAAAAAAAAATAAATAAAAAAAAGGAAAACAGAAAATGCAATTTTCTATGATGTCTCACAGTGCTTATAATTAATTTCAGATCAAAATTGAAATTAAATTACACATTATAGGCAGTAGAGGCTTTTTGGGGAACCCATCAATAGGTCATTTTTTCTGAAGGGTATGTTTACAATTGCAGGTTGATGAAATGCTTGCATTAGAATGCAAATGCAAGGAAGAGAGTCCGGAAAAATGTGCAAGAGCCGTGTTCCCCTCACAGTAAGAGTGCTCTGACTTTTGTGCATATTCTTAATCTTTCATGCATCTCCTTCCTGAAGCCACAACTCCAGGTGCACTAAAGCTCTTGGGAAGATTACAATTACCTTCAATGGTTTTCAAGAAGGCTCTGAGATAAGACAGTTCTTCTATTAGCAGGTGTGAAAGATGTGTTCCCGTCCTATTTGCTCTAATAGTACGGAGTAGTTAATGACCTGGGGCATAATCAAATGTAATTTTTCCTGATTTTATACTTAAATCTAGTCCCACTGACTTGAGTGGAGCAGATCCTGATCTATGCTGTTGTGAAGGAAGTCATCTGAATCAGCTTCCAACACTTTTGACAAGGATTTTCGTTCTGTCTCTACTAGCAGTTTTCATTTGGCTATTCTTACCATATATTTTTTCATTTTAAAATTGTACTATAAGTATCAAGCAAAATATTTAAGTTTAATGACAACATTAAGTATGTAATTCTACCTTATTGTTTTTAGAAGATGTAAACATGATTAAAATAATGTTTATACTTTCTTTCTGAATGGAAGTACTTCTAAATATGATTCTTCAAGAAGTCCTTAAATTAGATTAGCCAAAAGTTCAGAACTAAGATTTTCTGAATTGCAAATTAGGGTCAGAGCATTACAAATAACCAAGGTACTATCCATTTCAGTAGGTCTTGCTGCTTTCTGTGCTGGAGTTACAATGGAAATTTTCATTTGTGCATCATCGATTTGCATAATTTAGTTCCTTTCAAGAAATAGCACCTGTCTATCTTTGTGTGTTTGTTTTTGCAGGAGTAGATGTCTTAAGCCCCACATAATCTCAGAAATGTTAGTTTTATGGTTCAGTGGATTCTTGGGCCACATTCTTCCATCTCTGCAAATAGAGGCTTGTGTGATCAGGAAGAATAGTGCTTTCTAGAAAGAAAGTGGGGGTTTGATCACTAGTTTAAGTGCTCAGTCTGGGAGATGTTGAGCCAAATCACAGCTCTCTATATTTCTGAGGTTCTAAAGTTACAGAACCGCCTGTTACTGCAGAGCAAGTAACTTTCTTTAGCAGAGGAACTTCAATGGCCCATTCTGCCCCTGTGATTTCCTCCTACTAGTCCTTACCACCCACAGTCATCTACTCTGAATTTCTTCTAGTTTTTTAATGTTTATTCTAATTTTCTCCTTATAGGAATAACATCTTCACTTTTTCTGAACAGTACCATTGTCATTACTAAACTGGCATCCCAGTTTGGATGTTTTTTTGCATGATTAGGTTTTGTAAGCAGGCACTTCATTAAACTGTTGTCCAAGTTCTGACAGCATGAATCTCTTAGAATGGAATAGTTTAACATGCACTGGAACTCATTAATATAGTTTTTTTCTAGCTGAAAAATTCTAAATTTCTATTTTATTAGGTTGTATAATTTCAGCTAAACTAATTCAATTTGCATCATATGAGTATTTGACAGTATCTGTTTTTCTAACTTTCTTTTTACATGTCCCTCATTACTATGGGTACTAAAACCAGAAATGTTTTATATTAATATCTTTAAGCTTTTTAAGAGTGGGCAAGTACCTTTTTGTGTATGGTGAATACTATCTTTTCAACATAGATATCTTTTAGGACTGTTGCAGTGACAAATGCTACTTTCTGACAAATATCAGAAATAGAACCAACAGCACTGACACACCAATTCACATGTGTAATAATAACATGTAGAGAGAACTACAGAACAGTTTTTTTCCTTCCTTCAGACTAACATTTATACAAAGGAAGACTAACTCCCTCAGCTCTCCTTTTTCTCTCTGACAGCTCCAAAACTTCCAGTATTTAATTTTAACCCATGTTTTCTTGACCACTGATCAGCCTTTTTGCTATTCTCCTAACACTGACTGACAGGTCAGAATTTTTTTTCCAATGTAGTGCCAGAGCCGGGCAGAAACTGTGTGGTAGAAATGTTATGCCACATGTTTTACTGACAAACTCACATTTTACATCCCAATAGTGTGCCAGGCTTTCTGAAAACAATGTGACATTGTCACGCTGAGTTTTCAATACAAGCCCTTCTTACGTGTCTTTTCTGCACGACGAGTGATTTTGAGGTGGTGCCCATTCACAAGGTGAGAATTCATTCTGTGCCTATGCAAGGGGAGACTTTTTAAAAATTGAACTCTGTATTGTTTGTTCTCTTTTTTTTTGACTGATTTCTCTAGTCTATCAGAATCATTTTACGTTTGAACCCATCTCATAAAGGACTGCCACTTTTCCAAAATGGGTGGCAACTATAAAGTATGTATTCCTATTTTCTTCTCTTGGTTGGCTCATTAAAAAAATAGTACAAGGCTCAGAACAAATTTTTTAGGAATTATTGACATATTATTTCAGTTTGATAATGCTCAATATTAGGTGTCCCTTGAGTGTGTTTCTCCAGTTGGTTGTTTTAGTACTTTCAGTTTGGTTGCATTTTCTTATCTTGCTAATGAATACAATCTGCAACAGCATCAAAAGCCTCACTGAAGTCAAGGCGCACGAAATGCATTTCTTTTCTCCACTCTTCCAAGCTATGACAGAAATAAACTACACTGATTTAACTTAATTTGCTCTTGATAAATCAGTATTGGTGCATATTCATATCATAGCTTCCATCTATGTGATTAGTTTACTTGAATATTTGTTCCAATGGTTTCCTGAAAATTGAAGATGAGCAAAATCTAATTCTGATGGTCACAATTCTCCAGTCCTTTAGAAATTCCTAAGAGCTGTTATATATGCCTGTTTAAGGTAATTTTATCACTTCTCTGGGGCATGTCATATTGAATAGTATCTTAAAAGTATCCAAAATATCTGAGTACATTCTTCCTATCCTTTTTCATCCTATTTCCACATCTCATTCTTTTCCTCATTCTTGGTTTTGATAGCCTGAACTACACAGAGCTGACCTCTGAAGAAGTCTGATTTGTGTTTGACAGTCTTTCTATTCGTATTTGTTAGTCAAAACTAATATGCTTATGAGCTTGTTGATTAGGACTTTGAAACATACATTTTACTGATTAAATAAATAGGATCACTGTGCATATGGCATGATTTAATGTCAGATTTTTCTACTTAAAATAATAGAATGTTATCCTAGTTTAAACTTAATGAATGGGAAAAATCATAATTTTTGGACAAATGCAATCATGCACTTACTTTGGTATGGATCACTTTTGAAACTAGTGTTTGGATATAATCTTTGGGCACTTGGCAACTCTTTTTGAGTTCCAAAAGACATGGAAAGTTATTATCCACTTCTCTACATTTCATACAATTTTTATAGATTTTATTAAGGCACCAGAAAGAAGAATCTCACTGGTCTTCTTATCTGCTTAAAATATTCTGCATCTGCTTTGGCTGCTACTGCCAGACAAGTCAGTGAAGAATTTTCAATCACTTTATTCAGGCAGCACATGAAATTTGTAAACAATAAAACCTGATTTAAACTGGAACTTTTTCACCAGTTCTGCAATTCTGCCAGAAAACATTTTATTAATCAATCTGCCCTCTTTTTTGAGGGTCTGGTCAGATTTCTCTTATCCTGTCATTTCTTCTATGTCAGTGGACTCTACCCTCGACAATAATTTCTTTTTTTAAATTCTGGTAACTTTTCATGAACTCACTGTTTCCACATGTATTCAAGAGATGTTTCCACATGTCTTTCAAAGCAAAAGATGATTTGGTTTTAGAAATAAATTTTGATCTAATAAAGGCTATTTGACATATTTCACTGCTTTTTCACTGTAATCATAGAATTACAGACTGGTTTGGGTTGGAAGGGACCTTTAAGAGCAACTTATTCCAACTCCCCTGCCATGGGCAGGGACACCCTTTACTAGACCAAAGCTCCATCCAGCTTGGCCTTGAACACTTCCAGGGTTGGGGCATCCCCAGCTTCTCTGGCATCCTGCTCCAGAGCCTCACCAGCTCACAGTAAAGAGGGGTTTTTTTCTAATATCTAATCTAAATCTACTTTCTTTCAGTTTGAAGCCATTCCCTCTTGTTCTGTCACTACAGGCTCTTGTAAAAGGTCCCTCTCCATCCTTCTTGTGGGCCCCCGTTAGGTACTGGGAGGCTGCAACAAGGTTACCCTGAAGACGTCTCTTTTCTGTGCCGATCATCCCCAATTCTCTCAGCCTTTCCTCACAGCAGAGGTGCTCCATCCCTCTCATCATCTTGGTGATCTCCTCTGGAGTCGCTCCTACAAACCTGATGTCCTTCCTGTGCTGGGGACCCCAGAGCTGGAGGCAGCATTGCAGGTGGAGTCTCAGCAGGGCAGAGCAGAGGGGCAGAATCCCCTCCCTCACCTGCAGTTTATGGTATGTCTCTTGAAAAATTAAATATAATATATTGTATTCCCTTTCTTCCCACAGAAATCAAGTTTCCTCTGCAAGCTGTTCTATCAGTGAAACACAATAACTCATCACAGTTTCTTCTGAAATGATACCACCTATTTATTCAGTTCACTGAATGGAAAGATGCACCTCGACTTCACAGGTAAAAAGCTGCTACAGATCAGGGGTGGCCCTCTGAGAAGTCACAGTCCTGTAAATAAAACTGTTCATTTTTGGGTTGGATTACTGCAAGCTTTCTTAGATTCTGACAAAATGTCTTTAAGCAATTTTTCAGAGAACAGAATGGAAAAGATGAAAAAATAGATTATAAAATATTTTTCCATAAATTGGAAAGTGAAATAACCTTTATTCCAGTAAAAGCCCTGAAGAAAGTCAGCACTGATCCATCACAGAGCAAAATGTGAGAGCTCTGCCTCTCTCTCTATCTGGTGCAGCCCAAATTTAAACTTGGTAAAACTCTACTGAGGGTAGTAGCAGTAAAGCAGAAATTTTTTCCAGTACTTCCAAACTCCTTGAGAGAGCAAAACATTTCTCAGATGGCTAATCTATTTGAATTAAATTAGGTGAACCTCACATTCATTTCAAAACCTTTTGTTCCTCCTCTTGTCAGCCTTGCAACGCAGGGAGCATAACTCTTGTCTTCAGGGAGCTGTTGCTATCAATGTAATTTAGATCAGCCTAGGTGACTGCTGTTAAGATGCATAAATGAAGCTCAGCTAGCCTCAGGATTAAGGAATTAGAGTGTTTCTTTCAGCACTTTTCCTCTTCTTCCTTCCCTATTACCTTGTAAAATCTAATTTTAAAGCACCAAATGCAGTAGCTTTTATAATTTTTTTTATGACCATTCCACATCTTCCATAGCCTCTCTAAATTTTATGTCTTTTCACAATTCTCTTTTCCTCTGCTGTTTATGCTTCTAAGCCATTCACAAAGCAGTCCCTCCATCCATTTTGTGTTAAGACTCTTCAAACGCTGAATTTAAAGGTTTCTTCATAATCCTGGCCCCGTTTTTCCACTCGGAAGCCTGTGTGTACTTTGCAGTTATGACAAGTGGCTTACTGTGTGCATCCTTATTTATTGTAACTTATTTATACGGGATTTCAGAATATTATTATACAATAAATTACAGGAGGATCACAGGCTGCTCACAGAAGCAGGGGAGCTGTGGGCAGAAGGTCTCTCCTACCAGTTCTGCCACCAGCACGATAATCTCCAGCGGAGCACACTGCTCTATATTTGCCCTCAGCTGCTGGAGCAAGATGCCCCTGGAATTAATTTGTCAAGGTCCATTTCTAGGTGAAAAGCACAAGATTAATAATTTGGGCTTCTGTGTACAGCAAGCAGGAGGACAGTTCCTGCACTGCTCTGGAGAACTGGTTCATGATGACAAGCAAAAAACTAAATGCCATCAAAGCACTATGCAAAGGATTTTTCAGATAAAGTAGAAATGATTCTGAGTCAGAAAACTATCTGGAATAAAGCAAAATCTTTAATTTACCTGAGCAATTAATTTAAGATGTCATAATTAAACCCTATTGTGCTTGAGAAATTTCTTTGCTCAGATAGTCATACTTAAAACTGCTCAGACAGCACAAGTTTAAAAGAGGAAAATTTGCTTGAAAAGATTTAGAACTGGCTCTTCAGCTGTGACAGACTGGAACAGTTCCATTATTGCCTGTGGAGTTAGCTGGATTTATACCTGGTGAGGGTAGGGCCAACAGTGTTTAACACATCATTTTCCAAGACAAAATTGTGAATTGTGCTCCCTGTCTTTTCCCACATTCCTTTCTTTCCATATCTGCACTTTATTATTTCAGACTGCTTTTTATTTTAATTGGGTTTTAAACTGCTTTTATTCTAAATCTCAATTGCTGTTGCATGCTTTTTAAAAATATTTTCAGAAAACCTGTCATGTGCCATCGCTTTTCAAATCCACCCAAGTGCTCTAGAGCCAAATCAACTTGATGACTTGTAAACAAGTTGAAATAACGTGAATCATTTCTACACCTACAAAGCTGGCATTTGAAATAAAATCAGTGTATGAAACCATTTATATTGATATACACTTTAATCACAAGTGTTTTAGAAAGAATGTTTGCATGTGTGTTTGCATGACCAGACAGGAACACTCCCATGCAACAGAGAGAGAGAGGAATTTCATTGGCTTATAGATTTTAGCTCCATGAGAGTATGTTTACTGAATGGATCGTTCTAATTAACTCATTTTATCTATTGCACTCAAACATTATTTATGGATTCTAACATAGTCTTATGGACTGAAGTACACATTGAATTTTATAGTCTCACATTTCATGCCGTACCATGGATCCTGTATGTTATATGGAAAATGTCCACGATATCCTTCTCTTCAGCTAAAAGTTCAAAATCATTCAGTAGAAATTGGTCATAATTTTTAGCTGCTCTGATTCCTGTCGTTTTAAAATGAACACTGTAATGATGAAAAGCTGTTCCAGATATGGCAGAATTTTGGGGTGAGATTAGGCTGTTTAATAACTAGTTCATTTATTCTTAGAAGAAAAGAGAAGAAAGAAAGCCCAGATAAATAAATAGTTAAACACATGGAATAAATAGCTTTTGCTCTAATGTATTTATGTGTATACATTGCATGTAGGTATAGTCTGAAGTAAACATAATTTAATTTGCATTTTAGATGTCTGAAGTAGCCTGTGGTGGGAAATTCCCATCTTGGAAACAATGTTTACCAGAAGTACTTTCTTCCTATATTAAAAGACAAAGAACTTCTTACTGATATGAACAAAACAAGGCAAATAAATAAAAGACAAATCATTTTTGTAGTCCTGGAATGATACTGCCACACTATTCACTTTGTAAGGTTTTGCAATCCAAAACACTGTGTGCATGAGAAAGAATGGAAAAGAAACTGTTAGATGCAAAGAAATAAATGGGCATTCCAATTTAAAAAGTTCAAATAATTGTGCCTATGCAAAGCTCAGAATGTATCAGGATTTTTCTTTCTTTCTTTCCTAAAACTATCAAGCAGAATTTTATTATCTTAACTTAATTGATCAATTGCTTTTAACAATATAGCTGTGACTGAGAAGGCTGAAATACATGGATAAAAAGATTTTCTTCTCTGAAAGTCCTGACATGAACTACCTTAAGGAACTACCTTTAAGTCATGTCTATTTATATCAGCCAGCAGGAGATAGAAAATTGATTAAATACATTTCAAGGCTTCAGTGATACTTTAGCTGTCTCAGATGAGTTTAAATGTGTCTGCCTTTAGAGAGAAGTCTTTTAAGTCACTATTTCTTTTTCTTTTGCTTTGTTTCTTTTTTAACAGACCAATTATCTGAGAGATAATTATGTAATTTACAATCTGTGTGTTGTTTGTTTTTCCCCATAGAAAAATCTGCTTCATTGAACTCTATTGTTCAGGCAGCAATTTCATACTTATTCCACTGCTTCATAATGGAACATATTTGTTGTTATATTCAAGTCCAGAGAAATGTTAGACGTTCATCCTTCTTGCCTCCAGCTCACCAGTAATAAGTTTTGGCCTCAGAGCTATTGCTGTTAATGGTACTTTATTCCTTTAAAGTCTCCAGGTATGCTCTGCTATGAAAAACCTCCTTATCACTGGCAAGTCTTGGGGTTTCTTACATTTTTGAATACACACGTCAAATTGGATTTCTGACCTTGGGAGACGTCCTCTCCAGCAGAGACCATCCAGTATGCGCCGTGACCCTGGTCCTCTCGTTGCTTACAGGGTAAATTTCTAACAAGCCTCTCCAGCAAATCCCTGGAAACAGCTTAGCACGTATTTGCCAGGTGGGCCAGCTGGCTGGAGGTAAGGAAGCCGCATCCACTTGGCTGCCAGCAAGATCTCAGGAGAAAAGCACAAGCCAATTTTTCCACATGAAAATTCAGGCAACTTTTGTGGCTCACCCCTGGATGTGAAAACCAGTGAGTAGAGACTGTACAGCACCGCTAGCACATCAGTATGTTGTGCCAGATTTTAAATGGATTTAGGGGGGCATTTCGACTGGAGAATCTGAAACAAACCTCAAAGAGGAGCTATTCCACATCGACCAATTTCTTTTGTTCCACTTCCCTCAAAGTGACAGTTGAAACATAATTCTGTGTAAATGAAAAAGGGAATAAAGTAATCTCATTTCTTTACTTATTTCCTTTGCTACTGTTCAACCACTAAATGGGTAAGGTGACACAGACAGATTTTACTCACATCTTCCCATATGTGGTATGGACTACTGCTGAATCCAATGAAAAAGAACTTTTCCATTAGCATTACAGTTTCTGGCCCTACTCTCAGGTACAATATTTAATCAAATACCAGTTTTTGAGTGACTGGGGGAAAAAAATCTGCAATGTGTAATTTGAAGGAACTGACAGAAAACCTTCTTCTAGCATTGTTTGACTTAAATACCTAGTTGGAGTCGATAACAAAAATAAAGACACTTTTAATTAAATTCTACATATTTAAAATCCTATAAAGAATACTAAAATTCTGAAAAGTCAGAGCAACTTCCAGTTGATAAGTAGATAAGAACGAGAAGACAAGTTAAGATCTGTAACTGACTTACTAAATGCAGAGGATGCTGCTCCAGAAGGGGCTTGCAATCCCATTCTCTGTATCCTTGACTGTGGAACCATCCAATAAAACAGATTTGAAAACAACAAATAAAGAACTTCTACAGTGCAAATGTAAAAAATTGAGATGAATTTTTAAGAACTGGAATAACTGTGTAAGTTTAAGTTCATATCATAAACAGCTCGTAACAACATAAATACATTATAAACAGTTGGGCCCGTCACTATTAAGTTTTACACATATGTGGGGCTCAGCCAGCATCGTACAAAATAAGAATTGAAATCCCTGGACACGTTTCTTAACAATGTTTAGATACAAACACAAGAAAATGTTATCAAAAACTGGCATAATTCCGTAGATTTGGAGGATGTTGAGTGAAAAAAGGAATGGCCTTGAAAAGTTTCTGCTAATGAATGCAGATCCCGGTTTTTTAGGGATTTTTCTAGGGAATTTCTAAGGTTATCCATGAAAAAAATAAAATTAAATCCTTTTAGTTTCAACTGGAGAATTTATTCAGAGGGTTTGGACCCTTCGTGAATCTTATCAGGAAATAATGAGATGCAATGCCTCATACATTATAAAACAAGCACGGGTTTTGAAGTGACATGACTTTTGAAATGCTTGTAAGCTGTCAAAAACCCCTCCTAATTCTATTCATTTACAAGCAAAAAAAATTATCTCATATTTCAGGACTGATTTATGAATAGAGCATTTTGAGCCTGGGTGGAGGCTCAGAGTTTCGTAGATCCAGGCAAAGACTGCGGCTCCTGCAGTCCTTGGCTATTAACATCACCCACTTTAGCCCTTTAGTCCAAAATTTCCAGATGTTCAGCAACCCTGTCAGACTGCTCAAAGCCCTTATGTCCTGAACAGATGGCAGAGTTTAAATGCCTGGTGCGTGCACAGAGATGTGCCAGAGTTCTCCCCTCCTGCCACACATGCCGTGTGCCGTGGGGAGCCAGCTCTGTGTGTAACACCCTGCGGCCCCCTGAGCTTCACAGAAGATTATTTGTAGAGTCAATCTCCGATTAGGATGTGTCAGATTCGCTGTGTTTGTGCTGGCTGTTTGCCCTGGACAGGTATGGCAGTTCTGGTGGGTCTCTACGTGTGAGTGTGTGCAGGATTTCCCAGATGTGCGGGATTGGAAACTGTCAGCACAGAGCCTCCCCCCACATCACACAGCACTGGGGCTTTGTGCCACTGTTCAGGGCAGGGGCTATCCATGTACCTTTGTATTTCCACTTTCATCTCTTCTGTCTCTGAAAATGCAGCGCTGAGGACTTCATCTATCTGGAGACAAGTGGATATTTCATCGCTGTTACCTCTCGCTTGTGCTAATCACAAGCACATGCCAAGGTTAGAATAACTGAAAGGAAATCCCAGAGCACTGTGATAAAGTAATATGGAAGGGAGGGTCATGGAGCTTATTAAACTTTTATGGACAATTAAGAACACCTTATTTTGAGCAGAGTTCTGAGCAGAAAACAGAACTTAAAGGCATGGTAACAAAAGAGCTCAGTCAGATTAAAGAACTCATACTACAACCAAAGGTGAAATTTAAGGACCACTCTGAGTGGTTTTAAAACTGGACCAAGTAATAATGCCTTAAGAGCATATTGATACATGGAAATAAAAATATTGGCTTAAGTCAGTCGTGTTTTGACTGTTCCTGCTAAAAGGTTTTCAAGTGAAAGACTGGTCTTTTTGTCTTGAATAAATAGATGCATCACACACTGCTTAGACTTCATGGAATTGTAGAATATACTGAGTTGTCTGGGGCAATAGAGTCCAACTCCTGGCCTTGCACAGGACACCCCAGTTACCAGTTCAGCGTCCCTGCCTTGGAAAGCTTTATGTTTTGTCCAGTTTTCAGCTGATGAAAAGTAACTTCAGTGGCTATACAGTACACAGCCATGACACCGGGTGAATTTTCCAGGTGTGGCACACACAGACAGTAAGGATGCACGGAACAGACACGATGATCCTGCTTCTGTGTATGAAAAAAAATCCAACAATTAAATGTAGGTTACTTAAAACAAAAGAAGCCTTCAATGCCAGCTCTGGAAGGTGAAGAAAGACTAAGATGAAATGACCAGGCAGTTCAACAGGAGATTAGACTGTCTAAGGTTGAGCTGTTCTTTGAACAGTATTCTCCAGATCTGTAGAAACAATCTTTGTGCACCTATTCTGTCTAAGTAAATTAAGAAATTATTTTTTCAGGGGTTCTTTATCAGGTTCTACAAGAGAAGGCTGCTGAAAATGTTAAAGCATGTTAAAGCATTCATTATACAGACAGAAAAATGTGACTACTCATTTGTTGTTGCAAAACTGCTGAATTTGTTTCCATAGTTTCTCAGTATAAAAATTCTATTGTTATCTTGATATTTGTTTTAAGCAAGACCATTTCCTTTGGAAAGAAACTGTATATGAACTGTGTTTCTTTTCCAGGCTTTTTTCCCCCCTTCAAGCTTCTTTTCAAGCTACAGTTCAACAGATTATTCAGAACAATATAGCCTTGATTAATTATATCTGTATCAATTATAAGCTTACAGTCAGTTATCTGGTTTAACAGATTTCTCTTTTCTCTGCCAGCTCAAGAAACAGTAGGAAAAATACCATATCTAGACTGTGTGGATCTCTGTAAAAGAGTGGAGTTTAATTTGGCAGAAATTAAATGTAACGTGATGCTGCCGTGTCTGAGTTCAGAAAGAATAGCGCACCCATGCATAATAAAGTTAGTCACTTGGGTCCTATAGAGTGGCAAATATTTTTAACTCTGAAGAAGTAAAGGGAGTTGAAAAAGTTCTGACAGGGAGGTATGTAGTTCTCTTGAGTGGTACAATAATGCCACTGTTTTCTTCTTGCCACTGTTTGTTCTGCATGTAAATCATACCTGCATTTCTGCACTCACTAGATGTTTAGCTGGTGTAGGCTCATTACCTCAGGACCATATTTGCATGTTACATGGCCTCACTATTCTGGCTTGTTTTTGCTGCAGTGAAACTGCACCTGATTTATACGATAAGAGAAAAGGCAAAACAAGCCCAGCAGACACAATTTACTGTTTTACTAAATGATTCATAATCACACTGCAGCATTTTCTGTGTACTTTGCACTACTCTTTCAAAATGTTCCTCTTCAAGGAGAAAGAAAGAAAATATCTTCAGAAAGAGACTCAATAGGACATGGTTTGCTCATCTTCTAACCAGACTGGGGGCTGATCATGTACACAGACCTTCAAGTAATTTAATAGGAAGAGGAAAGACCCAATACATGCTTTTCCCCTTTGACTTAAGAAGTAGACCAAGCAATATATAAATCGAGATTTGCTTTAGCAAGTTCCTGTTTGCTTTCTATTCTCTACCTGAAAATTGCTATTTATCTGTACGTGTCCCTTCGTGTTGTGTTGGCAAAGTATGTCATTACAAAGGAAGAAATGCACGCCAGTGGAAGGAACTGCTCAGATGACAAAATTATTTTGAAAGCATGGATTCAATCTATGTAAACACAAATAGAAAGTATTCCCTGGAAACCTCCTGGAACTGGAGGCAAATCACCTCCTGGACTCGGAGTCCTGCAATATTGTCATATCATAGAAAACGAACAAAAGAACAACCTACTTCCCAGCCCCTGTAACAAAAAATAGCTTAACAGAAAGCTGTGTGAATGTGTGGCGAAACTTTGCAGTCCTATTGGGAATTGTCTATCAAGCTGCAAAGTCCAGCCATGGGATGCAGTGCGTAACTGAGTAAGAACAGAAGAAAGCTGCTCATGAAGGAAATTCCAAGTGCTGCAGAATTCAGCATGTTACTTTAAATGGCTCACACTCTAATCTCAGATTACCAGTTCTCTCATTGTGACATCTCTCATTTTCAACATTGTGTCTGCAGAAGTAATGCTATATTTTTATATAAAGAAATATCAACAAATTTGAGTCAGACAGAGACTCTTTCTTTCCTTAAACAGGGACTGCTTGAGTGCAATGGAGTACCTGCTAAAATAAAAGTGCAACTGAGAGTGCTTGGAACCCCTCAGGTGTGCTCAGCGTGAGACTTTTAGTTGTAGATTCCCACATCTCTGAACTCTGGGATGCCACCAAAGGCTGGTCTTACACTGCCCCTGGGCTCCCTCCAGAGTGCCCATGCAAAACCTTCAACACTTTAACTCACCACCACTAAACTGCCAAGGGCCTGAAGAAAGGAAAAGCTTGTATGCCTAGAGGTAGGATCATTTTATCCCTCGTGTATTTTTGGAGCTAGGTATATTCCACATTCAAGACTGCCCTTTGCCACTAACCAAAGGAACAGTCCTCTAATATTGCCTTAACAAGAAAAAGCCACTGTGCCACTGTATGTGTGTCAAATAGCACACTGTTCTCATCACTCAATTACAGCCACTGAATGGCTGAAATACAGTATAATAGTTCACAACCACAGACTGGTACTCAGTGTGGCAGCTTGTATTGCAGCTATTCCAGTTATACTTGGCTCCAGACAATGCTATCATCAGCCATTTCCTCCCACAATCACAAGAGCTGATTTCTCTCTCACTAGTACAGGCTAAGAAGAATAATTCTTTCCTCTCCGGAGATTCAAAGTCTGAAGTATAATTGGTGGTGTACAAGTGCCAAGAGAAATCCTGACATTTATTTTTTCCATTTTATATTACTGTTACATATCACTAGCTATTATTACTCTGGTGTGTATTAATCCTGTGTTATTATTATATATTACATCTCTTTTTATTAAGTAACTTAGAGTCCAATATGTGTTTATAGACAAATGCAAGTACTGCTAAGGTGAAATAGGAAACAACACTTCAATTACTAAAACAGGTACTCACAACTTAAAAATATAATTATTTTGTTATAAAAATAATTTCACATGTACATTTCAAGGCCCTAAGTTTTCAGGCTACTTCTGCTACACCTGAGATTCATTTCCAAATGGTCGCGAGACTCGTAGGATACCTGTGCAAAAAATAACAAACATCATAAAAGAACCATCTGCCTAGGGCTATAAAATATAAAAAATACCACTGGTCCTGCAAGTTTCTGAACTGCAGTTTACTGAAGAATGCAAATACCATTCATGGAAGGCACTGTAACACCCTGGTCCTCTCACACTGTGTGTTAGCTTTCCCTGTTGCTGGAGACACAACACTCTTTGGCATACCTGGCTCAGCTAATCCAGTGTGGCCTCTTGCAGGTTCTTCTGGCCTCGTGAGGATGATCAGTGACTGCTGAGTATTACAAACTGAGGATGAGAGGCCGTGTCCCAGAGAACTGAGCAAGAAAGAAATGGGTGAACAGCTAATTTTGTTACCTGACATTGTCAACAGATGCTGGATTTCCTTCTACCTCTGCTTTGCCTTTGACAGTTCTGTTAAAAGAAACAAAGACTATATGTGACAGTCGGCTCTTACAGATTGAAGCAGAAAAATGTGTCCCCTTGCTTTGCCACCAAAGGTGTCTTCTGTAGCAACACCAGCAGAGTAAATTCCTTTCCTTTACCTGATGCTTTTCATTCCCCTTCCCACATCTCAGACTGCCATTCATTTAGTTTTGCTGAAAACACTATGTGGCCAAGCTAATAAAACTGCTCAGAATAAAAGGCTGAGGTTGGAGTCTGCACACTGATCTGGCCTGATGTGTGATTTTGCAAACTGTGTTGACTGCTATAGAGTAGAAAAAAATCAAGCAGAAGCTGTAATTTTGCAAGTCAATATTGCTGCTCCAGCCAGTGGGTCATGAAAATGCCACCTAATAAAGAAAAATTTACATATTGAGACAGTCTTTCTGAAAACAAAATATTAAAAGAAATTTGTCTTGGAGAATGTCCCCATATTTTATATTTCATTGGAGTTTCTCTCCTCTTTTTTTTTTTTTTTTTTTTTGGAGCTATTCTTTCTGCACTGTTGGTCATATTATCAAAGTCTGTCATGAATTCTATTTCTCCATGGACTTTCAAAGGCCTTCAGACTTTACACCTGGTTAGATTAGGGTTATGTTAAGGACACTGAGCCATTCATTCCATCATGATTAGGAAAACATTGTGTATTTATGTATAGTCCTAAACCAGGAGCACTTATCTTGAGTTGAAATGCAACTGGCTAAGGAGATAATCCAGTGCTATGCTGAACTGAGACTTTGTCAAGTTGGAGGATCAGAGTTGAAATGAAAACCAGAAAATAGGTAACAGTGAATAATATATTGGAAATGTACAATTAATTTTGATGTTATTCTCATCACAGAAAACAGAATTTTTTATGCAAATCAATTAGAAGTTAATTTGTAATTCTTCAAATCTCTAAAAATGTAAATATTTGATAAGGTCTTCTCTTACTGAACTGCCACGAATAGTTTGCTGTTATGAAAATTAAGAGTTATTTATCTCTAAAAAAGAGTCAGCTTACTGACTTCTATTCCATGATTCTGTGGGGGAAAAAAACCCAAATAATTATGCTGTGTAGGGAAATGAGGGTAAGCAAAGAAACAAGAAAAAAAAACAGCAAGAAAACTCTCTCTGGTTACTAAATAAATCCTCTTAACACTGGCTAAATTTATCACCTGGTGAAAAAATTAACAGACTTAAACATTCACCCAATTGCAGGATGCACCCAATTTCTGCAAACAGCTAACAGCTTCCATGGTTCAGGTGAACATGCTCACAGTACATAACACAGCAAACAAAATTCAGATCCATGTTCACAAAATCAAGACCAAAATCAAAACTCCTGGTGCTTGCAGAACTCTCTCTGTCTGGTTTCACCAGGATTTCTGTGCCTTTGCTGATGTTACGGAGTAGGCTGATGGACAAGCATGTGGAATCAAGTTTTCCCTGAGCTGCAGCGGTGTGTATCTCCTGAATAATTTGTTTAGGCCAGCTTTGCTGGCAAGTCCTTCTCATTCTGATCTTCATCCCGAAGGAAAAGGAAACTGCTCTCGCTTAAAAAAAAACCAAACAAACAACTATGGAAGTTACTCCTCAGTTTGTAATTCTTTTCTGGCTTTTGTTACAGGAATCCCGAACTTTTTATCAGCTTTTCAAAAGCCAGATGTTCCTGGCAAAGGAGTGTGTCCTCTGAGCCCACAGAGGGTGTGCTGCAGCTGGTCGAAGGCATGCTGGGATGTTATAATTTTGTTTTGGCTTGCTTTCCTAGCCAAAAAACCCCCAGGGTCACTAATCGTCCTGATAAACATCTCTTCTGAACCTTTTATTATGAACTAATAAATTAAAAATGGCCTACCATCCTAAAGCATGAAACATGTAACAGTGCTACTGCTCATTAAAAAAATCACTTTGGCTTAGATCAAATGATTAACCATTAAATGCAACTGCATGACCACATAGAGATAAATAACAAAGTAATATTATGGAAAAGATACGAGGAAAACTCTTCTTAAAATCTAAAAGTGCAAGACTAAACCATTTTCCAAGTAGTACAGTGACTATAAACTTGTTTACCATACATCTTTCTAAAGACTTATAAGGGCAAAATATTTTGAATAGTATAGATACATTTGCACCCTAAAACATGAACAGAAAGTAATTATCTGTTTTCAAAAAGAAATATATCTTTTATAAAAAGTAGAAGCACACATACTATATAACCAGGGATATATGTCGTGTGTGTTTATGTTATGTGCACCTATTTAATTTATAATTTATAGGTCTGCTTTCACATTCATTTTATGTTGCTACAGCTAAAGGTTCAGCCAGACTAAATATAAAGAAATAGAATTTATGCATATCTAATCTGGGTGATAACAGATTTGATGTGAATATCAAACAGATAAGTGTACCCACTTTTTTGTTTACCACTGTATCAGTGGATATGACTACCAATTTAAATATTAATGACATGGATGAAAAAGTCTACAGTTAATAATGATTTCACTCTTTCAATAATCTTTCAATAGATCTGTGAAACTGTACATGCCTTAAGGACATGTAGATGTCTTAAAATGAGAAGTCCTGCAGGCAAGCTTGAGACAGTTATTGCACATCAAATTAGTCGTGTCATGTCCTTGGCACTTCAAAAATCTTGGGGCAGAGCTGCTGTCCTGCAAATGCCAAGGCAGTAAAGGTAATAGTGACCTCCTCCATAAAACACGTCAGCACAAGTGTTCTGGTGCCGTGAATGGACCCCGGTGGAGCTCTGCAGTGGTGATTAATACCGAGTCAGGAGCCATAATTCTGATGAGCCTTTAATACAGTAAACCAGCAGAAGCAGTTAAGGGCATTGTCTGAGAGAAATGGAGAGGAATTTAATCAAGTTGCTAATATACTTTGACCAGGGCTCTCAGGAACTCTTAAGTGGAAACACAGTCTTAAAGGGATTGAGACATTTCAGCTCATGGCTCTTAAGGGGACAGTTACTCTTACAACTCTGCTGAAAGCAGAGAGCAGTACCTTGTTAAGCATCTATCACTTCTGCAAGGAAAAATAATATTTTGCGTTCTCTTGAGTATTCAGTTTGGGTTACATGTAAGCTATGGCTGTGATCTGATGAAGGGTAGAGGACAGAAAGGCTGAATTTATGAAGATTAATGTAGTTTAGGAAAGTTAATTTCCCTTCGTAGAGTCAGCATTCCATGGAGAATTTTGCACAGGGAATATTCAAGCTACAGCTTCCTCCCTATTGTCAGAAGAGATTTTGCAACTGAGCAAAAAGCACTAATAGGGACTGTGCAGGCAATTGCCTCTAATACCAAAAGCATTGCAATCCTGAAATGTGACAGCAGTGCAAATCCTGAGCCCTGGCACTCATCTGGGTTGCCAACAGCTTATGGACTAAAGTAATAACTGCATTCATTCAAACTTACCAACTAATTATACTTTGATCTTAATGCCCAGAGATGAAATATTCTCATATTATTCCATGCTGGCCAATACAAAACAGCGTAGTGGCAAAGAAAAGAATTCAGATCTGTCAGGAGCATTGAACTACATTAAAACAGACATATTTTGTAAATCCAGTAGCATCTTTTTACTAATTCCATGAGGTAATATACTCCGACATACAAAACCAGCCAGTAGTTATTCACTGGTACTGACAGTACATGAACAACAGGCAGAGCTAGAAACATTTTCTAGAGCAGCCTGTACCTTTCGTTAGAAGATGTTATTGATCCCCAATGGACTGTAAATCAGAAGGGGATTTCTGTTCTATTTCTGTTCTTGGGGTAATGTTCTAATTAAAGTGGTATGTCTTAATCAAATTCTTTCATGCTTTTCTCCAATGAACATCCTGTCGGTCTATACAGAGTACCAATGACTCAATTCTTACTAAATACAGCATTGTCTCAAAAATAATTTTGCATATTGAACTACAAAAACTTTGCTGAAGTCAGCAAGTCCTAGTCATTGTCCTAGTCACAGATCCTTTCAGCTAAGATCTACAGCAAGTGATCTGTATATAAGCAGTCTCTATGTGACTTCTACAATAGTCCAGTAATGCTGTAGAAAGAGATACCCTCAATGGATTTTAGAAAATGAGAGGATTTTGTGAGGTTTTGCACAGAAAATTTTATCTATTTAATAAATAAATCAGTCTACATGTCTGTGCTTTCAGGAAAACCAGGAGAAGACTCCTTGTATCTCTGAGGTTTTGCATGTCACCCATGTGCCAGGGTCCAGTATCTTTGCCCAGCTTTTTTTAGATATTCTCTGCATGGAGGGTGTTCATTTTTCTTCATACTGACAAAGAACCTTCTTTAAAGCTTCCTTTAGTGCCTAGTACTACCATCAGACAATATCTGGAAACCATTCAGAAAGCTATGAGATTTTCAATCACAAAGATTCCTTCTTGCAAGTTTCCTCTCTCACTAAGACAAAATTAAAATTTATTCCACATGAAAAGTTATATTTCCTTCAGCTTATCATAACTGATTCTACACCTATTTACCATGACCTTTTAACGTCTCAAAATGAATCCCATATTTTCTATTAATTTCTGAAATACTGATGTTCTGTGAAGCCTGTACTATATGCGTGGCCAGATTTGAACAAGCTGATTTAAGGGGTTGAGAGATCCTTAAAAATAAATTTAAAAAAATTTTGATAGGAAAAGTAGAGAGACTTTTGCTCTTTCAAGATGCACAGTTGAGAAGCTTTTTCACTTAAACTTTGATCAGCAATAAGATTTGGGTTTATTTTGGCTGATATATATCTCTACTTTGCAAGAGAGCAGTTATCCTTCTAAGTGAAAGGTGAAGAGCAAATTAACACTAATCAGTCTTATTTTCCTAGAGACAACTGATTGTGGGCTAAATCCACAGACAGGAAAACTCACCATCTTTATGGTGTGGTTAAAGCACACCATAAAAGTCCAGAACCAAGCAGAATTTGTCAATGACTGTAATTCAAAGCTGAAAGTTCTCACACCTGAAGAAGAAAAGACCTAGATTTGGTCTCCTCTGCTAAAACAGCTCCTATACTTTATATTCAACACTTCTGATTTAAATGTAACAGCTGGTCTAGGAATTTAGATATCAGAATCCAAATCTTAAGCAACACTTTAGGTTTGAAAGTCCTTTCTTGCACTAACCCATAGCATTTTTATTTGGCAGGACCTGGGAAAGAGTTGCAGCAGCAGCACTTTTCTCTAAGCTGCAACTGTGGCTTTGTATCCAACTTTTCAATATGCAATTAATAGTGAAGAAATAACATTTGTAGTATTTTCCTAATGAAATGTACTGGATTCTGCAGTATTCAGCGGGAAATTTCTGGTCTTTCCTAAAAAAGATTTTCAGTTTACATTTGAAAGGAGATGAAGCTTAGCATGACAAGAAGAAATGGTCTGGAACTGTGATGTACGGCCTATTGAAACATTGGAAGATAATGGTTTTGTTAACTATGGAAGGAAGTTTAACTTCTGAAGGCGTTATATGAATATACAGCTTCTCCAACACAGGCAGCCTCACTTGCTCTCAAACAGGTGTTCACTGAAGCAAAACTACACAGAGATACAAATACTTGAGTGATTACACTCTGATAGGCATTCTAAGTTTTTATGAGTGTTTCCTATAGATGTGCCAGTGAGATAAATGCCTGTGTTGGCTCTAGTGTGTGCTGACTTTCCATTTTCAAATAGTTTTTAATGATTTTTTTTTTTATGTTGAGCAATATGACACATAAAATCAAAGTATTTGTGAGTGATTTCCTCTCATTTTGCAGTAGGAAAAGGAGAGAAAGCAGAGATCAGGTTGGTAGAACCAGCAGTTTGTGTTCTGCAAAAAATGAATTAAAAATTGTGGAAATGAATTTTTGATTAAGTTCAGTGACTCCATAAACCATCAAAATGGCATGCACCATCAGCAAGAATAGTTTCTGCTGAGCAGACTGCTAAGAAAATAGTAGAGACTCTAGAAATACTTCTTTTCAAGTATAGCAAGAGCAGAATGAAATCTGCAGTGTGCAGTATGTGCAGAAACAAAGGAGCTTGTCTTGTCAACTTTGAATGAAAAAGGCCATGAAAATATTTTAGTTGGAATGCTTATCTTCCCACTGTCCACATAATTATTATTTTACTGATTTTGCTTTTTTAGAGGTACCGGACTACCAGATTGTGTTTAAAGCATATAATTTCTGCAGGAGAAGTTACACTGCAGCCAAAATGAATCATCTCTTAATCACGCCTACCCATGGGTATACAAATCATTTGCAGATGGGTTCCTTATTCTCCACACCAGAGCTTGAGTAACATTATACATAATGCTGTATATCATATCTCTACATGGGATTTAGGTTTTTCCTGAATTATTTGACCCCTCACAAATTTGGGCCCCATGTCTGACTCTATCACCATTAAGGACAAAGATTCACAACAATAATAATTATTGCTGAAAACTACCTTCAATAAGCGGTCCAGTCCAGTTCATAAGTTTAGCCATTTAAAAACAACTTCCACTCCTGCAGTATATCAAAGTGATTAGTGTGTATTTTAAATCATTTACTTGTACTAAAGGTGTGTAAAAAATTATTCAGAGATCATAAAAAAGAAAATTAAGGAAAAAAGCATCATAAATATGTTAAGGCATAAAGCATTTGAAGCAGGAAAATTTCCTTCCACCACAGAAATGCATCAGCACACCCTATCTGAAGAAGCCCTGTGTGTCAACGGCAAACAGGTAACCCTCTCAAAGGCAGCAATCCCTGCGTTTGAAGTGGATAAATCATCAGAGTCATATGTCTTAAGTCTGCTAAGACATGAGCTTAAATGCTATGGGACCCTCAAGTTGCTGGAGGTACATCTGTAATCACTGGCATCATCTGGAATGATTTAGTGCACTGCCTGGTCAGTGACTGTGGGTCCTGCTGTGGCAGCAGCTGCTCCCTCTGGTTGAACAGATTCTGCAGCTGTGTCCAGGGAAATGCTGATGATGGCAGCTCTGTCCCTGCTGCCTGTCCAACCTTGTACATCTGGATTTCCCCTGCCTGGTCAATACCGCCACAGCTTTACCTCTCCAAATCCCTACCAATCTCTTTCTCATTTGCCACTTGTGGCCTACGAGGTTCTAGGCTAATGTCTGCTTAAGTCATTGGGAGGACTGATTGGAAGGAAGCAAATGAGAGACTTCAATAACCTTTGGTTATCAAAAGTAACAGCTGTTACCCAACAGTACCAGTATGGATTAGGTTGTTTGAATGGTCAGGTAGAAGAACACCAAGTTCACCACCATGTCAGGTTGATAAAATTGACAGAACTTCCTTACAGTTTTTCCACTGTACAGTCTATGTATGCTCTTCAAAGGGAGAAGTCTGATCTCTCTCCCCGAGACCAGAAGAATAAAAGAAGAAAAAGAATTAAAATCAAACAAACCAAAATCCAAAAGGTCAACGAATACAGCCCATCATGAGGATATGGGTTCAAAGCAAGGACTAGCATGCTAGCAATGCTCTTAACATG
Source organism: Pseudotriccus pelzelni (assembly GCA_035584735.1). Taxonomy (NCBI): domain Eukaryota; kingdom Metazoa; phylum Chordata; class Aves; order Passeriformes; family Tyrannidae; genus Pseudotriccus; species Pseudotriccus pelzelni. The sequence goes on along the minus strand of JAWMRA010000001.1, from coordinate 8,197,972 downwards.
CTCTGGAGCACTGACCTACAACTTGCCTTTCCTCCAGCATTTTTTTACCTACAGATTCGAAAGAATTTCAAAGTCTGGAAGCAAAAAAACCATGATATTGAGGAAAGCTACAATATCCTCATTAGTACAGCATTATTTGTCTTCTGTTTAGTAAGCAGAATAAGAAGAATCTCCTCTTCAGTTTTATCAGTCACTTCAGACATGACCTGTGTGAGAAGCCTACTGAAATCAAAGAAACAGTTGCAAACTTAGCTAAGGCCAAGCTCAGCTGGACCATGTTTTTACCAGGGTACTGGGCCTGTGATCAGCTGGCTAAAGAGTCAAAGCCACGGCTCAGTTTTAAAGCCACTCTCTACAAAAACTCCCTCCACCTTATGCACAATGCCTGCAGCCAGAAAACCTGTGTGCTAACTCTACCACAACAAACTGTCAGCAACAACAGGCTGCAGCAACAGAGATCAGACTAATGCTATTTTAGGTGACCAATTCTGGTTATTTCATCTGACAGCCTTTAGTTGTGACATTTCATTATGGTTATTCAGCTACTACAGCCACGGGTGGTGCTGTGACTGCAACCCTGCCTTGAGAACCAGATCAAAAAATGCCTGTTTGCCTACAGCCTTTCCTCTGTGCGACTGCTTTTAGGAAGTTAAAGTTAAACACTCCTAAGACAGCTAAGGCTCCCTGTTGTCAGGCCCTCATCTAGCAGGGCACTCAATGTGTACCTCAAGAGAGACCTTAAAAAGCCTCCTTTTCATTAACTATTAAGATAAGCTAAGGATATTTTCTCCTTCAAAATCAACCCTTTTTACCATTTCTTGATATGGATATTAGGGCTTCCCTTTTTCCCCTGTTCTCAAGGGCATTATAAGAACAAGTATTTTACTGATTTTAACATATTGACACGCTAATGCAAAGAGTATACAACTGTAAAAATGAATATACATCCACCTATATGTTTATATGCATCCATACTTACATGTATATGTGTAGTTATGTATACAAAACCATGTACGTGAAACTAGATTTAAAATAACTGTTTTCCTGGGCTACTGGAATTTGCAGCAGTTAATTAGCTATAAAGCTCTCTAATCTTTCACAAAACATGAGAAATTATGAGCCAGGATGGTCCAGACACCTAAGCCAAAAGAGACAGGGAGAAGAGAAAGGCTATTGGCAGGAGCTACACAGTAATTTTCTTGACACCATTAATGAAATCTCTGCTCTAAATAAAGAAAATGATTTTTCAAATTGGCTATTTAAATTAAAACATGACTTGGTTAAGTATCTAGTAACTGAAAGAAAAGTTAAGTGTGGGCGAACTGAGGACAAGGCATTTTCAAGTGATACAACCTCATTATCTTATCACATTTCTGGGGTGACAAAGGCTCTCAGCACCTCAAGTTCTGTCAGGTATTACAGAACTTTCTCTTTCTGGTGGAGCTTTTGGACACAGGTGATGTCAGGTGCTGTCTTCCTTGCCTTCCAAACCTGAAATACAAAATAAGTAATTAAAGCAGCCAAATTAAAGGATTCACTTGCAAGAGCCATGAGGAACATGAGTAGTACAGCAATTTATAGCAATATAAACAATTAAAGTGCATAGAGGGGCAGATGTGGTTTGGACTCTGACTTTCCTAAACCCCACCACACATGCATGCAAGTGCAGACTTTTCTCATGAAGCAGCATTTGAATGCCTGAAATCCCTAAATACAGATATAAATATATACAATTCATAACATATTTAGGTTTTGACATACTGAGTTAACACTATTGGTATTTAACTTTCACATACACATCTACTGATTTTGTAACTTGACTGTTTTGGCGACATTCACGTGTTTACTCATATTAACACAGTTTCTTTTTTTTTTTTTTTTTTCTGTGTTGAAGGTGTTGTGCACGGAATACAAATGTTACCTCCTCTTTTAAAGAAAGCAAGGGTGTTGTTCTTCTGACACTTTGATCATAGTACTTCTCAGCCTAGACACACACAACTTTCCATTTATTTAAAAATAGGCGGACAACGTTTATTTAAATATTATTACTGCATTAGGTGAGCGTCAGGTTAATAGTTAGGTCTGATTTATAGAAGGGTAAACATAAAACCTTTGTCAGAAAGAGTTTTTCTCAGTAATAATGAACAACACAACATTTTAATGTCTATACTTATCCACTAAGAACTTGATACTCTAGGTACCTTATTACAATTACATCTATCCATTGTTGGAATGACTGTTAATTCATTTGCAATTATCAGCTACTCAAATCTATTTTTATGCAACTCTTGTTATGGTATGAATAAAAAATTAAGCAGGATACATATGAAAATTTACATAGAGGAGTAAAATTAGCCTCTAATTTAGGTGGCCTTCTGAAGGAAGGAATGACAACATTTCTATTTTAGTTTACTCTGAAGCCTCAAGGTGTGCTCTAAGGCTGCATCGAGGCCAGTAAATATACTTTTCTATGTGGCCAGTACGTGAATCCCTGATTGTTCAGATTGGTGATAGGTTGTAAGTGTTTCCTTTTAAAAAAAACCTGAATGCTCGTGTGTCAGCCACACTGGGCATGGCCTAAACAGTGTCAGAGATCAAAGGGGCACTACTCAATCAGAAGAAATAAAGGTTTTATACCTGTAGGGGAAAAAAAAAATCTCCAGCTACTTTGTATGTATTCCCTATTTTTGCAGTTGCCTTATCTGCTAAGTGATAATATTTGCAATCTTTATTTGTACAATGCCTGCTTAACACAATGAAATATTGCCCTTGGTTCTTCTGTCAGAAAAAAAAAAAAAAAAAAAAACATAAAAATGATTAACAGTGATGAGATAATTAACTTGTCTCTTGAACTGCAACATAAAATACAGATCTGTCTGTCTCATTTGGTGGGGACAAAGTTCAGAATGAAGTTTGGAAGTAAAAACTAACCAAGCTTTTCATCATGTCTGCCTGAATGGAGAGAGCAGTAAGAGCAGCTTCTGCAGGAATCCTAAGGCTAAGGAAAAGCCTTGCCCTTTCCTCTTCTCCTCTCCCCATCTACTCTCCAAGTATGAACTGGATAAAGATAATATTAACATAGCAATTTAAAATTCCACTTTCACTCCCGTACGGGCGACTGGAAAGAGTTGTGGGAACAAGCATGAGCTGTGACAATGGGCTGTGCACAGGAGGAGCAAAACATGAATTGTTCATTGCTGAGTATATGAAAACATATGTCCTCAAACCTAATTTCAAATCTTATGTCTAAACTTGCATCAAGAGCCCTTCAAAGACTATTTTAAAAGATCTAGGCAAATAAGGAGGACTTTGCAAAATGCAACCTGTAGCAGATGAAACGAGCTTCCCAGTTTCCAAAAGAAGATTTCAAACTGGCAAGTTTACTTCATTTTTCCCTGCTCTGAGGACTTGTAATTTAATTGCAGCCAGGCAATTTCCTTCCATTCCCAACACCCCAGCCCTGCCGTTGTATTATGTTTCCAACCAGTCCTGCCAGTCAAATGACAAATAGCTTATTTACTCACATCAGAGGGTAAGGTATCTCAGCCATCATTTCTCCTTGCTTGAGGATAAGCTTTGTAGCCAGGGAAGTACCGTAAACATCCATTTATGGATGTTGCAGTTTGAGGGCACTATCTACGTCCTGCTGAAGCTGTCACACGCTGAATGATGAATAACTGCAGGAAAAGACAGAAAAATGACTGTTTCTCTATGGCCTGGAAGTTCCCTTCTCATTTTTAGATAGGATCATCTTTTTTTCAGTGAACACTGTGCTCTTTCAGAGCAAATATTCAGGATTTTTAAATTAGAGCAATTCTGTCTTTATACAGACCAGCAGATTGAAAGGCAGAGAGATTAGAAGTGTCCTGTAGATCCAAATCCTAGATGCAGACAGTTAAACTAGCTTTGTCCACTCCCTGAGCTGGTTGAAGTTGAAATATCTTTGATCCAAAGATAATGTACACAGGTTAGTCTGTGGTGGTGCCCTAGCAGTAAGTTGCCTCTCAGCTTTACAGAAGGTGAGGGTGTCCCTTACCACTCTTAATCTCTCTGCTTCTCTCAAACCTTATCACCTTCTTGATCATAGCATGTAAAGCCTCCTTTAATTTCTGGTGCTCTGAACACAGTATGTATGCAGCAGAGACCAGCACCTGAGCTTTGCATGTGCCAGCTCTGATACATGAAGATTACCAGTTAATCTGAAAGTTTGATCCAGGTTTAAGTATCATAAAGTTGCACTGTGAGTACAATAGAGAAAGGAGATGAGAAACTATCAGCACACGGAGAAAAAGTGTGTTCAGCCAAAGTGGGTTTTTTGTCGAAATCTTTTATTGTCATAGAATCACAGAACCACAGAATGGTTTGTGTCGGAAGGGATCTTAAAGATCCTCTGGTTCAAATCCCTCACCATGGGCGTTTTCCACTAGCCCAGGTTGCTCAGGGCACCATCCAACCTGGCCTTGAACATTTCCAGGGACTGGGACATTCACAGCTTCTTTGGTCAACCTGTTCCAGTTCCTTACCACCCACAAAGTAAAGAATTTCTTCCTAATAACTAACCCTAATCTGCAGTCTTTCAAATTAAAACCATTTTCCCTTGTCCTATCACTACATACCCTTGGAAAAAATCCCTCACCAACTTCCCTGTAAGCATCCTTTAGGTACTAGAAGGTCCTATAAGGTCTTCCTGGAGTTGCCTTCTCTCCAGACTGAAGAGCCCCAACTCTCCCAGCCTGTCTTCACAGGAGAGGTGCTCCAGCCCTCTGAGCATCTTTGTGGCCTTCTACAGGCAACATTACCTTGCCCCACATTGTAGAATTTTTCTATATAATATTCTATCTATTTTTCTCCTTAAAGATGTGTTTGTATGACAGCGAGAAAAGTGAAAAACTGCCCTATTTTTACACTTCAGGATGCTGCAACTTCTATAGCAGATTTAAAATGAATTGCTATGCAGTGCTGACCAAAACTGAGAGAAGCCAACAGACAGTGAACAGCACACACCTTTGCTCACAGTGATGTTACTGCCACATTTCCACTATTTCCAGGAAGAAAAAAGTAGGTAGTTTATACAATTCCATTAATCATACTTATAAATCTGTAATTTTACTTGAAATGTCAAAAGTGATGCCTCCGCTTTTTGTTTTGTTTTTCTTATGTTTGCTTGGCAATGTAAGAATTACTATTCTGTGAAAAAATCCTGGCTCTAGTTAAAAAACTAATAATACCCATCACAAAAAAAAAAAAAAAATATTTCTCCAAAGCTCCTTTTCTTCAATCAAATTTATTTGCTCTTGTGTTTCACACTGAGGTAATGATGACTTCATAGACTACCTGGATACTTGTATTTGACAACACCAGAATTACACATTTCTTTTCTGATTGTTCCCTGACTTCACACCAATCTTACTGACAAAAAAAATTGCTTTCATAAACACAGCGGCTGATCCACGGCAACTGTCCACTGTGAATTCTTTTAGCCCTTGGCAAATGCAAAATAAATTGAGTATGCTTAGCCTTCTTTCATGCTAACTTAAATTACACTGCATTTGCCACAGGCTCAGAGCATTCAAATAGATATTTATTGTGGATTTGCCAGCACATGGTTGCTTCTTACCCCACAGCAATGTGGTTGCTTGAGGTCTCAGGCAGAGAAGTTTTAATGTTGCAAGCTCTCACATTAAGCAATGAAATTAATAAATAAAATTTCAGCATCATCTTTTGGAAAGTGAATGCAGAGGCTAAGCTGGAACCCTGACATCAAACACAAGACCATTCAATTAATGAATAAAGGGAGGTAATTAATGAATAAAGGAGAAAAGTAAGTCTCAAATTATGTTTTCAAAGATGAAGTTGCCTTATCTAGATGGTCAAAGTCAATTTTGAACTATTGCCAAAACCCTCCTAGAATTCTTTGAAGCTTTAGACAGTGCTTGGTCTTGGTGTACTTGAGATCACAACCATACTTTTTATGTGTGGTAGGATAGGATAAGACAGGAGAGGACAGTTTGGCTGGAAGAGACCTACAGTGATCACGTAGTCTTACTGATAAATTCAGGGATGACCAAAAGTTAAAGCATATTATTAAAGGCATTGTTCAAATGCCTCTTAAACAGACAGCTTTGAGGCATCAACCACCTCTTCAGGAAGTTCCAGTGTTTGGCCACCCTCTTGGTAAAGAAATGCTTCCTAATGTCCAGTCTGAACCTCCCCTGGTGCAGCAGTCACCAGGCAGCAGGCAGAGATCCTTGCAGCTTCTGGAACCAACTGTGCAAGGTTGGTGAGGGTTCACGGGGAAATAAATGCTGCCAGATCGGCTGGAGGAAGTGACGGGGTGGAAGGACCGGCAAATGAAGTCCACACAGAGAAACAGAACAGCCATGGCAGACACACACCAGAGTCAGCACTGGCCCACTGAGCCCTGGCAGCACTTCACCCTGGCCAGCAACAGGGCACAGCGTGGGGCATCACCAGGCAGCTCTGGCAGCATTCAGGAGCCACCTCCGACAGAACCAGGCATGGCTCTGCTGTCCCTCACTGTGCAGGTCTGTGGGACAGGCTCCTTCTCCACACTGGAGAGAAAGGATTTGAAACCCTGAGGATGCCTGCACATCTCTTGCTGAATTAACTGCAAATTTCTCCCAATTTGTGAAAAAGTCTTTTGCAAACCCAAAATTTAGACAATCACACTATTAATCACATAAAACTTGTATTCTAAAGACAGTCATGACACACATGGAAAGCTGAGGAATTTCAGCCATTAAAATCTGCAGTCACTTGTTCCTTTGTTCAGAGATGTGGTATGCTTATACCTGCTGCCTTTACACCCTCATAACTGAACAACAGCTTTCCTTTACAATTAAAACCCACCTAGGGCAGCAGACATGCAAAGCTCACACAGTGAACTCCGCAAACTGAGGAAATAGAGAATTTGCAGCATTTCCTTAGTTTTCCCCTTAAAAGCAGGAAGAAAGTTTAACCTCACAATTCATTCTGGAAACTCCTTTTCCATGACATCACGTTTGCAACTTTTAGTAGCAATTCTCAAATCCATCTGAGCTTTCTCACGCAGATTTCAGACGCGTTGCACTCACCAGATCTCAGTTTTTCAATCGACCACAAGGTTGGGTTTCTGCAGAAGTGTCATTTATTGTAATCAGATCCTGATGTTTCTCAGCTGTGGTGAGTTGGACTTAGCTGGATGCCAGGGGCTCTCTCACCCTCTCCACAGCAAGACAGAGAGAAAATACTATGGAAAAGCTCATGAGCTGAGATAAGGACAGGGAGATCACTTACCAGTTACCACCACAGGCAAAGCACACTCCTCTTGGGGCAATAAATTAATTAAATGCCAATGTTTAACAGAATATAGCAGAGTATGGTAGTGAGAAATGAAATAAAAAAATTAAAGCCACAAAAGACTTCTCCCCACCCCTCCTTCTTCCCAGCCTCCACTTCACTTACAAATCTTCTACCTCCTCCACCTGAGAGGCACAGAGGTGTGAGGAAGGGGGTTTGAGGTCAGTTCATAGGGCTTTCTCTCTGCCACTCCTTCTTCCTGCAGCTCCAGTGTGGGGTCCTTCCCATGGCAGATAGTCCTCCATGAACTTCTCCAACATGAGTCCTTCCCACAGGCTCTAGTTCTTCACAAACTGCTCCGGTACGGAACCTTTTCCATAGGGCCCAGTCCTTCAGGAACACACTGATCAGAAAACTTGCTCCTGTGTGGGCTCCTCTCTATGGGATGCACCTTCTGCCAAGAGCCTGCTCTTACATGGGGTCCTCCACAGGCTGCAGCTTCCATCAGTGCACCTGCCCTGGCATGTTTCCTCCATGGGCTGCTGAATGGATATCTGCTCCACTGCAGTCTGTTCCAGGAGTCACTGTCCCTGCTCTGACACCTGGATCACCTCCTCCTCCTTTTCTTGCTTCAGGGCTTGCTGGGCTGTTTCTCACACTTTCCCCTCACTACGCTTCCTCACAGAGGCTTTCCCAAAGCTGTGGGCTGGCTGGAAATGTCTGTGTCCAGCACAGGGCAGCCCTGGCCACTTCTCACAGAAGCAGCCCAGCAGCCCCTGCCAGTCCCTGGGCACCTGCAGCGGAAAAATGCCCTGTCTTAACAGTTCATCTGATTGAAAGCCGTGGGAATACTTGTGAAAGAGGCTTGGGTCTGAATCTCCAAATATATTTATACTGGAGATAATATAAAGATGGATCCCTTCCCTTATAGTAACAGAAAAGAGCACTTTGCTGCAAGATAAATACTGCTTAAGCCAATGTGACTGTATCCTAAGATGAATAAAAGCAATGAAATGTGGCTCTCTATAAACTGAACAATTCTCTTGGATAGATATATGAAAACTCTTCACATTTTTCATCCTCGCTCACCTCAATGCAGAAACCTGCTGTTTATCCTCAGTGACTCTCAAATATTTATTGCATCTAATAGTGGTTCTCTAAAATGCAGATGATCATCTCTTTGGGACGTGTGCCAGGTTAGCAATATCCCAAAACTTTAGCACACAAGCCTTATGAAGTGTTGCTGGCACTGGTGGCGGAGGCACTTAATTTAATGAGATGGGCTTGCCATTGCTGAAACTGCTGAACGTATTTTCAACAGAGCCAAGGAAAAATCTGATTCATTAGACCTCTGAAACCATGTTCAACTATTGTTACTGCGCCACAACATTTTGAATATAAATACAAAAGGCCCACAGAAAGCAGTATTTCACTGTTTGAGCTTGCACATATTGCTGAAGAGCGTTTTACTTCTCTCGGTGATGTGTTGCATTGTTTTCCTGGCTGCCATGACACAGCATACGATTATGTAGCTGATGCCCATAAACCTATGACAAAACACACGGCTGTTACAGTATGTAACTATTGTCCCCTGTAATGACAAGTGACAGCATGCTTCTGCAGTACCATGACTTGTCTCTGCTAATAGAGACTAACACAGTTACCAAAAAAAACCTAAAAGCAAAAATAATAGTGTCACCATTAATAATCGAGCCTGAAATAGGCAGAAAATTAGATTAGAGGTTTTACAAAAAATGGTCAATCCCCTAGCAAGTTATTTCCTTTATAAGCCTTTATTTCTTTTATAAGAAAAAGCGGATGTCAAGGAAAATTAAGAATGAGACAATGAGGAATTAAAATCTGAACATTTCTGCTCGTGAATATTAGCCTATTACAATTCTGGTTTAAGATATGGCATTTCTTCCCACAGCAGTATAGCCTTTGTCAGATAATGGGAAATGAAAATATGTAGTCAAATTGAATTTCAGTTAAAAAATTGCATTTCTTTTACAGAATCCCATACTCATCCCAGTCATAACTGGTCATACAAAAGCAGCTTTACAGTAGTGTAATTCTACCAGAATGGAGGCTGAATTATGTGAGCTGTACCTGCAGCTTTCTCAGTTTATGTCACATTGCAGTTGGTTATTGCTTCATTTGTATTTTATCTTTAGAAGACCAAAGGCCAGAAGTTCAGCATCTTGTGTAAGGGGATGCAAGAATTGTGTATCTAGGCTGCAGTCAAATCCAACCTCAGGCCTCCTCCTTCTTCAGTATTGACAAAACTCCCCTCTACAGTCTCTGATTTGGTTCTTTGCCTGCCTTGAACAAATATTTCCTATCATGCCAGACACTTGACAGCTCTCTGGAAAGAGGTAACTCAGGAGCGAGATGCCCTCTAGAAGTTGCCACAAAACTCCAGACTATTCCACAGCACCAAGATGTTGTGGTTATTACAGGCAATTTCATTATTAACTGTGGGGAGGAATTGGTTGTTTCTTTTTAAAAATCTTCATAAACGGCTAATTTTCAAAATTACACCTCTGCAAGCAGTACAGTCTTTGTCCCTATAACATGGTTTCTCACTCCTGTCTCAGACTATATGCAGGCTATGGTATAGGTATATATATATATATATAAAGTATATTGTATTCTATTCCCTGTCCAGCTAGAATTTTTAGAACAGGAATACAGATAAATCAAACCAAATAATTAGTTTTCATGTTTCTGAGATCTTCTTAATGACACCCGATGTCATTACGGTAGGCTTGGAGATCATAGACCAAGAATTTAACACAGGTTACCACACTGACCATGGCTGGCAAAAGTGGAACTCTGTAGTGTCTTTATGTTTTAGACTGAATGGCCCTGTTAAAGAGCCCTATCAGTTACAGCCTCGTGAATTTTTCAGTGCATTATTTGCACAAGGGCCTCAAACCAATCCCCCAAAAAAGGTGCACCGATCTCCAGGAGCTCCTGCCCTGTAAGTGGCTTCGCTCACTGCTTAGCTCCTTAGAAGCAGGTCCTGCCTGGAAAGAACATTGTCACTGAAATCAGAGGCCTCCTACAGGTGCCACAGAGCTCTGTGAATTCTCTTATGACACCTCTAGTGAACAACTGCACAAACCATTTCATGGCTACTCGTCCACTGTTTCTTCCTTTTATTTTTTTTCTTTCCTTTTTTAACAATTGCATCGTATTATCTGAGATGCTGCCTTGAAAACTTAAACACTTCCTGCTAGCTTTACTTTTCAAATCTCTCAGGCCATGTGGGTGTGAGTGTGTGCGTGTACGTATGAGTCCAAAATCTTTAAGCTCAGAACAATGCACAGAAAGATTTTTGGTGGAATTCCTGACACTCCAGGAATACCGAAATGCTAACTTCCTGAATACCACACCACAGTGTCTTGTAGCTATTAAATACCTGCCTTAAAATGAACCTTTGAGATTTGTACTCCCTCTCAGTTCGTGATTTAAAGTATCACTGAATTTCACTGTAACTTTTGAGTTAAACTAAAATGTTCTGCAGCAATTACGAGGGGTGAGAGTGGAACAAACCCACGGAATTTTAATGAGTTTGCAGTGGTAATTATTTTTAATTGCCTTCCATCTCATTAGAGTACCAGGTGGCAGCTATGTAACCTCACCATGGATGCTGATGGTCTCTATGGCCACATATTTCTCAGCAGACACTAATGAACAGGCATGTCCAAAGCCTCTGTCGTGGTGTACTAACAGCAACTTGCTGGTTTCTTTGAACAGGGGGAGTCTGGCCCTGACCTCACTCTAAAATTAACTGCAAAGATATCACTGCATTGTGCAGCTTCCACTGTACCTTTTTAAACAACAAAAAAAGAATGTATACGTGTGCAAAATATATTATGTTTTGTTTTCTACTGTGAGCTGATTAAAGGCTTTTACTTACCGGTTTAGAAACAAAAAGAATTGTACCAGTTTCGGGTTCACACAGCTATACAGCAAGAAAGGAACATTCCTCTACACTTCCTCCTCTTCTGCAATAATTTTGTATTAAAAAAATATTGTTAATAAAAGTCAATGTCTCATGTGATTGGAAGAGAGAATTTCAATTGGTCAGAAAAAAGCAGAGGTTTGGCCTATGTGTTTGTTGATTGCTAGAGGAATTCATATGTTGTTCTTTACTGAGAAAAAAACAATAACAAAACATACCCACAAAAACCCAAAACCAAACCATCTAGCTTTGTTTTAAGAAAGAAACATAACATTTTTAATTCCATAGTTATACAAAAACGTACAGCTCTGTAGTACTGGTACTTTTTAATATATGCAGATCAGAGACGTGCTAATAAAAGCATACAGTACAGAAAAAAAATTAATCTATAAAAGATCTCCTTGTTTTTACTACTGTAATAAGATGATTGTTACACCTTATTATTAAGGCTGCTTAAGAGTTCTGGCTTCCAAATGCCTGAAATCCAAAGGATTCCGTTTTAAATTATACATCAGCAATGACAAAATTCTAGCTGCAGTCTTAACCTGTGATGAACTACCTGTAAAGTTCAGACATTTCTTCTGCTATTTTTAATAGGAAGAAGCTCTAGGAGACAAAACCTGCAATGCACTACTTTTTGTTTATTTGTTTTTGAAATTGTACACTCTATTTCTGTACTTAAGAAACCTTTTAATTTCTGTATATGATGGGGCTTTTTCACAACAGCACTATTAGAAAATGAATCATAATAAAACTTCCTGGTATATAAGAGAGAAAAGTTATATTTGCTCCCTTTTTATCCAAAAGGCTAAATTAAGTACTGCAGATTAGATTAGTGTTCACAATATTTTTTCCATTAATTTTTGTGGAGCTGGAGTATTTAGGAGAAAAGAAGAGCAATATGTGTGTGAACTGTTGGGAGTCAAAGACAGATTATGCAAGGAACAGTCAAAATGGATGTTACCTAAAAAATGCAAACAAATTAAACAACATTTCATCTATCCCTGATATAACACAAGAGTGAATGACATTTAGTAGGTGTCTTCATGGTCTAGGGGGACAGTTGACATACTCTGGTCTATTTTTATGCCCTAGATGATTATATGAACAGAATTTATCATTTGCAAATGAATGATCAGGACACAACAGGAGTAACTCCAAACTCAAAGAAATGTTGCAATGCTCTTCAAGACAAAAAAAAAAAAAAAAGAGATACATCTAGCTAAAAATGAACACGCTTTAAATAGTCTCCATTTTTTATATGCATAAGGAGACTTAAAGCTCACCCCGGAATAGCCTATGAAAGAAGTGTAGAAAATGCAGTAAAGCTTCTGTGTAAAAGGCTGCAGGTGAATTTGCATTAATCACGGAAGATTTCACAGCTCAAGCAGTATTCTCTCCTTTGCAAACGTGTACTTTTTCTGTTATTGCCTTACAGTTGTGTCAGGACTTTGTGTATCAGCACAGCTTGAACTCATCAGTTGTTAAGCTTGTTATGGATAATCTTATTTATACTACCACCCCTCTGCAAGATAATCACATTATGGTTCTCTCAAGGGCTTATCACCTTGAGTCCACCAGGACCTGTAACGTGCACAGAGAGGCAGAAAGAGATGTACAGATGCATGAAAAAACTTAGCTAAATGTCTTTTTTTCTTCATGCTTAGAAAGATTGCATCAAGACTGAAAATTATTAATGCATATATTAAATCTTTCAGAAGAATAGAAATAATTGGCATAAAAATGAAATAGAAATGTTATGAATTACACTTTTGATAAGGAATGAACATTTACATTTTCTATTAAAAGTATAAACTGGAGATTCTACCATATTGAAAATATTCTTATCTGTAATGAGTTTGCAATAATCCATCCCAAAGACTGCAGATATGATTTCTGTAAGAAGACCAAGATAATATTTGCCTTTCAAGAAGACACAGTATAAAAGGGATACATTTCTCCAACCTTTTAGTACGCACATGAGAAAATGCAATTCATTTATTGAATTACTGAAAACTAGACATTGAAAGGAACTTGACGTAAGTCCTGCTAGACATTTTGGACAATGTCCAGACATTTGAAGAGGCAGAATTATCTATTATTTCATCACTTGGAGTTCTCATCTACATTGGATTAAATGTTATTAAGTATTTATATATAAATTGATTAAGTATTTATGTATAAATCGATTTTTCATTAGCAAAGAAATCTATTAAAGTGTTCCTTTTTATACAATCTAATATTGTGCATAAAAATATATGGATAATTGTTTTGAATTTAACAGCTTTTTAAAAAACTAATTTAAAAATTGTACCAAATAAAGATGTAAGAGCCTGTCCCTCAATATGCTCAGGCAATACTTCACAAAGCTGGACCAAATTAATTTTCATCCAGGGAATTCATAGCAGTCATTAGGACTTCCCTTTGAAGATGGACTTTGACCCTTTTGGTTATTTGATCCTATTTGATCCAATATGAAGATTAAATTGGGAAAATTAAGCAATGACTCCACGTCTTCATTGTGTTTACACACTAATTTTCGTCTCACTTGTGTCTATTAAGACTGTCTTAAACACATCGGTCTGGCTGCACACACAGTTCAGTATGTCCACGTTTTGGTACTTTGCCAGTCAGCAGAAGTTCTGTGAAATATGGAGCCACGTTCTGCCTTCAGAAACACTCATGCATTAGCAGAAATTTGGTGTCCCTGCAGGCAGAACATAACCCTAAAAAGCTTTTTATTTGGCTGCAGCCTCGTGTGGCTCACAGGGGTATTAGTTTGTATTAATAAACGTCAAATACTTCTTCATTCCCATCTACGTAACTGCTCCTCACGCGAGCACAAATGTTAGCACACCCTGTGCACTGTGGAAGGTGATTAAGCATGAAGTGCTATTCTGAATTTCAAGTGGATCCTTCTGAATGAAGTACAGCTTGCTGTTCAGAGTTAAAAGATTCAAGTCTTCAATTTGGTCTTCCTTTCTTTTGTCCACAGAGAAGAGTTTTCTGAGGTAGGAAAAGAAGGTACTGGTCTTAAACCAGAAACAAAATCAAGTAGCAAAATTTATGATTTGCTTTTTTTCCTCTAAGCATTTGCCAGACATAGAGAAATGTATCTAAACATTCACCAAAAAAAATGCATAAAGGAAGATGAAGATACTTTTTCAATTAATCTAACACAATATGACCAGCAAAACTGCATGTTGCAGTTAAGGAGTCAAAATTATGAGATACCAAGTACAGCTTCAATTCTGTCTCCTTATGTACATGCATTATTAGGCTTTAATTTCTTATTTACAGTGGCTTGTTGTATTTCCACAGAACACACCCTTCATTTACAATTTGGAAGGGGTTATAATCACTGGCTAAAGGGATGGTCTAGGGAGCAGGTCCTATTCCTGAGGCAATTTAACATGTCTCCCTGGAAATTCCTAGGACAGAATTACACCATATTTGGTTCTTTAAGTAACCTTTCCGGATAAGAAAGCATAGTAGGACAGATGATGGCTTACTGGAGAGCCAAGGAACAAGAAAATTAGTTTGTTTGCTTTTTGAAATTTTAAACACCTGGGGAATTGGTGAATGATGATAAAAAGAAAAATAGTAGAGACTGGTGAGAATACAGGAAGTGCTCACCATAAGGGCTGGGAGTTACGAGGAAATTGATAAAGACTATTTTGAGCTTTCTTCTTATATTTTGCTTGTGACTCAATCACTCATAGATGCTTTGGCTGGGTTATTCACTTGATGTCTCGGACCCAGAGATAACTGCTCAGAATGCAGTCCTGCCCAGCGTGCTCAGTCCCAGAGGACTAGTAACAGACCTGAGGTGGCTGCCTCAAGCATGGCATGGAACAGTATTTCCTGACTGAAGGTTTTAAATTAATTTTTAATGGTCCCCGTGCATCTCACCTTACTTAAATTATCAAGGTTTTTTTTAATTTGGTGCACCCCTGCTCCTTGTTAGTCCAGCTGGAGGAGTGCTGACACATCATCAAGCCTTTATGTTTACAGTTCAGATGCTCAAAAGCTTATTCAAAGGAAAATATCACTGACCCTTCTGCCCCTCCTGTGTGTACAGACATCAGTGGTCCCACATCCTCAGGCTACTGAGCTTATAAAACGAGGCTGATGACTTTCACATAGTAAACTCTGTGAGAAGAGGAAAATTTAGCATCTTTGAGAAGACATATCTTGGCTTGTCATCGCCAAAGAGAGATTTCCTTTCTAGACCTCACTACTGAGAAACAAAAATAGTAGTAAAAAGAGCTAATCTGCTTCTGCAACTTCTTTCCCTGGGCCAGTATCTTTTTAAGAAAATCTCTCATATTTTTAAGACATTTTTAAGAAATCTCCCATATTCCCAGATTTAAGAAATCTCTGCAGTGTAATCACCTTTTTAAATCCATTGAAAGCTCTTTTGTCCAGATCTCAAATTTATGCTTACAAGTAAGAATCACAGACATAATTCCAGTAAATAAGGGCTATGTTATTCACCTCTGTTGTTCACCTGGTAACAGTCATAAAGCCTGTAGCACTCTCCGCCACTGAGACCATACCTCGTGGTGTTATAAAGGCAAACCACCAACAGTACAGCTCAGAACTAAATTAACACAATAGATTCCTTTACCTGATTTAAACAGACTCACCGATTTAAACAGACTGGTTAGATCCAAGCAGTGTTTCAGGCCCTTGGTTCTTCATCAGTGTTTAAGAATGTTGCTTCTTTTAACCTGTATATCCCTTAGCTTCTTTTAACTACTGATCTGCTGTCTCTGCAGCAAATGCAAAAGTTAATAAAATATTGCAGACAGATTTGCCTTGTACCCAAGTCTGGATTGTTATTTTGAATCTACCATTCTCTCAAGTTCCATTTTATTTAATGTCCATTTCTCAGTTTTCCCATACTGTAATCTTTTTTAACACAAACCTCAAATACTACCACTAAGTATACTTTGCTTACATGCTGATACATCTTTCTGAAGAGAATACAGAAGGATCAATATAAATAAAATGTTCTATTACCCCAACACTCAAGCTAAAAAAAATATAAAAAAATACACAGACTTTCAATGTATGCCATTTTATTTTTCCAGATCTTTTACTTGAATATACTCTTTTGTATTACAAAGGCCAGAACTTCTGCCAGTGTGAATAATAATTGTTCCCATACTATGGGTATATGGTTTATTGGAACTAAGAGTCTGTGTTTATAAATTCCGATGATTCTTTAGTGAAATTCAAAAGACTTAATTGTTCTTGTTTGGTTTTGGTCTGTTTTCTGTTGTTTTGTTTTGTATTCTTTTGCTTTTAGTTTGGCTACACGTGTTGTTGAACTCTCTTCTCTTCAAACATATTTACATACTCGCCTTTAGAGGAAATTTCAAGGAAGACCATTTAAAGAAATATCACTATATTAAACTCTGATTTGTGACACCCACTACTGATAATATCCATGAAGTAGCTCTCTGACAATCACAGGAAACAACTGTAGTTTTTGTGCTGTAATACACTCTAGTAAAATCACTTGGAAGCTGCAAATATTTCTGTTCTCTCCTACAGAAGGGAGACTCTCCTAGCCCCCTTATGCAAACATTGTCACATAAAAACAAGCAATACAGGTCACAGTTTAGTCTAGAGGCTGTGCATTTTTAATGGATTCTATTAGATACAAAATTGTCCTTTACTTCTTTCTTCCCTTTACATATCAGCTCTAACACATCTCATCCAACCTTGTAAGGTTACATATCCAGGTTTCAACATGATCAATCTTGTACTCTTGCAAATTCTGTGTCACTAGAATACCCACTAAAGAAATAAAACAAATGAAATTCCCAGATTGTTGTTAAGGTGGACCTTCCTCTAGGGCCGCCCACATGTTGGTGGTGGAGTCTCTGTGATTCGGACTGCAGGCTCTTAAGAAAGGAATCATGTCTTTCCTTCACATCTTCATATGGCATTTAATACACTATCAGTGCTTGCTACATAATTGATAGCAACATCAACTAATCAAATGGCTTGACCGAATTTGGTATGTTAAATACATGGGTGGAATTCTTTAATGGGTCACCTCAGATGGACTATGGGCAAGTGATGTTTCTACTTTTCATGTTTCCACTTTCTCAAAGCTGCCAACAGTTTTTCCACTCTTCAGAACTGGAAGTGCTTAAAGAAGAAGTCCATTTGAGGCTGATCTAGTAAATTCATTATTAAACAAACAAAAGTGTTCTTCTACCTAGCATACAAATGGAAAAGATGTATTTTTCATATATTTAGTTTTAACTGTACCACTACTTCTCACCAATTAAAATTTTGCTGGGTAAACAATCACGTTGTTTCCATGTGCCTGCCTGTAAGTTATTCAGAGCATTACTTAAAAATGCTGCATGGTTTGAATAAGAAAGGCAAATCAAATCCTACCAAAAAAAAAAAACAACAAAACAAACCAAAACCAAACAAATCAAGAGATCACATTTTGAAATAAGATATTTCAGTAGCTTTTAATATCCTTTAAAATTCCCCTAGTAGAAGGCTGAACTTTTCACCCAACATCAGGTTTCCATGAGTATGACTTCAAGTGTCAAAGCCCACCAGAAAGAAATAAAAAAATGAATCCTCCCTGAAGAGCACTCTGGCCTGGCAGGTCAGGGACAGATGCAGAAGAAACCCAAGTAACTCCAGCTGTGATCCTTGCTGCCCTGTGATTTCATTTCACAGGCTGCGCTTTGGTTCCACCACTCAGTGCTGTCAGGAAGGTACACAAAAACAACCTCATGCAGAGAAAAAACTCAGGCAAACTGTAATTCACATCCAAGCCCAATGGTCAAACTAACAAACAAAACAGGTTAACCATGGCAAGGTTCCAATGATATTTTGTAGGTTGTAGCTGTTCAGTGTTGCCAGTCAGGGATACTGTTCCTACACAGACAAGAATGGTGATGCAAAGTCTGTACACGTACCCACACGGGAGTCCTCTCACCTGAGGGTACCCAGAAGATGGGTTTGCTTCACACTAAAGGTTGAAGAATCATTTCAGATTGTCCAGCAGAAAAATAGTCACTCACCCAAGGGTGGGGGAGCGGCAGGGTGGAGGGCAGTCAGTCACAGGAAATGTCCTTCGGGAGAATCCCAGTCCCAAGGGATGACTTCCAATTATAGAGCCACTGCTGAGAGGAAAACCACTTCGGGGGGATTTCTGGCAGGGGCATCGTGGTGTACAGGCCACAGCAATGGTGAGGTGCTGTAAATGAAGAAAATAAGAGTGTGAAGGGCTCATGGCCACAACGACTCAAAGCTCCATAGGGCGCTGAAGGAAACAGTGCATAAATAAACTATTTAAAACTAAGAATAAATTACTATTTATATTGTTTTAAAAATATTACAGTAAATTAAAGGTCAAAATCTGCCACAATTTGATAGTAGTCTCAAAACTAGATCCCTAATATTCAAATTAGGAAAGCCTTTAGTATGCACTAACGGGTTTACTATTCATTTTCTCCTTTTATCCATTGGTAGTTTATTGTATCTGACCTTTTAGTTCTCTGTGTTTTAGATCTCCATGAATCTCCTGTTCAGGTCTACTGGAGGACCATGCAATGGTGTTTTTAAAAGTATATTACCAGGCAAAGTAAAAAAGTTAAAACTTTCATTAGGATTTTTTTTTTTAATGATAACTTCACATTTCACTAGAAATAAGGTGCTAAGAGATATATTTTATTCTGTGATTCAAGTATTTTATTATGTAGCAATCAAATACTCTGAACTACTTCAAAAAGTTGGATTTTTAGACCTCATTTCAAAAAAGGCTAATACAATATAACTAGGAATAATCCATGTTGCTTATTAAAGGCTGTTTATTGCAGGCTAAGCGTTTACTTTGCTAATCTTTACATTGTCAAAGACAGAAAACTTGAAGACTGAAGAGGATCTGCAAACCATCAAACTAATAACAAGTTGCAACTTAGGCTAAGCTAGAAAGGTTTGCAAGCTTTCAGTAACCTTTTTTTTTTTTTCAGCAAACCCCACTGGGTCACAACCAGCCACTCAAACAATTCAAACTCCATTACTAGGATAGGAAAATACACCAATCAAAGTTTTCTTGCCATTCGTTACAGCGGTTCACACATTGAAGTAATATCAGTGAAAACTAAAACCAAGGTGGATATTTGCACGGCCCCCTAGGGTAGATCCTTAACTAATATGAGCAGGTATAATACTGCTTACCAAAATGGCAACAGGTCAGTTTACTGCTGTGAGAAACCAGGTCACTGAGTTCAAAAGATGAAAGATTTTCTTTTTCTACCTGTGAGGTATTTCTCTGATCCTTTGTTACTGGTTACAAGCTAGCCCAGCACCTGTGAAGAACAGTCTAGTTTGTTCTGTAACACATGGTCTATTATTACTTCTGCCAGGATGGAAATTTTATGTAAAGAAGCCTTTTGTACAAAGCTTTAACAGCAAAAATCCATGTATCATTTAGCATGCCTCATTCATGGAGGTAGTGCATTTACTATATTAAGATAACCTTTTAAGGAATGACCTAATTAAAAAAATTGAATGAAGGAAAAACAAATCTCTGGGACTTTAATCTACTTGTGACAGAAAATGCTACGTTAACCGCTGATCCACAGAGAAATCCAAAACCAGCAAGAGGAAAATATTACCACTCAATAAAAGTCTTGGCAACTTCCCACTGAGACCTCAAACACAATATGTACACATCCAACAATCACCCAGCTTATTGTATCACTAGGTAAAAGCCAGAATCAGCTGAACAGAGTGCTGCTCTCCTTAAAACTGAAATATTTTCTGGTACAATAAATAAAGAAGGCGCAAATGATTCCACTGAATAGGAATTATTAGGAACCAAAAACATTGGAAAGCAATATGCTAAACTGTCTCACTTTGAAAAGCTTTAATGTGAAGCTAACTTTTCTTTGTCATAATGTTCAAGAAATATTACCAATGCAAACAATGTTACTTTCCATCTTCTATAAACACAGAAACCAGAATGTCAAGGACATGAAATCCAAATGTTCATCAGTGGAACCAGAAGAACGTAGAAATGAAAGAAGTAAAATGTCATCTGAAAATGTTCTTGCAAATAACTCCTATTGAATAAATGTGCAAATAATGGCAATATTTTTTTTACCTTTCTGTTCTCTGAATAGTACTTTTTAATCCCTCCCCTTAAACTGCTACTATCTATCTATCTATCTACCTATCTATCTATCTATCTTCTAGGAACCCTTCTGATTTTTCTCCTTCTGGAGTCCCTTGTCCTTACTTCCTTTATAGTAATTTAGTACATCTCACAGCAATTCTGTTTCTGCCTCCTGATATGGTTCTTCTTCCCACTATATCATAAAATCTCTCTTCCTGACTGATCCCTCAGCTCTATTTCATGACCATCCTCTCATGATTCTTCTCACAAGTCTCCTTTCCCCTCTCTTCTACCTCCACCTTCTCTTTTCTCCTTGCCTCTTATGACTGGGAGGTGAAGATAACCTCTGCACTGACCTAATGAAAGTAATCTCTGAAGATCCTCTCCAGGAAGACAGGCATGCTCCAACAAACCAAACAGGATCTCAATGCAGAGAAAAGTGCCTTGTTCCCTTACATTCAGTTTTTTTCCTTTAGAATTCTTTTAATGTTCCTGCCGAATATTTGCACTCAAAAAAAAAAAAAAAATCGTGATGGGTGAATTATAAGAACTAGATTAATCAGCAATTAGTAACTGAGAGTGAGTGAGGAGGTGTAGAATTTCCCTTGCTTCTACAATGCATTGTCTAGGTTAGCTGCTCTCAACAGTTGTAGATCTGTTGACAGCCAGGGACTGAGGAAAATTTATGCTGGTTAGAGAACTACATCAGTATCTGGAATAAAAGAAAATTGTGAGCCCACCCCAGTCCTGTGTGAAGCCAAAATCAAAAGACGAACTTATTTTGAAGCACTTGTTCATGCAGAACCAGGAAGCAACAAGCAATTTATGTTTCATATATCTTATTCTGCTCAGACAACAACTGAATGTGGCCCAGTTCCATAGCTCTCATTTAACTGTTGGGGTTTTTATGTGCTTAAATTGATTCTTTCAGAAGAAAAGACACACACTGAAGATACTATCTTACATATATTTACTTTCTTTTGATAACAATTTCTATTTGCCGTTCAACCCTCTAGCCCTGGTAAACTCTTTGAAAGCCAGAAGGCACAAGTAGCACATCAGCTATAACGTTATAACATTTGTAATTAATTACATTTGCAGGACCTGGACACAGAAAGAACAAGGAAATGTTCAATATCGCCATCAACTATTAACCAGACTCTCATCAACTGTGAATATAGTTCTTTTCTGCTTTTTGTCTTTTGCTTGAAGCCCTATTCAACAAAACCTCTGTCACATTCAAATGATAATACACAGTTTTCTTGCACCCAATATGGAGGAAAATGTGTTCATCATCTCATCCAGAATGAAGCATTTACACTGTATAAGCTTTCTCTAGGTGTTTCAGCCTAAATTCTAGTGGCTTTTGTTTAAAACGTGTTGCAGTGTCTCAGTTTCTCTGCACCTTCTGCAGGTGTTTAGGGGTGGCAAGAATGCTCAGCACTAGACAGAGGTACATGTGAAAAAAATTCTCTGGAATGCCCTGGTTTTGAGTCTCCAGCAAGGAGATCAATAGATATGAACATTGCAGCCTCCTTGCCTTGGGGAAAAAGAAAAAAAAAATCACATAAGAATCAATGGCAGTGTAATATGGATGGACAGGAGCAAGAGCAGAATATTTATGAAAGCGCACAGCCAAATGGATTTTGTTTATTCCTCATACAATACAGCATCATTCCCATTTTTACTGTTCAAAGTTATGGTCTTGATAAAATATTCTCCCCCTCCCAACAATCCAAAGAAAATTTATCTTCCTTATCAAACATTGGCATGTCAGAATCCCTATAAATTTACGGGATATAAAGCATGCATGTAAATTCGTAGTTCAGAAACATCTCACAATCCCAGTACTCTTTTTTGCTCCCCATCTGCAATATAAAGTCAGACTGATCTCTCTAAATCAAAATTGCATTTTTCTGACACTTCATCTCTCTGTCATGTTTTCTCCTCGCAATATCTGTGCTACAAAACCCTATTTCTTTATCCATTTATAGCACCACAGGACACACATCAATTTTACAGGTAACAAGACTAATATATATAAAAAACCCTCTTATAAATCACATTTGTGGAGAGGAAAGCTCTGTTAAACACCACAGTCACTTAAAGAAAACCAATCTGGTTTGCAATTTTTTCAGCTGATGTGTAATATTTTGAAATCAGGCTCTGCTGGACATATTCATTGTGATGTTGTATGTGATGTGTAATACACGCTAACATGAAGCTGTGACACTGCATATTTTTCCTTTGGAAAGAAAGCAGTCTGGCTCTTCTCAAGTGCTGAAGTAACTCTAACTACCCTTGCCTTCTCTCTCATTACAAACTTTTTCCATGTTCAGTAAGTTGTTTGTTCCCTCTTTGCCAACAAAGGGTGAATATGCTCTAATTCTGACAACTATTTTCCTCCTCCACTTACCTTCTGTGAATTTGTATCCCCAAGAACCTTCCTGACTGGGTGTAACACCATGAGCGAATGGGTCACTCCATACACACTCCTGCTTTTTGCCAGACAAAGATGAGACAAAGAGTGTCAGTATTAGTTATCCCTAATAGTATTGAAAAAAAAACCACAAATACACGTTTCAAGCAATGTTGTTTAAGAAGTAGGAGTAGAAACAGCAGGTACCTTGGGTCACAGAAACAATGAAATTTAACAAATTAATTTACTAGATCCCAAAACCCTTTTGCCTTTATCATCAACAAACACATAAAACAGACTGTGGAAAAAAAAGACTGAGAGTAAAATTAAAGAAAAGTGGACAGTTGTAACAGAATGGAAATTATAGGGGGAAATGTGGTTGCTACTGAGTGGATGGAATGTGGTCACATTCCGAGTTTCCCATACACAAGCTAAGAGGGGATGAAATGGAGGGTGGAAAAAAGCGGAGACACTGTGACCAGACTCTATGGAAATCCCTTAGGAAGAGAGAACTCTGTGTTACCTTTTAGCTGATCAGCCACAAAGCAGGTGCCAACAAAGGAAGATTAAGGAAGACCAACAACTGTGGCAAAATCCCTCTCCTCAGGTGTAACACTGATGCACACCTCCATCCCAGGATTACATCGCCTCCAAGGTACAACCACACCTCATGGAGCATTATGTACGACTAGAGTCATTCAGGCTCCACCTAAAAGTAAAGAAATAGTATAAAAGTCAGTTAAGAATGGGGACAAGTTAGAATAGACTTCATGGTAACTTACGGGATCAATCCACAAGCTGAATCCATCTTCTCCCTCTTAGGGACACCCATTGGGTGAGAACTGCACTGTGTGCATTCAATGATTACCTCAAGCTCATTTTTCTTAGGGTTTAGAGCCTGTGTGTATATTGCTTTGAATACATTTTTGCAATCAGATATTATCACCAGCGATCCTCAGACCTTACCCTGTCATAATGTTGTTGATGAAGAGTGTTATTCCATAAACTGTTGGTGTGAGTCCTTCAAGGGTGGCAGCGATCACTGGCAGTGGGGAACACACTCGAATAAAAGTGTGGAGACCAGGGAGGGGGTGTCTCTTATGCTGTTGGTGTGCGTCCCTAAACAAGTCAGTCAAACTACCCTTCGATCCAGGGGCTCCTAAGTGGAGAGTCTCAACAGAATGCTGATAGATTGGCTGTGCACAAGGGTCTTGGCTTCCCTGGGGTGCTGACAGACTAATCAAACACAGAGGGTTTGAGGAAATCTCCCTTTTCCTGGCTCAAAATGTGCACTGTATCTCCACTACTTTTATTTTAGTGACTTAAACAAGTCTGCAGAGATGACTGCGAGTTGGAATCAGCACAAAAAAAAGAATTCATCCTTATTTTCAAAATATTTCAGATATCTAAACTGTTTCATGTACCCTACTGGTAGCTCCATCTGAGTCACAATGCCAAAGAAATAAATATATTTTTAGAGAAGTCCCTGGACTAATAAGAATGGGGAATAAAAACAACCCTTGACTTTAAGCAGCCCATCCCACATGAGAAAACACATTTCTGTCCCCTTACATTTCAACAAAACCTAGACTTGCATCTTGAAACACTATATTATTCTTTTCAGAAGAAGCCCTACCTTTGATTCCATATTCAGTTTGACACACAGGTTTTCATCCATTATTCCACAAGGCTCGACACAGAGAGATTAAAAGAATATCATCCCATTCTAATAATGACCGGCATAATAGTAGAAAAAGTTTTCAACAGCTATTAAAGGAACATCAGGCTGGGTTTTGGGATCTAGTAAATTCAGCTGTCAAATTTCATTGTTTCTATGACCTAAGGTACTTGCTGTTTCTACTACTACTTCTTAAACAACACTGATTGAAATGTGTATATGCTTTCTTATTCCTCTGTTATTGAACCTCTGGAAATCCCCAGGCTGATGTCAATTGGTAAAATATGCACTTAAATTCAGTTATTAAGTAATTTCAGATGCTGAGGATCCAGCTTTCTGAAGTTAGGCTGCTGCTGGTCTGAAGGTTTAACAAGAAGTTGCACTAACACGCAAGAAGTATGCCAGAACATTAATTTTTAAATGATGAAAAACCATTAAGGCTATTGAAAATGGAAATTTTATTCACACTCAAAGTCTGTTTGTTCTCTGAGTTAATAATGAAATCCCTAATCTGAAGAGCCTTCTGATGTTATAATTACCCTTTAAATCTTTTAGTATAGCTGTTACATCCTGTGGGGGGGAAATCTGTTTATTTTAATACGGATACACAGCAAAGTAGCACAGTTAAATAACACAGTGCTGCGGTGTCAAAGGGCCTTCTAAGTGATTCTCTGCTCTTCTGATACCAGAGTAACTCTGTTGACATGCAGGTCATTAAAGCAAAATTCACACCGGTGCTCTTGGCCTGCGCAGGCCTATGCATCACTTAAATCCCACTTAAACTCTCTGAATGGGGCTTTAAAAGGATTTATGAGGTGAGCAGCCTTAGGAGCCTTCGAGGCTGGGAGATGAATGTCACTGCTAATTTGCTTCACCTCTGCAAACGTTTAAAGCAGAAGTTTCGGGAACTTCAGTTGTTGTCTTCCTTGAAACTGGTTCAGCAAAGCTTGGCAGGACTCTTGTGCTCCTATCTGTAGAATTGTGCTTCATCTTATTCATCTTATTTCTGGAGCCTGGCACATGAAACAACTGTTCAAGTTTCATGTAAACAGCTAAAATTGAAGACCTAAAAGAAACGCTGGTGATTTTAAAACTTAGTTAAACAAAAAATGAATAAAAAGTCGGTTGTGGATACTTATTTTACTACTGTATTCTTCAGCTTGTGAAGAAAACCTTCTCCAAATTTTCTTAAAGATGACTAGTCACACTGTACAGCATTATGCTTCTGTATTGTTTAGTCGCAATTTGTGGGGCACATTAGCTTATGCAGTCTTTTCAAGTGGATGATCATTTGGCACTTTCCTTACCTTTGCAAAGTGTGCACTCTTTCAAAACTCATCAAGGTTCTCACATTTTACACTGTTCTAAGTTGTTAATTACATCATTATCCTGGGACAATTACATCAATATCCTAAGATGTTATTTATCTCACGCAGTCTGACGAACAGTCATCTCCCGTTTTGCAAGGGGTAAGATAGACAGGTATTTTTGAAATCTGCCTTGTCTAATTTAATCTGTCTCATCTTGAATGTGACCTCACCCTATTCAACTAAATAGCAATATTTAACACCTGTTTGGATGATACAAGTTTGTATTGAGACATAGGCTGATCTGGCAAACTGTGTACTTTCTATCCTCAAGGTTGTTGGTCAATTTTCTCATCAATAAATGACAGGTTTAAAAAAAAAAAAGGCCAAATAAGTTCTTTCATAGGAAAGCTTAGAAAGAAAGAATTTAACCATTAGAGTGTAGGGTCAGATCATGACCTTCTGTGCTGAGGAGATGTTGCACACCTGAAGTAATTCCTTGGAGTTATTAGATCAATCTGGCAATGCGATGTGTTATCAGTAAAATGAGTCAGGACTGGGCACTTTCTAAGTGTGTGAATCTTTATGGTATTTCATGTGCAATTCTCTGCAGAAAATAGACATCCACTGCTAGCTGAGTTTCTCCTCTTCTTCAGTATTCACTGTCTTTCAAGAGAATGTGCAATGCCTATAATCATCTAAATTTTCTAAATGCACTTGATGTCAAACCACTCTACTATTTACTTTCACCTCTTTTTAATGAAATGACATCTACAACAAGATGTCATATTTCAGAGCTCCTTCTCTGAAAACAGGATGTTTATCAATACAGAGATTAAAAAAGCTAATTTCATTCCTTCTTTTTTAATCACTGCTACTGGGACTCTGGACCATATCAAGAAGGATTCTGACAGCTTAGTGTTAGTGGGAGAAGGAAGGAGAGAAACCTATCAGCAGTGAATGATTGTATTTAAGGTTGACAATGATGAAATAGTAGAGGCCATGCTACAATTTCTGCTCCTTCATTTGTCTTTGTTGATAAAATGAGCACTGTCAGAGGCTCAAGCTCACAACAAATTTAACATGACTCTGTTTATTCCTGCACTAAACAAGGTTTGCACATGACCAGATGATAAATGCAAAGTTCTGGGATAACCCTTCCTTCTGCTTAACAAAAACATGCCATTTTCCCTACTTTTTTTTTTTTCCGCCTGAAAGAAAAGAAGATGGAAAATAGCTAAATAGATTTGGGTTTTTTTCAGTAAAAGATTTCATAAAATAACATGACTTACCCAAAATTCATACAAATGTATAAAATAACCAGTCTTTGAACAGCACTTTTTCCAGGTAGTCTTCTGCCCTTGTGAAACAAATATATTCAACATTCATTCCTACTTTTTGATAGACTTCCTACTCCACAGGATGCGCTTCTCATGTTGTATTTCAAAGGTCCCTTTTCAAACTACAGGTTGAAAGAAGTTTGCTGAGAAAAATGACAATTTGAGATGGCACTGAAACTAGGTGACCCTGTTGAAATCACACACAAAAGTGAACTCAGGACAGCTTCCTCATCGTGCAGTCAGATTTTGTTCTGTGCAAAACTGATTTGCCAAATACCATTCTATGCAAAAACACATCGCAGCTAAAAGATAGGCACTGGAAGGGCTGAAACACCAACCTATATTCTATAAAACACGTATGTAAGAGCACATAGAGAATGTTATCCATTTTGATTTTAAAAATAAGGACGTAAATCTAAAAATGAAGTCTTTATCAGATTCCTACGATATTCTACAAGCCTTCCCTTCCATTGCTTTATGCCGATCAAACCTTAGCAGGAAGCTCATGTGACATTCAACGGCCCCAAATTCATATTTCATGCCCTCAACGTCATTTTTTTCAGAGCATTTTCCGATATCAGAACACGATAAGAATACCACAGGTATTCTGCAGAACCCTGCATCTGCCTCTCGGGTGATTTCAGTCAGTAACTGGTTTCCACTGAAATTCCTCTGAACTCAATGTCTCCTTTCTGCCTTTCAAGAGGGATGTGATAACATGGGATTTAAAGCGGAAAAGCCTTTTGAAAAAATTTACTTAATACAGACCATTGCTTTTTTATGACTGAGATTCCGTTATATAAATTATTTACTTTCACAGTTTCATTCTGGGTGGAACTTCTGTGAGAAGTTCTAACTGAATATATACAAAGGTACAGGCAAGAAAAGAAGAATGAGGAAAAGTGCACTATTATATTTCTTTTTTTCTCACTACATTGATTTTAGGGCTAGGGAATGGGGGAGCTGGGGAATAAAATTTGTATTTTCAGAAATTTTACTGGTTTTCACATGTATTTAACTTAATATTAAAAAAAAACAAAGATGGTGAAATCAGTGTTGTCCATTATCTACCCTTTGTGGGAAGCCTAATTTTTTAATGAGGAACAATGCCCATTCTAGGTTGCCATTAAAAACATGACATATTTCTAGTTTTTATATCTGATTCTCTATTTCTTATAAATATTTTCAACTGTCTTGTTAAATGATTAAACATTGTCTTGAGTAGAACAGAAAGTCCCCTTTGTAAGTAGTAGTTTTCTAGCTGTGTTTCTGATCTGTGTTTTCTGGCCTCATAACCGCACTCTTACATACAATATCTCAGGATATTTAATCTGTCATTACCTTTTATTTTTAGTGGATATAAGGGCCAATCTGTTTTTTCATTTTCACTCCTTTCTATAACATTCATCCAGTCCATTTTGGATGTATTAAATTAGGTAACGAATCTGATTAATGTGTATCCCTTTAAAAAAATCCAGTGCAAGAGATCGATAAGGGATTTTTTGTAACTCTTTCAAAAAGAAAAAAAAAGGAGTATTAAATCAAAACAAATAAGAGAAGTGGTGTTTTCATGATGAAATATATATTTACTAATTCTTAACAGGCAGAGAAAAAAAACAAACAACCAAACAAACCACCACCAAAACCTAAACTGTTACTGTTAATAATTCCAGCACCACCTCAGTAATGATATTCTTCCTAATGCAACAAATACAATTCTCATTCTGCTTAGCTACACAAGTTTATCAGGACATGAAAGTTTGAACAGAATGAAACATATACCCAACAACTTTGCTTCAATGACATTTTATCTACCAGTATTGGCTATGTGAGCCCCTTTCTTCTACAACCTACCCCAGCTGACCAGGTCTTTCACGTCTATGTCTGGTCTATGTTAAGGCATGTTTACTCCAACACTAAGCTCTCCTGTAAAAGGAGATGAATCAAAGGACATATATAAGCTTGACTGGCTTTGTAAAAGAAAGCAATAACTCGACCTGCCAGGTAAAGGTTTACTTCCTAGGGTGGAAGGAAAAAATATAAATACATAAAGCTAAAAAGAGAGAGAGGAGTAGGACAGCTTCAACAGGTGGAATTAAAGGAGGGGTTCTATACATTCCTCAGCAGGTCGGTGTCACCAACAGCACTGAAGGACGGCTCCCGAGGGGGGCCATCCCTCCGTCCCACCGCGGCTCCATCCCTGGATTGCCGCCCGCTCCCCCCGGCGCGGGGGAGCAGCACCACCTGCCGGGAGCCCGGGATTTCATCCCTCAGGTCCTTCCCTCCGCATCCCTGTCGCGGGATAACTCTCTTCTTTAAAATACCGTTCTTCAGACCGAGGAATACTTTTGCTTTTAGAGATGCCATCATTTTTCCGCTCTTAGTGGGTGATACGCATCTGTGCCAGCAAAGCCGGCGAAGGGAGGGGATTTACTTCCTTGAAGTTTTATCCATATAACACACAAGGAAGGCTCATCGTCTGTTTTTTTCTATTATCTTAGAAAATTTAAAGAATTTAAAATTAAAGAATTTTCTTTAAATTTCTGATAGTCAAGAGGGCTGCAAGGTCACCTAAAATTATTTTGTGCTCCTAAAAGCTCTTGGTACAGCAAACCGAGGTGGCTTTTCAGCATCACCCCACAGCACCTGTTAGGTTTGACTTCACTCTGGGAAGCCAAAAGCAGTTCCATCCCTGGGCAAATGAGCAGAGTTTTCCCCCTCAGCTCCTGCAGCAATGGAAATACCACATTCTGTTTGCCATACATTGCCTTACCTATATGTTAAAGTTCCCTAAAGAGAGCACAGACAAAAACTCAGCCTTATTAAAGCTCACCTGTCAACTTTAAACTCTACAAGCTATTGCATTTAATTTCCAGCATAATCAAAGGGATTTTTTTTCCCCCAGGGTGAGTTGTCTGAATTTTTGGCACTGCAGACAACTTTTGACTCTAAGAGTAGCATGGTGTTTGAATTTAAAAAGCAAACACGAGATACAATCTGTGTTAAGCAATATCCTCTAAAGCAAATACAAACCAACCAGAACAAACAGCTTCAGGCAAATTAGCAGAGTAAACAACAGAAAGCAAAGAGAACAAGGGAAGAGCAGGGAGAGGCGGTGGTGCACTTTCTTTGGAGGTCTTAGAGGGTTTCAGCAACTCCCAGCTCCATCTGTCTACAGGAAATCAGGTTTTTTGCCACCGGCATGAGAATTAAAATTCTGCTGTGGGACTGGGAGAGATGATGTTCATGGTGCTTTGTAACTCCCTAATTAGTTTCTCTCCTGCCAAAGAACACAGTATCAACATATTTTTGTACCATAACTAATTTCTCAATCACTCCTTAAGATGTGATTCTACCATTTAATCCACTGACACCGGCTCCTGAACTGCTGATTTCATTAGAGCTCCATCAGTGCAGGAATTGTCGTTCATTGCTCACTTCGCACAGCCAGGGCGCTCTCCTGACTAGACTTTGCTGGTGGAGGCTTAATATTCTGCAAAGTAATTTACCTCCTTCCATACATACGTTAGTCTTGGTCTTCTGTTCATATGTGTTTATCTAGTAGATTATCCACTAGTTAGATTTTGTCCTGAGGCTCTGAACTATCAATTAGTGCTTCATCATTGTTATTATTTTTTGTGTGCAAATAAAAATGTAACACGATGAAAAGCTTTTTCAAAAGACGGACTGCCTCGCAAAAAACTTGCAAACACATACTATTAAAGAACAATTGTGAGTCAAACTGGATAATTCAGGTTTTTCTGTCTCTGAACCCACAGTAAGATATATTACCACAATTCCCAAGACATTTTGATGTAAAACCATTAGTTGTTTTTAAAAAAATCTTGGAACAGTACTGAAGAAACTGCTATTAACTATAAAAATAATATTTTGTGGATATGTTTATTTGTGTAATACTACAGGTAAGGATGCAATGTTCTTTAATTTCAAGAGACATACCTCATCTTTTAGAAGTGTATTATGTATGGTTGTTGTTTCATAAAGCAGGGTACTCATACAAGGAGCAGCAGCTGCTACTGGCTCCTCCATCTCTTTTCTTTTGCTCTCCTTACTCTGGCCACTGTTCATCCACACCCCTTGTCAATGTTTTCTCCAAGCTAATTTGACTCACTGAAGCTTGAAAGAAATATCTGAAAACTAGACTTTTTTAATTCACTAATGCAGAATAAAGAGACCAGTTTATGTGAGGGTCATGGGAACTTCAGATACGGAATAAAAATGGGACAGAACTGCTGCCAGGAATTGAGACAAAGGCATGAAATGAAGGCAGAGAGCCTCCTCTTCCAGGGAGAAGGAGCCATTAGGCTGCCCATGCTGTCCAGGGACCATACTCCATCATGATCCTCACTTTTCTACCCTTCCTGAAAGTGGCAGCCATCTTTTAAAAAGGTTTACTCATAGTCCACTTTACAAATGTATCCCTTAATCATTTTGTACATTAGACAAAAATAACTTCCCTGTGTGCGGCCATATAAAGACACATTAAGACCTGTCTTCATTCACCAAGTTAGATATTAGAAGCTGAAAGTTTTCCCTGGGTCTATTTTGAGAACTCAGTTTCTCTTTGTTTTTTTTTTGTCTGCTTCAGGAAGTGCTGTTTTATATTGATTTTGTGGAAAACAAGACACCATTCATTCATAAAAATTACTTGTCAGATAAATCTGAAATCACACCAACACACTTCTCAAGCTGACCTCTTCAGATTTCTACTCACACGTCTGTGAACTTGGGTCATCCAGCAAATATTGCCTGTGCGTTCAGAGAAGTCAAACCCAAGACATGTTGCATCTCCTGCTTGTGGACCTGCCATCATCAGCACTTCTGCACGTGTAGTACACCACTGCGTGTCAGAAGACAAAGGACAAGTAATGGCAACAAATAAACAAGATTTTCAGCCTAACACATGTCCATTCTATGTAAAAAATTAATTAGAAAAATAAAAATAACTACCAAGTTTCAAGTATTTATCTTCTTTTTTAGGACCATTTCTTGTAATTCAAGAGAGATCTCCCTTTCTGTGAACTGATTGCTACTTTCCCGTTCAATCCTCCCATGCCAAAATGACAAACAAGGATGGATGAATCCAAAGCAGTCATATTTTTTAACGTGCCTGAGCTCCAACAAGGCCAGAGTTCTGAGCATTAGGAATAAAAAAAAAGAATGAGAAGAAAGAAACAGACTTTGTCATTTTTGATAAATTATTAAAATGTATGTCTGAGACAGTCCATTCATTCTAAAAAATTATTACCTAGTACTAGATTAATTCTCACTTAGAATCAAGAGGATCAATACACCCCAAGCTCTCACCTGAATTTCAAGATCATTTTTTTAATTGTTCATCCTTTATTCTTCAAGTCACTCATGCTAGTTTTGCAGTAATATGTAGCTTAAATTCCTGGTGTCTCTGGAGCTTAGCCAAGTCTTTTTGTCCTCTTTCAGGGCAGCTGGACGCAGGATGCAACTGAACAAATTCACATAAAATACTGCACATCCCAGGAGTTTTACATAGATAAGCTTCAGTTAAACTTTTGAATCAAATTTTACATCTTTAGAGGATTACCTGTAAGCCATTATTATGATCCCAGTGACATTATTATTAACGCAGTCCATTACATAGTTAAATTCTTTTGTGCTTTTATAATGAAAAACATCACAATTTGTTTCAACTTTGGGAAATGTTGTGACTAACATGGAAATAAATCTAGAAGAAAAGGCAGCATGCATTGTTGTTTAAAGTTGGCTTAACTGCCAAACAGTGGTATTTCAGACCACAGAATTAGGCTTCTCCTAAGTTTGGAAAATTTGAAATCTCAGATATTGACATTAAGGACTCAGATGCTCTCAAAAATGACATAACAGATTTCTGTTTCATTCCACTACACTGTATTTCCACAAATCACTGGTGTCCCAGGTAACTTCTGTCATGTGAAAGGCAATGACATTGCATGCTTGACCATTGCTGTGCTGAAATGAATTGGAACAAGAGATGCCTTCAATACTGATGGTAAGGGTGGCTACTGCATTTTAAATGCTTTGTATGCCAACAGAGAGTGTTCCAGCCTGTGGAATGAAGGTCCATGCAAGAAACTGTCATAATTCCATACTAACCCCTGAATATTCACAGTGTCATTTTTGAAACTTGAAAAAGCACAGGTATTTTATCTGACGTTCTCTCCAGTTATTCTGCTTTGTGATCTACAAAGGAGAGAGCACTTTTTGACTAATAGGGTTATACTTTTATTTCACACGGGATCTGTACCGTGTTGTTATGTCCAGAGCAGTGAGACAAGCAGGAAAAAGAATCAGTGACAACCTTGTTTTAGAGAACCTTGGCCAAGAGTATAGTGTGATTTCAATCATAGGTCTCAATATCTGGAGCACAGAAGGAGAAACTATGTAATATACTAAAATGCTTGGATATTAGTTATGTCAAACACTCAAAAATCACCGTGTTTTAAGAATTCACTCCTATACAGTTAGTTAATTAGGTCAACAGTCCACTGTATTTTCAAGTTAAGCACTTTGTAACTAGATAAAAAGGTAGCTTTGGCCATGGGTTACCTTAGTTCCTGCTGTTATCCTTGAAAAGATTTAATCTGAAACCTGAATGCTTATCAGGCAAGATACAACATGGCTAGTTTAGCTCAGCACCCAAAATATGGGGACTAAATTTGTGTTCAGTGTTTTCCCCCGACAACTTGCAGCAGCAAAAGACAAACAGCAAGTTCATGTCATCCTCCCACAGTAGCAAATATTTTCAACAACTCTTGTCCTAATTTTGCTGACAAACCCTCTTGGAAAACTGCTTTCCTTCCAACAGAAGGTGCATTGAAGCAGGGTGATTTTTTTGTGTGTGTGTATATTTTGGCTGTCAGCTGAGAGGAGAAAAAATAAAGTTGGTCAAGATCTATTAAACATATTTTTAGTCTGTTACACCTGCACAAAGATTTAAAGGAAGCTGCTATTGTACTGTAAAGGAACTAGAGGGTAGCATTGTATAGTCTAGTGGAAGCTATCCTAACTAGAATGCTTCACATCTACTTACATAGCTGCTGGACTTCAAAGAAGTCAATTACAAGTCCAAGAATTCCAGGGAACCTAATGAAAACAAAGGATGCAAAAGAAAATTATGCTTGTAGGCATCAAAAGAGTAGGAGCAACACATCATTGGAGGGACTGTTAGGCTGTATCGTCAGCACCTCTCTGGCATGTCTTAGAAAACAGTGCATGCTAAGGGGGAAATTTAACAGCCAGACCTGCAGATGTTTATCTCTGACAAGTGACTTCAGTAAAGCTCGTTGTGGTCTCTGAAACATTAAATGTATTATTCTCTTTGGGAATTTTTTAGGCTCTCAAATGTGCTTACCTCCAGATGCAATATTCGGCTGGTATCTCCTGGGGAGCATGTGATTTGAGTTAAAAAAGTGGAGTTTTGCACAATTCTTTTTATTTTTGCCATCTGATCTCTTCTTCCCTCCAGGTCCCTGAGTCTAGCTGTTCTTGCAGAAAGAGAAGCAACTGCTATAAACCAGGCTACATTTTGGGGCAGCAATCCTATTGTGCTTAGTTTTTTAAGCACAGTATTCCCTGATATGTTACCAGAGGGATACCAGAAGATCTATGTATATCATCCTAACACAGAGGGAACTAAGAAATTACATGAGTTTACCAGAGAATTTGGATCCCAAGGACTGTCTAGATGGCACAGTGCTGTGTTTTGTCCCTAGTACGAGAAGAATATTGATAACACGCTGATGTTTTTGTTGTTGCTAAGTAACAGTTATCCTAAGTCTCTCTTAGTTTCCCATGCTCTGCCAGTGAGCAGATGCACCAGAAGCCCACAGGAGGTTACAGTTGTCAGCAGAAGCCACAACTTGACAAGACAAGGACAATTATTGGCCAGCCTGCATGGACACAGAGAAAGAACCCAGTGAGGTGTTGGGAAACCCCAGACCAAAACTTACCTCTGTACAAAGAAGGTCATGAAGAGCCTGTGAGAGGCAGATGCATAAGTTGTAAGGGTGCAATTGCCCAGGGATTTCTTTGTTCTGGGTCTCCCTCCAGAGGCACCCAGCTCAAGACGATCTGCCTGCTGTGCCACTCTATTAAATTATTTATTTTTAGAAACCTGATGCCTGAGACTCTGCCACAGGAAACCTAAGGTGGAACCTGAATGTGGAGAGCTTTCAGGAATAACTGAGGCTCAAATAGTTATATACAACAGTTTCTTAACCTATTCCTCTACATTATACTGCATCAAAACAGACCCGACCAGACAAAAATGGTAAATAATGGTTCCAACCAATACAAATAGGAGTAAACCAGTTCAAAGCAGATCATAGCAGATCCAGCTTGGTCTGACTGTGTCAGTGTGGGGTGTGTAGCTGCAAAGGAGCACCAGTCCCAGCTCAGGAGGGTGTGGGTGTGACTGCCAGGGTGGCTTCTGGATGGTTTGACAGGGAAGTTTGCTTAACATGAAAAAAGGATAAAAATTATTTGAATGTATTACTCCCTACCTATTATTCACTAAGTTTCATTTAAGCATTCAACCTTTGGAGGTGTTCAGGCAACCCTTCAAAATTTGATTTACTTTTGGTCTCATTTAGAGGCTGTCATACAGTGGCAATGGGTTAGTTCCAAGCAGCAAGAGTTCCAGAAAAGGCACAGAACAGAACAGATCAATTCCGTTACTCTCTACTGGAAAAATAAAATACCCTAAAATGTGTGAAATATTTGAGACATGAAAGACTGAACATGCCTGAAATAAATTAAATTCAGATAGAGTTCTTTTAAATATTCCTACCGTTCTAGTTCTTCAGTTCTTTTCTGATTCCCAGCATTTAGTCTTGTTAAGCATGAATGAGAACTCTTACAATACCATAAAATTTTACTTATTTTAGCTTCCCTCCTTCATTGCTAAGGCTCTGTCCAAAATAATGCTTTCAAACTTTTCCTCAAATGGAATAGCAACCCCTTTCGATGATATATAGAGGGGTTTTCATTTTCTTCTCCCTTCTATCACCTCTACAATCTAGAAATTATCTTTAGTGACACAAGGATTAGTTGGAATCACAGACCTGGCCCAAAAAACTTAAGAAATGCAGAGGGGTCAGGATGTACCAACTGGACTTGGAGAAGTCAGTCTATTAGGTGCAAATTTGCTCAAGCAACAAGCAACAAGGTCAGTAGATCTGACTTTTTTTTTTCCCAATTAATTTATTTTTTTTTTTATTTCAACTTGGGGATTTTATCTTTGGAAAGTTTTATCTGAGTTCCAGCCTTTGTTTTTTCCTCTGGGCTTCTATATAGGTTGTACCCCTTGACTGAATTAGTTCCAGAAGTCTCAGTCAAATCCTCAACTGGCGTGTAGAGATCAGATGGATGTGAAAGTGCAGATCTGTTCCCTGGGCTTCAGCTCTTGTGCAGTGGCTCTGATATACCTGGGAGGCTGTGAACAAATTGCATGTGTATCACACAGCTGGCTTGCACATGAGCTACAACCCTGATGTGTTTGGAATGGATCAGATAATGCATTAGCACATTGAAATTCAGTAGAGAAATACGGAAAGTATCAATTACATTCCTTCTTTTTCCCTCAGTAGATTAAGCTCATATATGCAGCTTCCAGGAAAACACCTTTACCCTGCAATCTTGTGTTGGAAAGGAGGGCAGAGAGCAACTCTTTCATCTAGTCTGCTGGCTTTTTTAATTGTCCTTTTTTTAATGTATTATGTGCAGGGCTTAGAACTACAGTCCTTTCTATCTCTTTCTGGAGCTTTAGATTTCAGGAGGAGGGAAGGGAAAGAAAGATAATAGGACTTTTCCCCAGAAAAAAAGTCTGAAATTACTCCTTTTTTTTTCTTTCTTTTTTTTTTTAATGTAGAAAAAAACTACTTTGGGTTTTCATTTTGGGGAAGAGGATGAAGAGGTAAATTCTCTTTGTATTAAATTATGCTGGAATTATTTTCCAGTGCCTGAGTTCAGCTGCCACCCAATGGCTTATTTGCCTAGTACTGGGGTTTCCTGACTTAGGACTAAAGACACTTTGTGAAAGTGTCTTAGTTTAGCAGCACTGAATATTGCAGCTTTGATGTAGTTTATGGTCCAGCTCCAAAAGTTTCACAACAGATACTGGTATTTGACAAGAACAGAACATACACCTAACTAAAAAATGAAAAAGGCTGTAAAATCCAACAAGCTGTGACCTATAGTCAGTAGCATGACAAAAAGAGATGTAAGGTACTGGGAGATCAAATGCAATAAACCAAAAGGCTGTTCTCACTGGTGCTGGATGTGACATCCATAAGGTCTCTGAGGGAGGTATGGATGTTTCTAAAAATCTTATGTTAGGGACTTTAAGTACTGGAAATCACTCTCTGTGAACTACACTCGTCTGGCTGTGGGAAAAGCAGTTTAAAATTACTTTTATATTTCACGAAAGAGCCAGCACAGCTGGTGAGGTGAAGACACATACCTGGTAGCTCAGCCCAGTGCCTCAAATCAGGAATCTGACTCTCTTCTGAACTTTCTGTCCTTGTTTATGCCAGCTCAAAGTTGCAAAAGTAATTTTACACTCAGTTTGTATCATCATCAGTAACCACAAAAACTTTCCTCGTGACAGATCTCAGATGCATCAGATCACTGTGTGATACACCAGCAAAAAACCAAACCAAACCAAACCAATAAAAACCCAGTACAAGTAAGTGAAATCTGCTCACGTGGTGGTCAGGCAAGGGGAAAACCAACTGTGATTGGGAAGCCACTTGTTGCCCAAAACAAGCCCCTTCTGAGGCCTGACCTTCTGCAGCAAGCAAGGAGATCTGGAACAAAGCACAGTTTTAGAACATGGGAAAAGCCCATACAGCATCAATTAGACATTCTGGACCATATCGTTTTTACTTTAAATTACATTTCAGAAACCAGCATGTGTGGTTTTGACAGTTCAAATTTGGGAAAATGAGTGGAAAAACTATTTGCTAATACTTCACCAAATTTACCTCCCCCTCTCACTGGACATTCATTTTTGAATTGTAGGATTTAAGTTGTTCTCCTTTTTGCCAGTTTGAGAAGAATCATGACACTTGGTTTCAAGATATGGAAAAATATTTGAAAAAATATAACTACTGTAATGATGTGATTTCAAGTCATTTCAGTAATTTCTTAACAAAGAAATTTTGGGAGTGAGCTGAAAAGGAGTCTAAAAGGAAATTCATCCTTCTCACACCGGTATTTAAGATTTTTTGCCCTTCTCAGTTTTTGGGTGGTTCAGAGGAGAAATATCCCCAACTAGACCTGCTCAGTGAATTTTCTGAAACTGTTAAGTTAAAACCAGGCCTCTTACACACTCGTATTTGTTGTGTAACATTGTGCCTATATGCAGAGTGGCACATAGTTTTATAAACTATAAACCACAGGACTGCATTTTTAAACGAACACTTTTCCCATTATTAATCAAGTGAAAGTATGATTCTGCTATTGTAAACTAGCAGCAAACTTGCTCTTAAACTATATTTCAAGTAGCTCCAATTTTGCTGCAGATGTAAATTTGGAGAAATATATGTTTCTATCATCCCAGTGTTACCACTGAATTAAAATATCAGCAATATGTATGAATTAAATGGGCCTCATCAACAATTTTTACAGCAGCTGAGATAGCATTTTATATTTTTTTGTTTACAAACAGCAATAAATACACTCATTTGTATTGATTTTTGCTATAGTCAAGATTTATCAAGCAGCATTTATGCTCCTGGCCTCGCACAGAAGGCGAAACAAACAAAAAACCATGAATCCGCTGCATGGAGGTTTTATAATACCACCAGTATACTTAAGATGTTGGAGTCCTGCATCTGAGAAAGGTATGTATCCAACTATGTTTTCCTACACTGGCATGACTATGTCTAAAACCAAATTCAGCATTAAGTGCCATGTTATTTGCCGGTGCTGAAGCTCCTGGAAGACGCTGCCTATCCCCCTACATGGAAGCAACCTTCATATATCATACAGATGTATGGCCTTCCAGTAGCTGAGCAGGTAGTGAGAGGACAAGTGGGAATGAATTCAAACTGAAAGAGAGAAGATTTAAACTAGATATTAAGAAAAAACATTTCCCGTGAGCATGGTGAGCCATGGGAACAGGTTAACCAGAGACGATGTGGAGGTCCCATCCCTGGAAATGTTCAAGGCTAGGTTGGATGGAACTCTGAGCAACCTGGTCTGATGAAACATGTCCCTGCCCACAGCAGGGGTGTTGGAAAGAGATGGTCTTTAAGGTCCCTTCCAACCCAGGGCATTCCATGATTCTGTGTATCCATCTTTTAAGATTAGACACCAGACTACTGTGAAATGGCCTACTCTTAGGCAGGAGAGAGAAAATAAGGTTTCCCTTTACCCTTTTTGTGGTTAGAAAGAAAGATCAGAGAGAGAATTTGAAGGCCTCAGTTCTCAGGTACGGTGTGCTTAGGCTGCAGGTCTCTTCTCGGGAAGGAATCAGGACTAAGGTTCAGTGAAGTCATCCCAGGAGCGGAATGCTCACAGAATGGTGCAGCACACGGTGCTGACTTGTTGCCTCAGAGATGCATCAAGCTGGTGAGACAGCACACACCCCAGAGGTTGTATAAGAACTGTCTGGGCTTGCAGGCATTCTTCAGAAAGGATGCTGGAGCAAAGGAGATTCAGGATGACTGTAGTACCTTTGAGAAACAAAATAGATTATTTAAGGAAGGATTAAAAAAATAGCCAAGAAACAGCCCTAATCAGAATTTG
This sequence comes from Pseudotriccus pelzelni, assembly GCA_035584735.1. Taxonomy (NCBI): domain Eukaryota; kingdom Metazoa; phylum Chordata; class Aves; order Passeriformes; family Tyrannidae; genus Pseudotriccus; species Pseudotriccus pelzelni. The sequence goes on along the minus strand of JAWMRA010000001.1, from coordinate 8,158,010 downwards.
AACACATAGCCCATTATTATATTTTATTTCCTCCCCTCCTTTTATCTTGCGGAATTTATTGATGCCCACCTAGAAGTCTGCGGACGAGGAAGAATTGAAGATATATCAGCATGTAAAAAAATGTAAAGCCTTTGCTCATCACCTGTCATCTGGATGATGATACACCTCAAAAAAAGCATTGGTTTTCAATAAAGCAAAGGTCTGGCTGAAGGTTGTTTTCCCAGATGTAGTACAATCCTACTAATTTTAATGCAGCATGACATACAAGTAACTGGAGGCAGAGCCTGATCATTAATTTGGGATTAGAACCACTTTATTCTTGCTTTTAAGTATTTTATACAGTGTTTCCTGTCCAAAACATTATACCAACCCAAATTAAATTGGTTCAAGATTAATTTAGTTAAAGTGGTGCAAAACTCCTGTGTAGACACTCTTAAATTGTTTTAAACCCGGAACATCAGACTAGGTTAAATTGATTCTCACAAGGATTAAGCAAAATCAATATATCATCCATTTTTAACCTGTTTAGAACTATTCACTAAGTAAATTAATTTAAAAACCTAATAATTTAACTACACTTGCTGAGTCCAGCATTTATCACGATGATCACTGTTGTTTTCTTCTTTCCCCGTAATTGCTTGTCTGTCACACTGGGTCTGTCTATCCCATTTATTGCACAGACTCTCATCTCCTTTCAAACTGGTAACTCAGATCTTTGGCATAACAGGTGTGCTGACACTGAGAGGGACTCCTGGGTACAATCACAGTAATTGTAACTCTAGAACAGTGCAAGTTTGCATGAAAGTGCAGCCTTACTTTAAAGTTACAATCTGAAATACTGTATTTTCAGAATACTGGATTTTCTGTGCATAAGTGTTAAACTTTCTTTTTGACTTAAAAAAGGTCTGTTTAGACCAAATACTATTCTGAAATGGTGTGAACAGCAAAAATATTGCCTGGGGTAAAGGAGGCTCAGAGGATACCTTATTGTTCCCTACAGCTGCTGAAAGGTGGCTGTAGCCAGGTGATGGTCAGTCTCTTCTCTCACATAACAAGTGACAGAACAAGAGGAAATGGCCTCAAGCTGTGCCAGAGAAGCTTCAGTTCGGACATCAGGAAGAATTTCTTCACTGAAAGGGTGGTTAAGCATTGGAACAGGCTTTCCCTGGGAAGTGGTGAAGTCACCATCCCTGGAGGTGTTCAAGAAATGACTGGAAATGCCACTCAGTGCTGTGGTTTAGTTGATGTGGTGGTGTTTGGTCAAAGGTTGGACTCAGTGATCTCAGAGGACTTTACCAACATTAATGATTCTGAGATTCTATTCCATTTGAAGAACTTGCAGTCTTGTCAAAATTCTTTTTCAATTGCTATCTTTCAAGCATACATCCATATATGATGAAACTATAAACAAAAAAAAGGTGTGATAAAAGAATCAAGATGAAGACTTGAGCTTTGAATGGATTAAAACAAATTACAAAATTAGAAAAATAAAAAATACCACCAACACCAAGTTACTTATGTCCAGAGACAGTGAGATTACAAGTAGCTGATACACAACTTCAAAAAGAACAACATTTTCCCAGTGAGGTGCAGGAAAGCACATTGTTTCTTTTAGTTGAAACTCCAGGTCTTATTCCTTGTCAGGTGCAAAGCCACACCAGACAGATCCTGTGAAAAGGGATCCTGTGAGCTTGAGAACTCCATTAAAGAAACATAAAATATCTTTCTGGTTGCCACATTGTAGCTAATATATGGCACAAGCTTGAGAAGGGGAAAAATAATTAAATTCTTATGATAAAATCTAAATTTGATTTTCCTATGGAGCAAGTTGTGGTTCAACCATTCTAATCTTTAAAATACCACTGTAAGCTATGAGTTGTATCTTGTTTAATTCATATTTTTGCAATCAAGAAGCCTTTTGAAGAGATCCACCTGTAATTTTCAATCTTGAATTAAGAAGCTCTTGTCTCTTACGGCCACATAATATGTGAAGGATGCTGAATCCTTTTCCAAGATGTATTACAGTGAAGCGCACTAGTCATCAAGAAATTCATACCATCAAACAATTTTTTAGTGTTAAGATTTAAAAATGACCAGAAACCTTAGGAAAAATGGCACGAGAGAAAAAATAGAGGAGGAAGGCAGGATTTCCCAGCTAGGCAAATCTGTAATTCTTGTAAACATTATGCAGACATGGCATTAAGATGTCTCCTGTCATAGCACAGGATGATTGATAAAAAACATTCAGGCTCCAGACAGAAATAGTATGGAGTAAAAAAACATTGGGGGTGGGGGACAGGCAGAGGGCAGAAATCCTTTTAGATTGACCTTTAACTGATAAATTGATGATGTCCTCATTAGCAGCAACCCTGCTGCTTGCCCTCAATAAAAGATAATGTCCTGTTGTTAACACTATTCTCGTTTCTGTGATTTAACACTACTATTACAGTTCAGGTTCTATTTAAATGGATTAAGGTTTAAATTAAGATAAAATATTGTTGGGTCTGCAGTGTTTGTCCCTGAACCGAGCAGTGCACTTCCATTGCCTGTGACTGGAGATTGGTAAGCTACAGGGGAATTTATCAGATCACATTAGAGACAAGGTTTTGACAAGGTATTACCTACACAAAACCCAATCTGGTTAGTATGATCTCAGTAATATTTCACAGCCAGTTAGTCTGTTTATGATAAACGTTTTAATCCACAGTGACCCACAGCATCATCCTCTGTGAGGATCTCCCTGAGCATCATCTCCCTTGAGGAAAAAACACCTTTCCAGTGTTATCTTAAGATGCAAAATTTGCGAGGTTCAGAATGTAGTGAGATAATGAAGCAGATTAACTACCACATGCAACAGATACCTGATGCTACAACTACAGAAAGAGGTGTCATTACTGATCTGTGACTTGACTGAGCAGTTGTTTTGTTGGTTTCTGAAGAATTGTTTTAAACAAAGGAGCTTAAGCCTTTCAGCTTGGTCCCCAGATCTGCTTACGTTTCAATACTGTATCCTGGGAGTCAGTTTGTATTTTCAAGATAAATGACCAAAGTTCTAGAGAAAAAAGATGTTTAGCAATCTGTCTCATTAACTGTAATTGCAGAGTTATTTTAAATAGACACTAAGCCAGATTCTAGGGTCCTTCATTAACAGTGCCTCTAAACATGCAAAAATTCTCTACACTGGTTGAAACTTCCAAATAGTGATATACTGTAGGAACTATCACTACCCAATAGAAAGCAATATTGTCACAGGAAAGAACACCATTGATTTAAACAGCTGATCTTCTATTATTTTAGTGCTGTTTGCTGTTTACATCAGCGTGTATGATCCACCATGCAATCTAACACTCACTCTTGATCAAAAGCAGACCAACTATTTGAGACTATCCCAAGGGCAACATTCCATCACAGTGGCACTCCTGCATATAAAAATCTATTTCAAATTCAACATAAATATCACAACATTTTTGTTTCCACCTAGGTGAAAGCAAGTGGATGTTGTCCTGATCTCATGAGACCCAACAGCGTGGTCTCTGTGGACACTCGTCATCAATGTGAACCTTTGGAGCTACTGGGACCCGGGACCACCTGTGGGAATTGCACTGGGTGCAGGAGGGAGATTTCCTATTTCCCCTGCCTGGAGGTGGGATCCAGGAGAAGGGGCTGGAGCAGCACAACTCCAGCATCTTCCCTGCCTCCTTCAAGTGGGATTGCACGTAGGCAGCAGCACAGCCCTGCCCACAACTACACGGTGCTAAGAGAGACCAGATCAAGCACCCTCAGGATTTAGCTGTGCATGGGCCCCTCACATTCCAACTTTCTCCAGTAGGGGAGTCCCACTTTCCTCAGCTTTCTGCATCTACCAGAGGAAAGAGCAAGTGATCCCCTCTCTCTCTTCAGGCATGTTTTCTGCAGCTTTATGAGCCCTCAGTCCCCCAGGTAATCAGCTCTCACATGTGCCCTTTCTCTTCCTCTATGCTAAACAGGGCTTTAATTAAAGGGTTTGCTGTTTCATCCTGGACTTTTTTTCAGGGAAAAAAATAATTCACAGACACAATTGCAAGAAGCAGCTGTCACTCCACAGAAAGGTATGCAAGCAACAGAAGGGCTGACTTGAATAACAATATCCAAAATATTTGAATAATGTGAAATTATTCAAAGTGAACTTGCAATTGGAACACATTTCCTTATAGAAATGAAACTCAGGGGAAGGGGAGGGGGTGCCTCTTCCCGTAAATCAAATAATATCAGAGCTTTCTTTTAGGGGTTTGTATCTGACAGTAGAAAAAATGCCATCTCTCTTATCCTGGCAAAAGCAGAGCCTGGATTTGTTGTCCCAATATAGGTTCTTTAGGCTGGCTGGGAGGAAGCCAATCCACACACACAGCGAAGTTATTTATTTTGTGGCTGGGCAGAGTTGGGTGCTAGGTGGCAAATCCACAAAGCTCACGCCCCTTCAGTGTGCTAGCTACTTGCTTTTATACACTTCAAACAGGAAAAGAGCACCATTTCCCATGTATGCAACAATTTAAAGCTGTAACCATGTCTTCCTCTGTTTCCATTTAGTGGTACACAAGTATCTTCCCCTGCATCCTCTGTGGAGAAGGGGCTTATGTGAGCGGGGGAGGCTTCTACAGCCGCTGGGTGGGTATTTCACTGTGCTAAAGACTAAAGGTTAGCACAGACTTCAAGTAAAACTCTTCCGTGGCTCTATCAGCAGCTTGTTACAGTGTTATCTCCTTGCTTGGCTGGATTTAGGGTGTCATCCTATTATCAGTTTTGGGTCTTGGCTCCTGGTTTCTACTCACTGTCCACTGAGATAAAGCATGTTATGTACAGAACAGATTTGCTAGAAGCGCTTCAACAAGATTTTGCCGGCTTCTTACTCCCATACCCGAAGTTTCTGGAACTTTGCTAAACTCCATTTTGCCACTTTCTCAGGGGTATCACGTCCACATTAAATGGTCCAGTACTGCTACTGGATGTGGGATAAACTTGCCAGGAGAAATGACGGCAATGGGTCTTTTGGCGCGGAAAACCTGAAGCTCAGAAACTGCGCAATTTTAATTATTCACAGTTATCACTGAGTAGGCCTGGTTTAGTTTGGCAGTTGTTTTTATGAACTTTAAGTATACTCAGATGAGGCCAGAACTATGTGAAATATTTTATCCTTATGTCCTTTAAGAGATATTAGAATTTTTAAAAAAACTATGCTGATGACAGCTCTTACAACTACATATTCCATGTCATGTGTATTCATATTTAAATACCAAAATATTTCTACTCAAGATGCTGAACCTTGACTAATATATATACTTTATTTCTCTTAAACTGCTATTGTATGTGGATATGTTTTTTTAATCCCCCTACCAAAAAATTAAAGATAACTGTTAAATGAGCTGTCCTTTGAAGAGATAATTCAGAGGGTTAAAAACATACTTACAATTATTCAGTTATATACATGTGACTTCTTTCACACTGTATTTAACAGTAGGGGGTTATTTTATAATTTTATGAACTTAGCGTGAGTGAGGAAAAAAATCTCCTTAAATTAATAATGTAATTACTGCTACTGTCTTATTCCTGTAGTTACCCTTGTCATTTGATTACAAAAAATATCTTCAAAAATTCAAATGTTTTGAAGCTACACCTTTATAAAATGCACGCAATAGAAATATCAAATACTGTTAAAAGTTGGAAATTTTAAAAGGCTCTATAAAGCAAGTTTTCAGTGTTAACCTGAAGCACCAGGGAATATTTTAGGGATGACTTTTTTGGTTTTTAAGTTGATAAATATTGTCATTAGTGAAATTTTTGGAATATTCCAACTTTTTAGGAAGATCAGAGCATGCCTTTCATTAGAGTTCTGACCTGGCTCCACAGAAACCTCTGGCAAAACTCCCACAGACCTCAGTTGTGTTTGTGCTTTTTTCCCCCCAGTTGTTCCGGTGTTGGCAGTTTCTCACCAAAAGGGTTACTCTTAGTCTTTCAAGAAGAATTGGGTATAATCTAGATTTTTCTTAATATTTTGTTCACAGTGTCATCTACACACACAAACTCTACGAGGTGTTAAACAGGGCCCGAGCACAGTGCAGAATTATGGGTTGGGAACTCGGCATTGGGGCTACTAAAGGCCCTCAAATACTGTAACGTACTTTCTGTCAGGCATTTCACCAGTTTATGTTGTCGCCCTTTTCATTCTTCTAAAATTGTTTTTTTTGTGTAAAAAGAGAGGAGCTGAGCCAGTCATCACCTTTTACAATTTTACAATTTTTTTTTACAAAAATTGCTAGAGAACAAGGAAGGAGGCAGAAGTAACGTACCTACACTTAAAGAAGTGTTGCATCCCAACCCCTCCATCCTTGTGGGGATGGAGGGGTTGTGGTGCAGCAATGTGTATAAAAGGAAACAGAGATGTGAGTTTGTCAATGTAAGATAAATATGCAAGAGTTAGGGAAGATGAAGATACACAAATTTAAATATTTTTCAGTTCTTTTAGCAGCATTCTGTAAGGATACAGTTCTTGTCCAGAAACTGTTTGGCTTAAATATTAAACGTAAAGATACTAAAAGCTCTCCTTTAAAAGATATTGGAGAAGAGATCAAGAGGAATAAGAAGTTTAAATAACTTCCCAAATGTCATAAAGGCAAGCTTCCTGACATAGTATGAAATGACTCAAGATTATAAGCCAATCTGTTTCTCAAAAATAGTGCCAGACAATTTGGAGACTGAGAGCACAATGCCTGTTTTTACTGCTAAGTGTCACAGAAAAGTAGCAAGGGAAGGCAAAGACATTCCTGCCAACATCCTACAATGTGCACCCAGATGATTACTGCGAGCCCTTTGCACTGCCTGAATGAAACCGAACAACACTGCAAAGCCATCTCAACAGACCAAAATACTACAAAAAACAAAACTCCCCCAAACAAGCCAAAAAACCAACATGTCCTAGTTAGAACAGCTGGGACCAATTCATCACTGGATGGGTGTAACCCAAATCTATGTATTCTATAGCCTTCCA